>CM062818.1:2063138377-2063525877 GCA_031772625.1 Pinus tabuliformis
GTCTAACGATATTGTATTTCCCAATATGCATGGCTTGCTATTCAGATGCCATTTCCGTGTTTTTCTCTTTAAAAATTAACAGTGAGTTAAAGTTTGAATAGCTTGTTGTTCCATCATCTCTATGTGTTTTTCTTAACAGTGAGCTAAAAAATTTGAACAACTTGTTGTTCCATCGTCATCTCTATGTTTCTCACAATGTGCAAAGCTTGAACAATATGGGAGGAAGATCAATTCTCAACGAGCCACAGGTGTTAATGGTATCTGATGCTGCATGCGAAATCTTAGCAAGGGCGGGATGGATAGCCTATCTTAACTTTCTACAACAATCTAACGAGACGGTGGCAATTGAAGTTCTGCAAAATTTGCAGGAAAATCATTCCATGGTGAGAGGGAGACAAATAGCAGTAACAGATGAGATAATTGCTAAAGTTTTGGACTGCCAGCTGTTGGACCTGTATGGACCCTAAAAAAGGTGAGACTGCAAGATGCTATAACCATCTTCCGGGACGAAGGGTAAAACTTTATTGTTAAAGGAAAAGGAGTCCTGCCGGCAACCCTGGGAGAGCCTTGGGCAGAATTGGCGAGAATTATCCAAAGCTACATCACTTGCGATGGAAGAAAAGACGTGGTAAGACCACACCATCTCGAACTGTTAACCGTCGAACTGTTAACCGTATTAAAATAAAAATGTGCTGTGAATTTGTCTGCATTCTTAAATTTTTTATTGCATGATGTTGCCGAAGTATAAGAAAATCTCGCCATGTAGAATCGATAGTAATCCATCATGGTTTAATTCAGTTGATAGTCAGTTACAGTCTTGCCCAATAGTAGAGTATTTGGGAAAATTGATTTTCTCAATAGATGGGGGACTGTCCTTGCCAGCCCCAAAACGAAAACACATTGCTAGCACATCAATTAGACCATCGAAATGAAGACAATCTTTTATATTGGCAAGAAGCTGAGGAATGCTGAGAAATTCCTAGGGGAATAGTAGCCAGCTTGTAGAAATACAAGATTCAGAAGACGAGAAACCCCACGACTTGAAGGAGGGGAAAATGAAGACGAATTAGAGGAAAATGAAGAAGAAGAACCAGAAGAGGAAACTAAGCAATCCGGTCAGGAAGAAGGGGAGGAAACAGAGCAACACAGCGAAATTCCACTGCAAAACCCTCTGCAAGAAGATGAATTGGCCTAAATTTTGGCCAATATGGGCGAATATGTCCAACCTCACAGCCCACTCAACCCCGATACCAAAGAAGGGCCACAGGAACACTCTGCTCATGATAAGAGTGCATCTGAGGAGATGTTTGACGAGGAGGAAGAAGAAGAACAGTCCCAGGAACACTCTTCTCATGATAAGAGTGTATCTAGAGAGATGGGTGATGGGGAGGAGGAAGCAGAACAATCTCAGGAGCACTCTGTTCCCAGTCAGAACACACCCGAAGAAATGCACGATGAAGAAGAAGTAGAAGAAGAAGCTGCCCAGGAGACAGCAAAACAAACCAGGGTTTCTACCCCTAAAAAACGTGTTCAACAGAACACTGAAGAATTGTTCCAAGAAGGAAACATGGAAATTGGCCAAGGAGAGGGTATAATCCCTGAAGTACAAAGCCCAGGCCCAAGAAAAGAAACAACTATTTCTTCTAAGAAAACAGATGAAATTAAAAAGTTGCGAAAGGAACAGCAAAGACTGCTTAATGTAATTAAGAAACTCCGCCAACAAATAAGGGTCTTAAAAATGGGGAAGAACACAAAAAGAACCCCTAGGGAAAAGCGTGCAGCCACCCAGGAACAACCCCATAAGAAGAAGACCAAGAGGACTCAAGTCAAACCCGTTGTTATTCAGGATCGCAAGGAACATCATGTGGCTATTACAAATGCAAAAGCACAAACATACAACACACTAGTCTGTGATAAGGAAGTCCAGACAGAAGCAGCGTCCTCTAGCATTACGACTAACCAGACAGTTCATGAGAAGGAAACACAGAATATAAAAACCAGATGTCGCAATAAGGAGATCCAAGTAGATCTCCAACCCAAAATGTCATGATGGATAATGATCCGAGGATAGTAACTCTGCAAAAAGATTTGGCACAAGCCCAACAAACGATAGAAAAACTCACAGAGGAAACTGTTCCTCAAGAGAAATATCAGAAGTTACAACAACAGCTAAAGAACATCAATGCATCGGAAATCTAGGCCTTCGATGGATGGTGAAGGGCAGAGGAAAAAGTAAAAAAGGTAACCCATAGACTAGACATAGTTATGAATCAAATGGATACCTTATGTTCTCTATATACTAATGTTCTAGCGTGTAGGGAACCCGCCAAAAACTATGCTTTGTTTTTTATGGAAAGATATTTACAATTGAAAATTAAGGTTGTCAAGGCAGGGGTGCCTATAGAGATAAAAACCATTGATGATTTCATAAACTATTGTAAGCATTACGGGGTGAAAGTTCAACGATTGTTATGTGAGTTTTATTTACATAATCTTGTGTTAGATGGAGAAACAGAAAAGAACCCTAGCCCTTTTGTGGGTGATATCCAGCTTCAGGCATTTATTTCTTTTGCTATCAACCAAATAAAATGGCTTAAAGCCTACAATACCTTCCAGAGACAGGAGAATGGGTTAGATTTGTGGGTAAGGGGTGAACCTAGAAACCCATTGCAGCTATGGAATAAACATAGGAGCTTAATGAGAACGCAGGGTGTGATCCAGACATTGGGACCTATTCACACAGCAGTCATCCGGAAAGGGGTAGAATACTTCCTAACCATCAAATACCTTGCCATAGCAGCAGCCAAATTCGATACCAGACTTCCAATCATAATATCCAAAACAAAGAGCCATTCAATTATGAGAATTTTAAGCTAGTTGTTGACCGCTTGGTTATCTATGGTGACCTCATCTTGAGAAAAGGCCCGTCTTAGTTAGGCTATAGATTTTGAATTCCAATCATCTGGTATCCTGCACCAGGGTATAGAGCCTTATATGAGTTGCCTGAAGGTCAAACAGGGCATATTTTTGAAGTCTTAGCTAGGAATCATGGTTTTAGACCACTGACTGAAAATCCTTCTCCAGCCTATTCCCTAACTGCCTTGCATGTCAATTACAATGTTTTCATGAGGGCATGAAAAATGGTAAGCAGGGGTGTGTTTTGAGCATTAGAAAAGGTATGTACTTGCCACTTATTTCTTTATCTTTTCCTTTAATTCATAACTTCTTTATATTCTAAGATGGGCATATGATGAACAATTATGATAAAGTTAAAGAGATTTGTGATTAATGTAAAATGACTAATTATTGCCTTTTTATATGCAGAAAATGAAGAAAATGGAAGATCGCCATTTCAAAGGAAAAGACAAGGCAAAACCAACTACTGTCCCTTTGAAGGAAACCGCATCCAAACGAGGCAATCGAGATCGGAGCGCATAGTCCAGGAAAAGGAAGAAGAAATGCAATATCAGTGCAAGGGGACGAAGAGATAACTAAATATTAAAGACTTGGTGAATCCCTCAGGATCCTTTGATCCTAAGGGATCACTACCTCAAAGCTATCTGTACTTTTGGTGTTTCCGCCTGGCCACTATAAAAAGGGACAATGCTGCTAGCCCAAGGGGTGGATTATTGTTGATTGATAGAATTTTTTGTTCCAACTTGAACTTTGATCATCGACTCTATTTAAAGAGCGATCACTGTAACTCTGTTTTTATGATTAATATATAAACTTCGTTGCTGTTCCATTATTTGATTCTGGAGTAACCGCAGCAGTGCGTCCCTGGAGGCTAAGGGCCCGGCCCTAGTGGATCACTTGCCTCCTATATCATTATTTTCCGATTACAAGTCGTGTGTGTTTTATTTCCTTTACTTACTTTATTCAGTAATATGTTGTTCCTTGACATTTCATTTACTTACTCTATTATATTGAATTCATATTTGAATAGTGAGATTATTATTTGCAACTGGAAATGTTATGTTGTTCATTCTGAATTCATATCGCGTTCTCTAATTCGGACATTGTTGTTCATTTACAATTACTTTTCATTTACATAGTAACATTATTGTTCATTTACAAATTGGTATTGTTATCCATTTAGCAACGGTTTACCTATAATTGTGATTGTTGTTCATTCGTATTACTGTTCCATTACAACTGCAATTGTTGTTTCCTTGTAACTGTGGTTAATACTTATTATGCTAAAATCAGGTTAGTGATTCGCTATGTGTTTACCATTGATTTAGTTCGTTGTTCAATATTTCGTAGAATTACTTAAGCTTGTCGTTCCATTCTTGGATTGTTGTTCAATTCATTTACTAGTTAAAGGTTGCTATTTAATTTCTTTCGGTTATGATTGCTACTTAATTCATTCCTATAGGTTAAGCTTTACTGTTCGATCTTTTGAATAGATTAGTTGTTATTCCTTTTCCTGTTAATTGAATTTTCATTTCAATTATTTGCTTTGGTATGAACAGAACGATCTGCAACTATAGCAAACGTTGACTATTGCTGTCTAGTTTCCAGATTGGAAATTTCTCTTTGATTGCTTTTCATTTGCATCAGTTTACAAAGGAAAGAGTTATCATTACTACATCCTTGACTGATGATTGTTGTAGCTTCTTAAGTGAATTATTTAGTTACAAAGCATTTCAGTTTCTTGCCATTACATTTAGAGTTTGTTTCCAACATTTATTTACTTTTGTAAAAGCACTATACTACTAGCATTACTCTTGAACAAGTGACTACCTCAAAGTGAGTACACTCTTGAGATAATAAATCATACCTGGTTTGATAAGTAATGTAGGGTAAATAGAGGTTAAAAAGACCCTTTTTACTGCTCAACACACACTACAACAAGAGAGGGACCAAACAGTGCCAGAGTTCACAAATATCTTCCATACCTTGTTCACCAAGATTGGTATCAAAGATTTTCAAAAACATTGAGCGCTCACATAATGTGGCAGTCTGCATAGAAACATCCAAACAAAAAATAAGTTTCTATATATCTCCTCACTAGGAATGACATATCAACATGCTGTCAAATTCGAACATAAATTTAAATAGAATAAGTGAGAGTTTGGATTTACAAATTTCATATAGCCAAAGAAAGGAAAAGGTAGTCTAAACCTATTGAAAAAAGGATAAATATAGGATGTACCACCCCAATACAACTCGTTTAATCTACAAAAAAATAAATTTAATAGGAAAACAAAAGGAAGAAAAAAAAAGTGGTGCAAGTTCTATAAGAGTCCTTGACATAACACTAATGAATGTTGATTAAACCAACCATTGGTGGCCAAGCTGAAATCTTGAGAGTTAGATGCAGGTTCTAAAACTAAATGAGACCTAGATATGGGGAAGCATACCATTGTCACAAAACCCAATTCTGCCATGGCTACCACCAAGGTCCAACCATATGAACTCAAAGAACTAGAGGAAGGTGAGGAAATGTTTCACTCACAGATGTGGGTGCAAGGTGATCTGCTACACTTCATTATTGATAGTAGAAGTTAAAATAACCTCATATCAGTAGAGGTCACTAAGTGGCTGGACCTGCCAACATCACCAAATTTACAACCACACACCATTGAGTGTCTCTGCCAAGGGTACAATATCCTTACAACATCAAGCCCTGCAAGGATGAGTTATTGTGTGATATTTCCCCCCTTGAAGTTTGTCATGTTCTTTTAGGAAAACGATAATTGTGGTATTTTCATGTTATATATGAGTCTAAACCTCATAGTGTTATTATTACTTTAGGAAGACAACTATACAGGATATTATAGGTAGGTCCACCTACCGCCATTTCTTTGATTTCCACTAAGAAATGTAGGAAGGTCATCTCCCATAACAAGAAATTTGTCTTCATCGTAATTCACTCTCAAAGAGAGAAAAAAGTCATTTCCATATCCATGGCCTCCACACAAGACCACTCGATGCAGCAGAAGTAAGAGGACAAGGTCATGGAAGAATACAAAGGCATATTATCCTCACCCATCGGGGTACCTCTCCACTGTTAGGTCAAGCATCAACTGGTGTGAACCTTGGCACAACTCTACCCAATGGTACAATCTATCCCTCGTCTAGAAGAGGAGAAAACCAAGTGCCCGATCTAAGAGTTTGTTATGAAACCAGCTCAAGAAAAGATAGAAAAGATATATCAACGCCTTAGAATTCAGCCTCTTCGAGGGGGCAACCTCCTTTACATTACATAAATGAACAATTCTTGGATGATTCAAATGACAAAACCTCCTTTCTATATATGGGAGTCTATGGAGTCACAATATAATCTAGCCGACCTAACAATAATAATATAAAGCCACAAAAATAACAATAGAGGAATTTTATGGGCACATTAATAACAATATGGGGGCAATGGGGGCACAACAATATAAATAAGGGGTATAACTACAATAGTAATGGGGTAATTACTAGTATTATAGGGACCCAACATGCCCCTCTCCTTCAAAAAGGTGTTGTCCTCAACGCTTGAGTAGTTCTGGATACTTCTGCATAAAATTCTCATCCTCCCATGTGGAATCTTCAGCGGATAAGTTCTTCCACTTGATAAGGTACTCTGAAATTGATCGATTTCGTAGCTGTCGAGTTGTTGTTTCTATAACTGCTTCCGGTTCCAATATAATTTTTCCTTCCTCGTCAAGTTCTGGCAATATTGTTTGAACTGGGAGCTTGTCACCTATAACCTTCTTTAAGCATGAAACATGGAAAACTGGGTGCAATCGAGAAGCTACAGGAAGCTCCAATTTGTATGCCATAGTACCAATCTTTTGCAACACCTTGTACAGACCATAATACTTTGGTGATAATTTATTATCCTTCTTAGCTTGCTTGAGGGACATTTGCTTATATGGTTGTAGCCGTAGGAATACCCAATCACCTACATCAAAACTTCTTTCACTGCTATGTTGATCTGCCTGTTGTTTCATTCTATTCTGTGCCAACACGAGGTTATCCTTTAAGAGTTGGAGGACTTGTATGAAGTGCCACGTGTCACTATTTCGACCTTTGGATCTAAAAAAGATATACAAAAAAACTACATTCCGTCCTCTTTTTGTACCTTCTTACGAAATTTCAATCTGATCCCCAGAGAGAAAGTTATGACGATTTTCCCCAGGTCACCTGTTTTAAATGTAATTCAGGAGTCTACAAAAAGACCAACTTCCTCAGATCATATCTCCGAAAATATCGCGTGAAAAGCTCTGAAATTTGGACCCAAGGTTCAGCGCGATTTCTTCTCAAATGGTTTTTTTTTTCCGACTTCTGAAACATCACAGAAACAAAGTTATAGCGAAAATGCCACGATGACCTGTTTGGAGCAGCGAAACCCTAGAATCCAAAGCTCTGATACCAAATGTTATGAAACCAGCTCAAGAAAAGATAGAAAAGATAGATCAACGCCTTAGAATTCAGCCTCTTCGAGGGGGCAACCTCCTTTACATTACTTAAATGAACAATTCTTGGATGATTCAAATGACAAAACCTCCTTTCTATATATAGGAGTCTATGGAGTCACAATATAATCCAGCCGACCTAACAATAATAATATAAAGCCACAAAATAACAATAGAGGAATTCTATGGGCACATTAATAACAATATGGGGGCAATGTGGGCACAACAATATAAATAAGGGGTATAACTACAATAGTAATGGGGTAATTACTAGTATTATAGGGACCCAACAGAGTTTCTCCAAAAGGGCCACATCTGACTGATCTCGTCACCTTAGTGAAGCCTAGTTGTACACATGAAGAAGAAATGTGGGACTTGGTGACTCTGCACTGATTACAAGGCCTTGAACAAAATCACAGTCAAGAACTGGTACCCAATTCATTGAATTGATGATCTTCTTGACCAAATCAAGGGGGGCAAGTACTTTAGTAAGATTGATCTGAATTTTGGCTGCCACTAGGTCCTAATAGAACAAACGAATGTATGGAAGACTACTTTCAAGTCCAAAGAAGGTATTTTTGAATGGATGGCCATGCCATTTGGTTTGAAGAATGCCACAAAAAATTTCATGTGATGATAAATGACATCTTATGACCTTTCACCAATTATTTTGTTGTGGTATATATGGATGATATCCTCGTCTTCAACAAGATTTGGATAGAACACGTGTAGCATATTCAGTAGGTCCTTCACACTCTATGGCAACACAAGTTATATACTAACTTAGAAAAATGCTCCTTTAGTATGAGTAGGGTCCAATTCCTAGGCTACATTATTAATGAGCATGGTGTTCATGTGGATTGAGCCAAGATTCAGGTCATTCACAACTGGCCAACCCCTACCACAATAACTAAGATTTGTATTTTATTAGGCATTACTGACCTCTATTGTAGGTTCATGTTAGCACTCTCCCATATTGCATGGGACCTCATCCAAGTGACGAAGCGTAGTAGTAAAGAAAAATCCATGTGGGGAAAGACACAACAAAAAATGTTCAATAGTCAGAAAACACCACCTATGCTCAACCACATTGATTTCAAGTCTGAAAACGTGTTTTATTATATAAAAAAACCATATACTACAACAAAGTAAAGAAAAGACAATTATGTAATTAAACTAAATAGTTATCAATCAATCCATACAAGTCCACTTGAATCCAATAATCAATTTCAATCTAATTCTAACTAATAATGTAAAGACAACTTTACATTAGTTTTAAATAAGCATAAATTGACATGAAATTAACAACAATGCTAAAATCATATAATAAACTCTTATCTCGAATAGAGGATAAACCAAAACTAGATGTTATATTTATTCATCACGAAATCTAAGCAGTAGTGCTCATATTGATTACAAAATGAATATTTTCCCTAATCTTCTCCTACAAGTTCCCAATTTCATCCCTAGAGATAACTATATAATAGTCCAAAGGTTTTCCTAGTGTTATGAAATTGGATCTTCCGAAAATTTAACCCCTAATCTTGTTCTATCAACTCCTTTTATAAAACATGGGAATTTTACAAATAGTAGTTTATTGAATAGGCTCTTTCTAGGAAATATCTTAATTGAAGGTTCAATTAACTAGATAAATCCAAATGAAGAGTTTTTCACACTAAGTTTTGTTTCTTCCAATAGAATTGGGGTTTCCCTCCAATCTTATCTTTCCAAGAACTTTTATGGGCTTGATGTATTTCCTTGGGGATTGTCTATGATTCCAACCCACATAACAAACAAAAAATTGATTAATCCATTTTATCATTTCATTCTAATAAGAAATATGAAGTTTTTGACAAACTTTGCTTGCTAGAAAAATTTTGAGGCCTCGAAGATCGAGATATGACTTTTAGAAACAAAGACATAACAAGTGTTGACTCTTTTTATGGGTTGGACCATCGATTTAAAACCACAATAGATTATCCTAGATACACAACGGTGAACAAGCTTAGAGGGGCTTATATAATTTTATGGCTCATTATAGTTTGTTTGAACATGTAGTGATAGGTCTAATGGAGTGTGTGCGTGATATATTTTTAGTCAAACTCTAAATCTGTGGCTACCCATGTGGAGTCCAATGTCGAGTATTTGAGGTGAGCCTTACGTGTAGTATACATGGAGGCAAGGTGCAACATAGGTGGCATATAAATAAGATATAATAATAACACCCCCCATCAGCACCATAACCATAGCACCAACCTCAATTAATATAAATCTTTGTGAGATTTTGATAAATCCACGCTACTAAACTAGAGTTGACATATGATCCATTGGCGCTATGCCCTTGTTAATCCCTGGGACTACATTGTCGTGCTAACCTACACCACGATGTGAAACTCATAACTTCTGTTTGATTATGTAAAGTAACTCATGACACTAAACCCTAGTTATGTCTAAACCCAATGTCAATAAATTGTAGTTAAAGTGAGGTATATGGTGGATCCCACATGGATTTTGACATGGCATCTTGCCACTATAGATAATGCACTTTGATATGTTGATATGGACAAAATGAGTGACATATGGTAGTGGTTTGAGGTGACAAGTGGGAAGGAATTCCATGTGGTGAAAAAATGGATCCTAAAGCCACATCACCATGAGAACTATTTCACAATGCTATTCCATGGTTGTGCTTTATAAAGTTTCCACGATTAGCATAAAATGTAGTTGACAAAGACAATAAAATGACAAATTGGCTATTAAATAATTGAATGTCCCATTGTGTCAATTTTATGTGAGGGTTAACATTTAGAGAGGCGTGGGGTGATATTGCATGATAGAGTTATTTTTGTCCCAAAGAGTAGGAAAAATCACATTTATTGATAGTGATTCATGCTTATGAGAAAATTTTCAAGTTTTGTAATGTTGTGCAAAGGGGAAAAATTGTATGAAATATTACATACAAATGAAAGTTAGGTGAATACCATAGAAAAATCAAAATGAACCAAGAAACATTTTGTTGAAGTCCAAAGATGTTTTCTTTTTTACTATCCCTTTTCCCTCTCCTTTACCTTTTCGTGACCATCTTGTTGCAGTTTCAGCCTAATCAAGGTCATCACAAAATTACTCAAGAATATAAAAGGTATTGATCATCCATGTTTTAGAATCTATTGTTTTTTTGTGAAATATAATTAAAACATCTCTACAACTACAAAATCTTTCTCATTTTGTGTTGGGAATCACAATTGTCGTTAGACGAAAACCCACAGATTTTAATCAATGTTTGCATCAACAGAGATAAGGATTCATGAGATGTGGTTATTCCATGTCAAGAAACACACGAGGGGCATTGGTCCAATGTCCAACAATCTCCCCCAAACGTGAGTCAGGTGTGTATCGAACTCGTGACCTACAGTTTGATACCACTTGTTGGGAATCACGATTGTCGTTAAACCAAAACCCACAGGTGTTAGTCAATGATCACATCTATAGAGATAAGGATCCAGGAGAGGCGGTTAGTCCATGTCACGAAACACACAGGGAGCATTGGTTTATCCAATGTCCAACATTCCACTACTAATATCAAATTTTTCCGCCATCTCCATGGTTAGACAAGTTTCAATGCGCCAATGAATGAATGAAAATTGTTCTACACATGGATGTCCACCTACCGTCATGATATGGCAAGATACAGAGTTTGAAAGATCTAAAATTCAAATCAAAATTCAAACTCTGGCTATGACGTTTCAGTAGTCAAGCAAATTTCGGCAAGAGATCAAGCGAGCGTGGAGAAGAGTTGTTTGATTGTGAAGACATCTTCAAGAATAATCCCTCATGATTTTATCTTCTAGTATAAAACCATGAGGAGATAGAATCTTAATTTAAGTTTACTTATTATATGGCAGATTATTTTGGTTTCTTATCGACATATGACTCTTAGTTTGGTTTGTAAAAAGTTTACACTATTTTTTACAAATTGGCATTGAAACTAAAACTTTCAGCGCCTCAAAAATATTAACTAATATTGTGAGAACAATAGTTGTGCTACACATAGGAAGGCTCTCATCCCAGTTTCATGGATGCTTGGAGTTGTACATGCGAAGTATGTGCACTATCATCCTGCTGACAACCTTTGTTTGGCCATCAGTTTGGGGATGGAATGTAGTCGACTTGGTGAGCTTAGTGTCCAATAGTTTCCAGAGGCTCAACCAAAATGTGGTTAGGAACTTGTTATATTGATCTAATATAATGGTATACAAGATCCCAAAACGTACCTACACTCGTTCAAATAATATTTTGGCAGTGTCCTCTGTTGTGATACTCTTCTTGCAGGACACCAATATAGCCATCTTAAAAATTTGTCCACGACCAGAAATACATATTCATTACCATGTTTTGTAGAAGGGATGATAGATAGATAGTCCATGGATATGTATCCCCAGGGCCGGCTAGGAGTAGGTAGAGGAGTGTATAGGCCTTGCTTCTTGATGGTTGCATTAGCAATGACACATGTAGTGCAAGATCTGATATATTTCCCAACATCCTATCACAGTTTTGGCTAATAAAAGTACTTTTGTAGTACAACAATAGTTTTCTCCACACCAAAGTGTCCTATGAACAAACTGTATTGTGCCTCCAAAATTATCTTGGCATGCTTGCTTGAAGGAACAGAAAGGTGGCCCAAGTAGCATAATATTGTGTCGTGGAGGTGGAAATCAAGAAATTTCTTGCCATCCACTAGAATCTGGTATGTGGTAGTGAAATCTGGATCATTTTTGTATATTTGCGGCCATCCAAAGGTCTTGTGGCCACAAGAGTCGAGAACAATAGTCAGTGCTGCAATTGGGGACCGACTGAGGCAATCTGCAACATGATTGGTGCTTCCCTTTTTGTATTTAATGTTAAAGTGGAATTGTTGTAGATATGTAGACCACTTTTGATGGCGATTGTTCTGCATCTTCCCTTGTGTTTATATAAATTGAAGAGGTCGATGATCGATGTCGATGACTATCTCCTTCCCCTGAATGTAATGTTTCCATTGTCGGAAAGCTTGCACAATAAAATCCATATATTTATCATATGTGGGGTACTTCCAAATTGTATCGAAAAGTTTCTCATTATGATCGGCCATGGATGCCCATGTTGGGTGAGGACTGCACCAATATCATAGTTAGAGGCATCTGTCTCAATTTCAAATAGCTCCTACAAGTCCGGTAATGTGAGTATAGGTGCAGAGAATAGGTCATGCTTCAACTCAATGAATGCCCTCCGTTGGGACGTGGACCAAGAAAACTTTGATTTTTCTCCACCCTTCATATTCTAACTCAAAGGCTAAGTGATATGGGAGAATCCCAACATGAATCTCCGATAAAAATTTGTGAGGCCCAAAAAATTTTGAAGCTTTGTTAGAGTGGTCGAGGCTGGCCAATCCCGAATGAATTGGATCTTAGCTGGATCAACATGCATGCCTTGCTCATTGTTGTGGAGGTAAATCCCCTCTGCGGACAGAGGCGATCCCTACTAGCCCAGACCGGGTCTAGAAACAATCAAACAATGCTATCACGCAAGTTCCTAATTGCAAATTAAAGGTGGATAATGAGAACCTACTTGGATTCCAACGCTAATATTCGTAGAAGAGACGTCTCTCTCATTCCTTTGCTTCGGCCGGTCACGATCCCCACGATCTCTGTGATTGGACACCTGCACATGCAAAGAAAAACACAAATACAAGCATAAAATCCAATAGATGCAATTATATATCAGTTAGAAAAGATATAACTCAATATCAATCATTACAAAGGACAATGAGAGTGGAACCATAATGATAGTCATCTATTATTGATAAACAACAAAGAAGAATACAATCATAGTTCTGACGTCAAATCCTCCTTTGGCTGGGTAATCAACTACACAAGTCTTGCAAAGCTTGTTAGGATGGGAAACAAGCCTCTCTCTCCTTGGTGACAACAATCTCCTCACTTAGATTTGGCCTTATGGATGCAAAGAAGGCTCTTGCAACTTCAACCTCTTGAACTCCTGGAATTCACACTATCACTAGCACTATGCTGGAAATAGCTTGCTCAAGGCAAAAGAACAAGCTTTTATAGATAGAGGGGAAGGAGATAGGATCACCACAATATTCATGGGATTGGCTTTATCACTAAGAAGCTTCCATGAAAGGTGGCAAACCACTTCCCTTCTATGGAGATTCGAAGCAAAACCATCCTAACTCAACACGGATACAGTTGGTGAATGGGTTAAGGAGAACCTTCGGAAGTTTGTTCGTTAAAAACTTTACCCAATTAGGTTGGCGCGAGTGCGACTCTGAGACAGAGCACCAACTGGCGCACCCTCTTTAGAGGATTTCCCCCATTGGCGCAGGTAGTACATTGTGGACCCGCGCTAATGCAAAAAGGGTTGTTTTTATGGGTATACTGCAGGAGATGTCTTCAGGGCATATGAAGCTCACACTTAGAGGAATATAATGCAAGTGGTTTCAGGTTATGTCACTTCTCACAAGTCCCGGAATGAGTCTTCCAATGTACGGGAGAGGGGAAACAGGGACGGTGATAAACGGTGACAAATTACTGTGTAACACTCATATATGATTTAACCCATATATTGGACCTAGCTCATGCCGAAGGTACATTTCTCAAAGTTGGCACACAGCTTGTGTTGTTGCAAGGTTTGAAGGACTTGTTAAATGTGTTGTAAGTGCTCTTCCCAACTCTTGATGAATATGAGGATTTCATCCATATAAACAACCACAAAAACATTGGTGAAGGGTCATAAAATGTCATCCATCAACCTCATAAAATTTGCAGGGAAATTTGTCAACTCGAAGGGCATGACCAACCATTCAGAAAGGCCTTCCTTGGATTTGAAGGTGGTCTTCCATACATCTGTGGGCTCTATTGGAACTTGGTGATAGCCATACTTTAGACCAATCCTACTAAAATACTTAGCCCCCTTGAGCTAGTCCAAAAGGTCATCAATCTGTGATATTGGGTACCTATTCCTGACATTGATTTTCTTCAGTGCCCGATAATCAATGCAGACCATCCAAGTCCCATCCTTCTTCTATACAAGTACAATCGGGCTCCCACAGGGTGAGGAACTTGGAAGGATGTGACCTTTTTGCAGCAACTCCTAGATATGTCACTTGATCACTTCATTTTCCATAATAGAGTGGTGGTATATTGACCCATTAGGTAGGGGTGCTGCAAGAGTAAGATTGATCAAATGGTTCGCCTAAAATTGCAACGGTGCCCTTGTGGGTGAGGAGAAGGTGACCTTGTATTCTTCCACAACCTTATCCACCTACTTCTGCTACGTGGAGGAACCCTTCCCAGGGGCCATGGATGTGGCCATAATATCCCCTTTATTTTGAGGTGGAATCAGAAAGAAAATAAATTTCCTGGCCTGGGAGATGATCTTACTTCATTGCTTAGCATAGACCAAAGAGATAACGATAGGTGGGGCTACCTTAGATATCTTGTATAACTTATTTTACAAAGTAATAATAATAGTGCGGGGCCTAGACTCATACATAACATGATGATTCCATGGGTATGGTTGGCCTAATAATACATCACAAACTTTAAGAGGAAAAACATCAAACACTACTTCATCTATGAAGGGCTTGATGTTGCAGGGAAGGTGACATTGTTAGTTGATGCAGAGATCTCGTCCTTAGTGAAGCCACCTGATTGTGTATGGATGTGGGTGTGGTGTGGTTGGTAGACCCAGCTACTTCATGGCCTCTCCTAAAATAAGTTTCTTTTGGCTCTCAATGTCAAAAATGAATTGTAGAAGGAACCCTTCACCCATATCTATGAGTGGAAGAGATGCTCCCCCTCCTCTAGATCATTGGCTCAATCTTCTGGATCTTGGTGGTGGAAATAGTGGCGCTATGCTCTGTGTCAATAATCTAGTTCCCTTTTTCATTCCCCTTGTTAGGTTATGACTCAGAGTCGGAACATGCATCTGAAGCCTTCATTTCAGCAATTAGTGACTACTTGGCTTGATACTGACTCATGTTGTCACTGGGGATTTTATAGAACTCACATTATTTTCTTATGACCTTCTTTATCTTCATGGTGTTATTCCTTGCTTGTTGCTTCGACAGGTTGTCTTGGGTCACCCTACCTTAGCTTTATCCTTTGTTCTATGGTTTGGGGGTGATCTTACCCTACTTTTGATTCGTATATCCAAAGGGGTACTTCTTTTGTTTAAATTTTTGTTCAATATTGGCAGCATATCAGTATGTTTCACCAAGCGAGGAGATGTCCATGAACACCATTTCTTCCTAAATGTATTTGTGCAGATAGTTTTGGTACTTGAGCACCATATGTGTCTCAAAGTTTCTGATACCCAAATTTATGCGTAGAGTATGAAAAATATTTGTGAGCTCATGCACATCCATCTTGGTCCCTTTGATATTGTAGTGTGGTCCACTGTATGTACTTTTCCTCATAGCTACCCACGAGATAATATTGTTCCTTGAAAGAGTTCCAAGAGGGGGAAATTGTAAATAGAGAGGGTTCCTCGACCCTTTTCTCACCAGTCCTTGACATGGGGAGCAACCTTAAGCATGCAAAAGTAATATTCTCCCTATTGGAGAAACTATGGACTAAAAATTAACCTTCAAACATATTCAACAATTTATCTACAACATCTACATCTATTTGACCTTCAAATATAGGGATATAGAATTTTACTTGTACCTTGAAGGTGGAAGCACCTCCAAATTGACTATTGGATGAAGATGCATCGCCAGTGGGTATTCGTTGAAGGATATAGGAAAAGTTGTCCATCATTGTGTTCCTTTGTCATTCAAGGTCTTCTTCGAGCAATATTTTTAAAGTATCTCTTACTCCCTCGTCTTTCTTTTCTTCCACCATGGGAGGCTATTAGGGTTGGCAAGGCCAGTCTTGCAAAGGTTCAACTAGTTCAAGCCCTAACTACTTATACCTCGACCTTGTTGGGGACATGCATAACAAAACAGAGAAAGTGTAAGTAATCTAATAAACTAATAAACCACTCATAAAATAAATAGAAGAAATATACCCAAACGAGACATGGCGAAAAAGGCATGAGAGACTTTCTTGTAGTCTCTCATTCTCACGAATTTTTCTATTTTTTAAATAATGTTTATGATACATTAAATACATGAGCAATTTGTCTCAATATAGTGCATCTATCTTGAACAAACTTGGTTGAGATACATTCTCAACAAAACAATAATCTAGGAGAACTAGTTGGAGAGAATCTCTCATCCTAACTAAACTCCCTAGTTTCAGGAACTAACTCCTAATTCTCAAGATTTGATTTATTTAATTATAATTTTGGATTTATAATTGTTTTATTATGAGAGTGGGACTAACATTCCCCCCCAATGATAAATCCAAAATAATAACAAGGAACCCTCTTCCAAGTTCTCAATTTGATCCTCAAGAAACATTTTCCTAAAAAACCGCCAAAGCTGGATGTTGAAGAAACTGCAATATGAAGAGACCATGAATTAGCTACATGTCTGATTCATCTCTTAATTTTTCTTGAAAACTCAATCACGTGCCAAGCTGCAAAAGGATCCAACTGTCTTTTGCTTGAAATCAGCATCCTATGTCCACTGAAAAAATTTGATGAACGCCCACTGGCATATTTGTTTGTCCACTGACAAAAGTTGATGAATGCCCATTGGAAAATCTACTGATGATGATCGCCCACTAGCTGATGACATTGAAAAACAACTCACTGTTTCTTTTACTGTGTTTGAAAACTGCTCACTGTTGACTTTGTTATCGATCTCCCACTGGCGAATTTGTTGATGCTCACTCGCTGATGAAAATGCCCACTGGCTGCTTCGCTGATGTTTTCGAGACTTTTAGCCTAACAACCACTGTCAATTTCATTGAAATGCGCCACCCCCCCCTTTGTCAGCTGAAAGGAGAGACAATCTTTGTCAATATATTTCTGAATCCCCCCCTTAAAGTGTACGAGTGTTTCACTGGTGTACTCCCCTATTCCACTGCACGAGAGTACCATCTTCATTTTTACTGTTGGCTGCAAGATGTGTGAGTGAATTCGATTGTAAAACTTATACAATCTTCTGACCGTGGATGACCATTCCCAAGGATCAATCCATGTGTTACAGGGAAAAGTGTCTATATAGAACTGCTCTATCCCACTAAGGTGTGACAGCTGCCTTAGAAACAAACAGAGAAAAACTACTTTTGTTTTTCCTTTATGAATTATAGATAGAGAGGAACAGAAAGACCAACCTCTGTCTTGCGCTAATCCTTCGATTCGATCCCTCTCTTCTTTGATAGTCCTCAGCTACCTGCTCCCTTGCACGCCCAGCTTCACAAAGTACCTGTAAGATCACAGAAGCATAGCACTATACAAAGACATGGATCTATAATCTTAAAAAATCTAGGATCAGATGTAAATTGACCATACAAATGTAACAAGCATCAATGATACAAAAGCATGGACGAAAACTCAAATAGCTTTTATTGATAAACAAGAAAAGAGCCAGGAGGAGTTACAACCAGTTGTTCCGACCCAGCATCAACCTCCCAGCAAAGAAGCCCCTCTTCACCTCAAACAAAGCTTAGATCACCCAACAATCTGATGTTTGTCTCAAGAAACCAACAGCAATTCCTTACAATATGCAAAATTTCAGCCTCTGGATCTCTGGGATGAGGGATCCATATATAGATATCTGTAAGGGGGATGAGTCAGCTTGTGATTTGATTAGTGTCTTCTCTCTGATAGTTCTTGCTTCCACTTGGAAACTGAGGGCCCTTACTCATCCTTGGTCGAATTCAGTGAGGAAAGTGTCACAGGAGAAGATTCTGGAAGCTTCCATTGCCTCTCCACCTCGTGGAATGACACTGCCATTTGTCATTTCTCGCCCATCGCACCCCACAGAAGGGACTTTTGAAATGCAACGCACCCTCACAGTGTATTTGGGTGAGATGCAGCACACCTAGCCAGTGGAGCAGCTGCAATGATCATGTTTTGACCAATTCTGAGCAGTTTCTCATGGAGAACTTCTGGGAGAAGCTGTAATCTGTTGACCTTGTTCCTTTAGGGGTTAGAACAACACTTTTAGGGACTTAGGAGCCCTTGGTTTATGGACATTTCATGCTTGGGGTTGTAGGGCCCAAAAATGTCTATAACAATTGCCCCCTAAAGTATGAGGCCGTTAATCTTTTGGTGTCGGGTGAAATGCTTTATTATGAGGATCCGAAGTTCTTTCAATGCTGGGAGGAGACCTGTAATAAGATACAATACAATACATTATCTTCATACTACTTTCATGATCTAGCTGAGGCGGGCATTCCCATGCTCAGCTTTATAAATTCATTTTCATGTACATAGGACAGACAATCGTCTGAGTGTAGACTGATGATTCTGGTAGAGCCATCATCCTTTTGATAGGATGATTATCTGTGCTGCAATGATGTACATTTAATGTCTTTATTTCCCTGAATATATATCGCAGCCCGGATGGATGAAACTAGATCCAGGGTCTTCAATCTCGTCCGATCTTCACTCAAAGTACAAGTCGATCCATGTGAGAAATGTTCTGAAGTCGAACATGGAAAGACATCGCTTGATTACCAGTCAATGATGTAAACTGTTAACAAGCGCGAGAGGAATCACCGATAATGATAATGACCCTCAAGGTACTGCAGTACAATTCACGTGGTGTGAATAAAGGACTTGGCGTCGAACACCATGCAAAATCTTTCGGTCGAAGGCCATTGATGTAAACCTGTCGTCGGAAGTGAGAAACTTGCCATTGAGGCATGCAAGCTTCAAAGTACTGAATGGGGTGTCCCTAGATCAACTTCTTGGATAATGAGCTGATGTCGACAAGAAGTGATCCGTCATAGGAGGGCCTTAATGAATCCCACATCAATGACACGGAACGGAGCAAATGATTTTAATGGAGGTGAAAACGATCTGGTGATATAAGGTTCAGGGTGGCGGTCATGAAAGAATGGAGTATAATGTATGGTAGTGGGTGAGACACAGGTGAATTCTCTGAATGACTTCTCTTGAACATATCGGCGACACTGATGTGATGGATTGGTAGCATTAACCCCAAATGTGGATGGTATGGCGTGACCATGGTGATGTGACCGGTGAATGAAACAACCCAACCCGACTCGAACACGGAGCGGAAGTGTCATGTTCAAGAGCGACTTGCTACCAACAAAGTTTCTTTGAGTTTTCTTCCCAATTTTCCCCAGTCATTGCTGACCAGTACCTCTTTATTTTTGTCAAGCTTGAGGAGGATAACATATGTTTGTTCTATAATTTTCCCTTCGGGCAAACCATCACTATGTTTTAACAAGCCTAGCGATAGTGAAACTCGTTCTCATCTATAGACAAGTTTGTCGCTATTAATCTTTTTAACGAGTTTAACGACAAAGATAACTTGGTCCTTTTCAATTTTAGAGAGTCTGAAAAGGAACGTAAAGGTAACTCCAAAATTCCTTTTTCGTCATCTAATCCCTTAAGTCCGAAAAAGTATAAAATAATACAAAAGGGATGAATTTTCGATACTTTTAACGAGCCGAACAAAACAAGCGCTCGATCTTTTTGTGTAATAATCCCTCAGGTCCAAAAAGATTAAAATCTAGAGGAGGGATAGCACTTCCTGTCCCTTTAACGAGCTAGAGAGGCCAATGGCTCGGCAATCTTTTCATATTTTACAAGTCAGTTGAAAAGAGATTAAAGGAGACTCGTCTTTTGAGGAACGAGTGATAAAACGGGTAGCAGCTGATTCCAGGTAAGGTTTGGAATTTTCCAATCACGGCAGTGTCACAAGGATGGCTAGTGAAATCACTCTTCGCAACTGTTCCTCAAAATGGGTAAACAATCAAATGGAGGTGAATGATCGGCCAATGCAAAAGTGGAGGTGACGGTGCAAACACGACCATGGCTTTAACGACTGAAGTACTACATTCACGATGGTTATTTACCGAGGAATAGTTCATTTTTTAACGAGCTTAAATGCGGGTGGAAACATTTGCTCATGTCTTATGTTTATTTTTTAACGAGCTTGAACTATGTGCTAAAACTGCTCAATTAATCCAGTCGTGTGATAAGAATGTCTCATATAAAATGACAACTTTTGGAGTTTTGCCTCACATCCTTTCTTTATGCAAGTTAGCAAATGACCAATCCTACGAGTTTAAAGGGTTAGAGGTCCTACAAATTTAAAAAATAAATAGTCGCTCTTCGCTTGCACGCCAAAAGGCTTGCATGCCCCCAGGTATAAAACAGAGTTGCAAGGTCACCTTCTATTCGAGCTGACAAAACATTTGTTTTATCAGGAAAGGTATACCTCTTTCAGGCTACCCAAAGATTGTTCTATTTAGCGCGTAAACAAAACACTTCTCCGACGATGTCTACCAAAATAAACAAAGGTGAGCGGCGATGCCCGCCAACCCACATAACTTATACAAGAGGATCTTATTCCAGTCCAACTCCCTCTTCCAATCACGGATGGGAGTACGGAGGTCATATTCTCCCGCGGAAACCTAGCCTATACCCGAAGTTTTCCTGCCGAAGCAGACCAAGATGCATGCCCCCTGGGTTTCAGTCATGTCCCCTCAAATCACTCGCGCTCATCGGGTGGACAGACTGGAGATTGAGACATTTCTTGCGTGAAAAGACCATTTAGGGATGGTATATGACTATTTGCTATGCGTGATCCGGGAAATGAAAGCTGGTCTACAAGCTTGACCACTCTTCCTTCGTGCAGAAAACACATCACTCTAAAGAGTGATGAGACAATGGCTCTCATGCAATAAATCTAGTCTCGTCCAAGGAGTAGATTGTAATCCAGGGGTCCTTGACTACCATCACGTTCATGTGAACGGTTTTCCCTCTCAATGTTATGGGCACATTGGGAAGGATCCCTAACGGTCGACTGGTTCCTTTATCAAAGCCTGTTAGATTTCTCATCTCAGGCAAAAGCGATGGCGAACCAAGCGCTTTCCAAGCAGTTGAGGAAAGGATACTCACAGAATCCCCTTCATCTATAATGGTACCAGCCATAACCATTCTATATATTTGAACAATAATTCAGAATGGTATACTAGCTAGTAAACGAGGTCTGCCTAGTTGATTCCAGTCGAAGGAGACAACTAGGTTGCTTGGAGGTGGGACCGAATAGACGGCCGGGTACGACTCTGACGAACTTCCTTCCTGCGGTAAAGGAACGGGTAAATTGACCCCATGTTCGTTGGAGTCTATGCTTATGAAAAGAATTTGGACGGTGTCATCCTTGTTCTCTTCAGTGACTGTATCATCTGAAGATGGAACCTCTGAAGGCAAGACCGGGTCAACTGCTGCCTCGACCTTTTGACTTTCGTCTGGTATGGATTCAGATGGTTTATCTTCAATTATAGATGCTTCGGACGACCACCTCAGCGGGCTAGCCGGATTTTCAACTAGTGACGGACTCGATAAGAGTTTTTTATATCCAGGAGGAAGTCGTAACGGTGAAACCGGACGATCATCCAAAACTCTTTTAGCTTCGTCTAACAAGGGACAACGGTGGACGGCATGATCACCTTCGCACAGTTTACAAGGAAATCTATATTTTCCTTTTTGTCCTGGGGCTTCACTTTCACTAGTTGACGGTGTGTTTTCAACATGATCATCAGAGATTGATGACACCGGGTTGTGCAAACGAGGAGACCAGTCCCTTAAGATCCGAGGGATACAAGGACAATCTCTGTGATAGTGGTCTCCCTTGCAATGACACATGGAGATTTAGGCCTAGTCGGTGCAGTGTGTGGATTTTCGCTAGACGACACTCGTTTTCCCCCATTCGCTTTTGGCTCCTTCTTCTTCTTCTCTTTCTTCTTCTTTTCCTTCTTCTCCTTAGGTACTTGATTTTTGGCTTTACCAGCCCCATCAAGCGAAGAGGAAGGAGGATAGGAAGAATCAGAGGAAGTAGAAGGTTGGTGGGTAACTCTGGACTCGTCTAATTGCTGATTCGATTGTTGAGGAATTGTGGTGTTCTGAACGACAGAGGTTGAGAAGAGCCATACAGGCAAACCAATTGTCAGTCCTGGAAGCAACAATGTGGCCATATGGGGTGCACCAACATCTCCCCAAGAGGAGAAGGGACTAGGATTTCCTCCAAGGGGAATTCCTTGGTTGGTGGATTCCATTTTCTCGACCCAAGATCAACGTAGGAAAGGGTAATGAATATTCCGTTTAAAATAAATTTTAGACGCTTTGACACAACTTGTTTTTTTAATTTTTAAGAGTCGAGAAAAAACAAAAGATGACTCTAGTCTCCTTCGATTTTTAATGAGCCTGAAGTGACAAGTCCTCAGATGGACCTTTTCCGTCAAGGAGTCAGAAAAGGAACGAAAGGGACTGCTCTAGAAATCTAGGTAGAGGGAGTACCAAACCAATCGCAAAACTGCAGAATACTTTTTATGGTACGACAGTCAATCTTCCCGAATGCTGTGTTCAGTGCATTGCGATCGATAGGGCGGCAGACATGGCTTCCTATGGATAAAGGATTAAGCCTATTGGGGTCTGCCAAAATATACTCGACGGTACGTGGGAGCACAAGTCCGTACTGGCACTTATCGTCTCAAAGTGGAGGAATCACCCAACCATCAGTGAGAACAACAGTTACCAGGCTTTACGACGTCGGAATACATCTCTAGCCTAGACTTCTAAATGTTGTGTGTTAAGTTCCAAAGCATTGTTAGATTCATTGAATTTATTTTAAGTTGATCTTGTTTATGAAGTTTGCCTTTTGGGTTCACCACGAGATGTAGATGTAATTCCTAAAATTCAATCTAAGATGATAA
This sequence comes from Pinus tabuliformis, assembly GCA_031772625.1. NCBI lineage: Eukaryota > Viridiplantae > Streptophyta > Pinopsida > Pinales > Pinaceae > Pinus > Pinus tabuliformis. The sequence continues at coordinate 2,063,161,650 of CM062818.1, forward strand.
ACAAACTTTTTATCTCCTTTATGCAATGAAAATCCTAGCTACTAGGGAAAAGAAAGACAGAATCTTTTCACAAAGAGAAAAGAGCACACTCTAAATGCACTTTCCTAAATCAAGCCAATCAGACTGTCTATATGAAAATGCACATGCATGTATTTGTTTTTCGAATTTCTTAGTTTATGAATGCTAAAAAGAAAGTTGATGCACAAATCTGAATTTATTTTCAAGCGACAAATATAAACAAGTTTCTCTTCGAAATCAAAAAATGGAGACGATTACAACACCTTACGATTTTGAAACGAATACTTGTTTTTGACACTAGAAAATTACAAATTCAGACCAAAAGCAATAGTAACAGGATAATTGACCATCAACAGCAATCAAACTCTTTCCCAGGATTGAAAACGACACTTGTGACAGTTTCAAATCAAAGGACGACAGTACAATTACGCTACTTTTGCAAAGGAGAACTGTAAACGACTCAACAAACACACAAAAAATCTACAGTTCTTTTGTACAAAGGAGGCGGAATAACAGTAAGGAAAAGGGATTTCGAGGAGACATATACTGATCACAGGCAGCAAAATTCAAGAATAGAACTGGAAAGAATGAACCACAGGAGCCACAACTGCACAGAGCTAGTCTGATCAGCGCACCTGTAACACAGAGAATCTGAAATGCAGCGCAGGTTGTCCACTTGGGAAGTGCGCTGAAATTCAGAATCTCTGAACAGTACCTACGCTGGGCCAGAAACGAGACTCTGTTTGGGTTCCGGGTCACAATTTGCAGTTCAGTTCTTGGGTTTTGGCCGAGTAAAAAGCAATCAGTAATGCAACAATCAGGGGTAGATCTAAGGAGGATATAAGATCTATCACAAGGGCAATCAGATAGTTTGTGAATCAGTTGTTTAAATCATAAACAGATCCAGTAGATGGATTGAAGTAGCAGTTGTCTACTTTGCATTTGTTATGGCAAATGCAGTTTGAATGCTACTCGTAAGTTTATGAAACAAACAACAAAGAATGATAAACAAACAAACTAATTAGCTCCCCAGCGGAGTCGCCATTTTGTTACAGGGAAAAGTGTCTATATAGAACTGCTCTATCCCACTAAGGTGTGACAGCTGCCTTAGAAACAAACAGAGAAAAACTACTTTTGTTTTTCCTTTATGAATTATAGATAGAGAGGAACAGAAAGACCAACCTCTGTCTTGCGCTAATCCTTCGATTCGATCCCTCTCTTCTTTGATAGTCCTCAGCTACCTGCTCCCTTGCACGCCCAGCTTCACAAAGTACCTGTAAGATCACAGAAGCATAGCACTATACAAAGACATGGATCTATAATCATAAACAATCTAGGATCAGATGTAAATTGACCATACAAATGTAACAAGCATCAATGATACAAAAGCATGGAGGAAAACTCAAATAGCTTTTATTGATAAACAAGAAAAGAGCCAGGAGGAGTTACAACCAGTTGTTCCGACCCAGCATCAACCTCCCAGCAAAGAAGCCCCTCTTCACCTCAAACAAAGCTTAGATCACCCAACAATCTGATGTTTGTCTCAAGAAACCAACAACAATTCCTTACAATATGCAAAATTTCAGCCTCTAGATCTCTGGGATGAGGGATCCATATATAGATATCTGTAAGGGGGATGAGTCAGCTTGTGATTTGATTAGTGTCTTCTCTCTGATAGTTCTTGCTTCCACTTGGAGACTGAGGGCCTCTTACTCATCCTTGGTCGAATTCAGTGAGGCAAGTGTCACAAGAGAAGATTCTGGAAGCTTCCATTGCCTCTCCACCTTGCGGAATGACACTGCCATTTGTCATTTCTCACCCATCGCACCCCACAGAAGGGACTTTTGAAATGCAACGCACCCTCACAGTGTATTTGGGTGAGATGCAACGCACCTAGCCAGTGGAGCAGCTGCAATGATCCTATTTTCACCAATTCTGAGCAGTTTCTCATGGAGAACTTCTGGGAGAAGCTATAATCTGTTGACCTTGTTCCTTTAGGGGTTAGAACAACACTTTTAGGGACTTAGGAGCCCTTGGTTTATGGAAATTTCATGCTTGGGGTTGTAGGGCCCAAAAATGTCTATAACACCATGAATAATTGATCTTCAATCGGGTTGATTGTTGTTGTTTGTTGCATTACACTGATGAATGACTCTTCTTGCCACAATGGTGACAAGGATGGATATCAAAACATTGATATTCAATGTGACCTTTTCTTTGACAATGTTTGCATGTGGGTTTGTCTTCAACATTCTCATCGCTTGTTGATGTTATTTGATCAAGAAATCCTGCACTGGTGAACTTGATTGGCTTAGAATAATCGAGGATATGCAAGTTGTTTTCATCTTTTTCATATCCTAATCCTTGTTGATTTTTGTTACTTTAGAGTTCTTCCCACGGCTTGATGATTGGTTTGGAAGAAGCAAGTTAAATTTGATCATGAACAAATTTTACACTTGAAGTTGTTTGGATGAGTGATTTGGAATCAAAATCCTTATCTTCATCTATATGGTTGAATGACTTGGAAGCAACACTCTTATGTTGTATCTCATCTCTTTGTAGTTGCAACTCTAATTGAAGGAACTCAATTGTTTCATGTGCATGTTGTAGATTCATTGAAATATCAACAGGAGTTGCTTTTCTGATTTGCACCATGTCTCCAACAGTTGAGAGGATCAAATTGTTAAGAATCTGTAACAACTGAAAGCTTTTCACCATGTGAACTTGCTAGAACTCACGCTCGCTTGCTGTAGATATGAATAAGCTTGATTGTTGTTTGAATATTTTCTTTCGTTAAAGTTGAACTCGCTTAGTTTCAGGCTCGCTTGATGTTGTGAGATTTGCACTTGCTTGAACTCACTCACTTGATTGATAAAAAAAGGGTGTCGAACACTATCGAAAATGCACAAAAGAGAAACACTTACAATGATCTGAATGACTCATTTAAAAAACAATGGGTTCACTGGACTTATTTGACTCCCTATCAATTCAAATCGTGGGTGTCGATTTCAACCGAGAATTCACCCTTACAATTAAACTCGATGTGACTTTGATTACAAGCCAACTTACAAATTATGATTTGCAAATTACAATTTTGTATTGAGCTTATTAAAAAAATGGTGCAAGTTCATTTTCCAAAAAATTTCTTTTGAATTGATGCAAATGTTGTTGATGTAGATGACAACTTCATTAACTTGATTGGATGTTGATGTAGAATCATCTTTGACAACTTGATTGTTGCTTGTTGATTGTTTGTAGTTCACTTGATTACATAAACTTGAATGAAAATGATTATGTGCATGAAATTCCCTAATTTTTTGTGTGCTACATGTGTACCATATTAGAAGGATAACACATGAAGGTTAGAGTCAAAACTAGACACAAAACAAAAACAATATCAAGAATCATGCGCGATCACAAACACTCTCACAGTGTACCTAAGATCCCCTTATTCAATTCTGGGTGGATCTAGGACACTTCAACAACACAAAAAAATTATGTCTTTATTAAGTATTGAAGTACATCAACCTTTCATCTTTGAGGAAAATTGTCTTCAAAATATGGATGTTCACTTACTCAATCTCTCTCAAAGTAAAATATTACTTTGGAGTGAAACAATGACTTTCTCTAAAAAAAATCACTTATCACTCAAAATACAAAATATGCCACTTTTACAAAATATGCCACTTTACATGTATTTATAAAGGGCCGTGCATTATGAAAAAAATGAATTTATGAAAATGTTGAATTTTCTGTAAAAGAGTTGAGTAAATTTTATCGAATGAACACTGCACTTTAACCAATATCCAGTTACCATGACATGTATCACCATCACAATCGTATCTCCATTGCTCCTCCATGCAGGATCAAATGTCATGTTCATTTGTAGAATCAACAACTATTAAAATTCCGCTGCTCTCTTTTAATTTGATGGTGGGAAAAATATTCTGGCAACGTTTATTCACGTTTGACTAAATTATAACCACAATTGGAAGCAGAGAGCTATGCTGGGATTTTCTAGAGTTGTGAATGGACTTTCTCTGAGATACTTTAGCTGACGAATATGGTGAATTTTGCAGCCTTCCGTTGCGCAACATTGATTGTAACTGGGCATCGAACGAGTGCCTTTCACGTCTTTGCATACAATGATGATCACTCCATCATGTGCTAGGTGCATTCATTATGGATTCACACTTTCAATACCATTAATTAAGTTCTCCAACGCACATCTAATGTCGATTTCATACCTCTCTGAACTGCTGGTTGGGAATCGTTTTTAGAAATGTTGATACCGAATATCTGAAGAAATACGGCCTCAACGGGCGAATTGTTAGAGGAACTTTCAAAAAATATTTAACTGTCATCGTATTTCTAACGGAGACACTTCCCCCATCCTTTTTGCGCATCCAGTTTTAGAATTCCTCACGATTTCTGGAACCTCTGCTGGTGAGCGGAAATTGATGCCCACTATCCAAGAGGAATTGGAGAGGAAAACTCTTCTGTATAGTCTTCTCATGCCCATCATGAATCAATACATGTAAGGACTTGATAGGGAAATGGAATGTATTTTTTCTTCATAAAATCAGAGGCAAAGACTCCAGGAGGGTTGCTAGCAAGTCTCATTTTGACAAGCTATTACAAGAGCCGCTACTTCCAGGAGAGGCCTTATGACCCTTACAATGTTTACACCAATCCAAACACGATATTCCTCTTTCTAGATGCCTACCAGAGCATGTACTCTCAACTTCTATGCAGCCTCCTTCAAAACAATGAAGTCTTGAGGATGGGAGTCGTTTTCGCTTCTCAGTTCATCAGAGCCATATGGTTCCTGGAAGTGCACTAGAAACAATTTTTCATGGAAATAAAAACTAGAAGTCTCAACAGAGAGGTGACTGCTTCATCAGTCAGAGATGTAGTTGGGGAGCTTCTGCACCCTAACCCAGAGTTGGCTGATTTTGTTGAAAGGCAATGTTCAGTCCAATCTTGGCAAAGAATTATAACTCGCCTATGGCCTAACACCAGGTACATCGATGTGGTTGTGACTGGTGCAATGGTTCAATATATTTCTACTTTGGATTTCTACAACAGTGGGCTACCCCTGGTATGCACCATGTATGCTTCCTTTGAATGCTACTTTGGACTTAACCTCGAGCCTCTTTGTCGACGAATCAACGATGCAAGCACCTGATCCATTCCAAATGTCGAGAGAACCAACGGAGGAGCACTCTGTCTATGAACAGAATCAGAGATGCACCACGAAAACAATGCAATAAAGTTTCATGATGGCCCTCAGTGTTGCCACGAGCTTTGTTCAGAAGATTTTCGGTGAGATCGTGCGTGCCGCCCCTTGAAGTCAGTAAGAAATAAATGCACACACAGCACAAATCAAAAATTCCACACGACGAACAACAGCCTGTTGCGGATTTCGAGAATTTGACTATAAACCCTAGAGCCTTTGAATGTCTCTTAGGTCAAGGGTTCAAACCTCGGGCGTTGGCAGGCATTATAATTTTAGTGCCCTACACAGATCAAATCAATCGTGGTCGACAATCACACCACACCATGGTCACTCAGATAGAACGTTCAACATTCAATGAGAAATAACGCTCCACCTTCCTTCCATGGAAAATTACCACAAAATCATTCAGGCCCTAAGAACAATAAAGCTCTAATACCACATGTAAGTAATCTAATAAACTAATAAACCACTCATAAAATAAATAGCAAAAATATACCCAAACCACACATGGCGGAGAAGGCATGAGAGACTTTCTTGTAGTCTCTCATTCTCATGAATTTTTCATGAGCAAGTTGTCTCAAGATAGTGCGTCTATCTTGAACAAGCTTGGTTGAGATACTTTCATAGCAAAACAATAATCTAGGAGAACTAATTGGAGAGAATATCTCATCCTAACTAAACTCCCTAGTTTGAGTAACTAACTCCTAATTCTCAAAATTTGATTTATTTAATTATAATTTTGGATTTATAATTGTTTTATTATGGGAGTGAGGCTAGAGCTGACTGCATTGATACCACTGAATTAGTTTTATGAAGGAAGGAAATGAAATACAGATATGAACAAAAACATAGAGATACAACAAAAACAAAATTTCAATTCATTAATAACCAAGTACTGAAAATTGTTTACATGAAGAATGGAAATAAGCTAGCTCAGGCGATGGTAGCTTATCTTTGAGAAGAGATGTGGTGGATACATGCCTTTTGAACTATGTGAGAATGAGGATCAAAGGCCTATTTATTATTGAGAAATAATGGAAAACCCTAAACATCCAAAATCCTAACCCTAGGAGATGAAGCACCAAAAATCTACGAGCCCTGTTAGGGTAAATTGGTACATCAACTTCCGGGGGTCATAAATTTGACATATAATCTTCATTTGATGCTTAATATACCTCGTTAGAAAGATCTATCCAATGACTACAACTTTTAACTTCAAACCCTAATTTTACTCCCTATGTTTGCTTGTTTTCCAAAAAAACGTAGTTTAGGGCCTCAAAATGGTTCAAGAAGTTAAAGACCCCAAAAACTACGAAAAATAGTAAAATGCACTACAACTAAGGAAACTGAAAGAAAAAATGGTGGCGATACAATTAGATTAGGTGGGTGGCCACCAATATACATCTAGATCATAATCCCACCAAAGTTAAGCTAATTTTATCACCTGAAACCCTCACTTGCGGAACACTTACTTATGCTTCCAAAAAAATGTCAAGAGAGAAAATCATAATCCATGCCTTCCCTTCCTCTCCTTCTTCCTTTATATCTTTCAAATGGTTCTTAATACCATCAGATAATTCCACTCGAAAATAACATCAAAAAATACCTTGGGAAGTTACCATGTCCTTAGAATCCCCCTGTTATGCGTAATCTACGAATGCGGACATAAGTATATTCCCTAGGCCTAGTGGATTGACCTAGAAAAATATAAGGGAAAAGGGAATAATGTTTTCCTTAAAGTAAATAGATAATGGGATGAAGCCTACCTAGAATTTGGCGTATGATTCGCAACTTCACTCGCTTGAATGCTCTAATCCTAGCTCTGATTGTTATAATTAGAACCTGCACAGTTAGATAACACAAGCCAACGATCCACGAAATCTATGTAGCATCATCTAATCACTTTATTAAATAGATCAACATGGTATTGAAATATATGAAACCATAACATCATATATATGAAAACAAAGAACTCTTTGCATTAATAGAAATGGAGTGAGTTACAACAAAAAATAGGCACTGATCTTATAGAAGAGCTCCTCCAAGTTGACTTGTCCTTTCCTTGTCACAAAGTGCACCTCTAATCACCTTAACGCATGGAAATATATCTCTCACAACAGTAGCATAAGTGTAGAATCACTCTCCAAAAGCCAACCCCTTGCCTATGGGTGGCAGTAAATATATAAGTGAAGGAGGTAGTTCATGAATTCTTGTCCTTTTACCAATCTAGGCTTGATATCCACTCTTGATGGGAGGGTGAGATAAAGGGATAAGGGATGAAAACTCCAAGGTAGGATAAGATAGGATTTGAGAATTTTCTCTGAGCTAAATGGTTACAACAGATCCTGGAAGATTATGGAAGAGGAAGCTTCAAGATTCTTTCTATTTTTCCCAAATTTCTAGAATCTGTGCACCCCCAAGACTGAGCAACTTGCTGGTGATCAATCCAGGTGTAGAGTAGGGAAACCTGGTAGCCAACGTTGGCTAGTAGGAGACCAAGGTGTGTTGGTCCTTAAAATTACTGAAACAAGGTGTTTTCAGGCAGAAAAGCAGGGATTAGAATGATTCATGCTTAGGGATTTGTGCAAGGATGATGAAAAAGGGATCAAAGGATGTTGATTGATCCATTTGAAGACCTATTGACCAAATGTGACAAAATGGCCTATAATAGATTTCCCCTATTGGATGGAGGGGGCCTAACCCGGGTTCACCATTAGTTAGCCAAACAAATCCCCACACTACTGGCCCTTTTGACATCAGCTCGCAGAGCGCGGATTGAAGTCTCACCCAAAGAAGTATGGGGGGATGTTGGAACTAAGTTTCCGCACCCATGAGATGGACGTGATGTCGGTTTATTCCGGCTATCCTACCTTTTCACAAGTTGCTTAGCCCTCTACTCCACCCTTCAGTACCTTCACGAAAGGGTACAATTGCCTTTCGCACAACCCTAACCTGGGGCTAAGGTACTTTCACGCTGCTAGTGTAGCGAACTGCAATATCTACCAAACTAGGCTAAGTGTCTTACTTATCTTATTAACTGATCTTAGTTAGCATCGCGTAAACAAGTGTTCTTACTTGTGTTCACTTAATAAACACATTTATATACATTCGCACATCATATAAGCACTATAAACAAAATTCATACCCAACATAACAAGTTGCATAAACTAGAAAGGAAGACACATAATTTGTAGAATACTTCTCTTTATTGATAATTACGGACAATTACAGACTCGACCCGCACTGCGCACTCAGCTGCAAGGGTTCGTGCACTCAGCTGTGGACTTCTACTCTATGCCTCTGCGCACTCACCTGTAGAGCCTTTACCTACGCTACGACCTGAAACTTAGACTTCTGCTTAGAGATATCACTTTATTACATGTTTGATGTCTCTATCTACTTAGAGCTTAGCTCTTTTTATACAATCCCATGGTCCATGTACCATGGGTAGATCTTCTACAGTCGACATTACATTTCCAAAATAAGGGCGGACAACCATATGACTCTTTAACATCTACGCACTTCGTCACCACAATATGTGGAGTCTTTACACTTGGATTACAAAGTTTGACCAAAATATCGGCTATAAGCCCTAAAAATACCCATGGGGGATCTCGCGCCCAACAGGCCCCCAACACAAACATCGTGACTCGCCCTCGAGTCACTCTACAGGTGCGGAGATCTTAGTGCGAAGACTTATAATGACCTTGGTAACTTTTCACGAGAGTTATGGCGATAGGGAAACTTTCACAATAAGACAACTATATAGCCAGTAAGTATATATTAAATATTTAAAAATATCCGAGCTGGTATTTGTATACTAAAATGTAGAGTTCTGGAACATAATGATGAATTATTTATCAATTATTTGAATTTGATCGGAGATTTCAGGCAACACTCATACTGGAGTACATTTCTTGGATTTTTTTTCAATTACTATAATTGCAACATTTTCATTTCACCAATTGAAGCACACACATGGACCTAAAAGGTATTATTTATCTCAAACATGTCATTTATTCTATTCCCATAGAGAAATATTTTCGACTTAGAAAGGGTGAGAACTTTAAAATTTCTATCACACGAAATAAATCAAATTAAGATTTTCATAACCCTAGTTGTTGCTTTCAAGAAGAAGGTCCTTGAAAAAGTGGTAATGGTGTGAACACAAGAGCACTCACGCATGAATGTGTGTGTGTTCATAATAACATTTACACCTTCCTAGATTTCTAGATTCAGCATTACCTAAATTACCACCAATAATTCTAAATAGGAATTGATAGAAACATGCAAATGTTCTTAGGCACAAGAATAAAATCCCATTCTTATTAGGCAACATAATTTATTGTTATTGGTCTACGGCTTGGGGCCAAGGGTTGTGGCTAGAGTAACAGGCTAAGCTTATGGTCCAAGGGAGTGGGGGATATAGGATGAAGGGGATAAAAACTTATGGGTAAATGGTGTGAAGGCCCCTAGGGGAGGGAATATGGCCATAGAGTAGAGGGGATAACAAATTATTAGGGACTTAGGGTAGAGGCCACAAAGAATGAATATGGCCCCAGGAAAGAGGTTATAGGGTAAAAAATGATGATACCCCTCGCTATTCCTCCCCTTTCCTTCCTATCTCTCTCTTCCCCCCTCCACAACATCCATCTTTTTGCCTCCCTCACTTTCTAGCTTTTTATTTATATCCCTCTCTACCTATCTCAATCCCAAACTTCTTCTCTCCCTCCCTATCTCTCTCTCTCCCCCTTCCCCTTCTTACCTCCACCATTCTCTCTCTCTCTCTCTCTCTCTCTCTCTCTCTCTCTCTCTCTCTCTCTCTCTCTCTCTCACACACACACACCTTTCCCCCTTTCCCTCTCTACCTATTCTCCTCTCTCCCTCCCTACCTCTCACCCCCCACCTTTTAACCTCTCCCCCCTCTCTTACCCTCTCTCCCTCTCTATCTATTTCTACCCCCATTGTGAGTCTCTCATACTCTCTCTCTCTGCCTCCCTCCCTCCCTCTCATAACCCCCTATCTCGCTTCCCCTTCTCTCTCCCTCTCTCTCTAAACCTTATTTCCTCTTCATCACTCTCTTTATTTCTCTCCTTCCCTTCATCACTCACTCTCCTCCTCCTCTCTCTCTCTACCCTTTTATCCCCTTTGTAATTACCTGTTTCTATATAATTGAAATCATTACAAAACAAAACTGCGAAATCCACTCAATCATTTGATATATTATTTCCTTGATGAAATACACCTCTATGAGAAAAACCATAATATCTTTTGGTAAAATTCACCTCTCCACACAAAACCATCACATTAAAAAAAAAAAAATGTTCATTGGTTTAAAAAAGGAAAAAAATGGTGCCATAAGACTACTTATAATGACCTTGGTAACTTTTCACGAGAGTTATGGTGATAGGAAAACTTTCACAATAAGACAACTATATAACCAGTAAGTATATATTGAATATTGAAAAATATCCTAGCTGGTATTTGTAGACTAAAATGTAGAGTTATGGAACATAATGATGAATTATTTATCAATTATTTGAACTTGATTGGAGATTTCAGGCAACACTCATACTAGAGTACATTAATGTTCATAATGGTTATAAGTAGTGTTTTAAATAAGAATCTGTTGGGTCCCTATAATACTAGTAATTACCCCATTACTATTGTAGTTATACCCCTTATTTATATTGTTGTGCCCCTATTACCCCCATATTGTTATTTCTGTGCCCCATAGAATCCCTCTATTGTTATTTTTGTGGCTTTATATTATTATTGTTAGGTCGGCTGGATTATATTGTGACTCCTTAGACTCCTATATATAGAAAGGAGGTTTTTTCATTTGTATCATCGAATAATTGTTCATTTATGTAATGTAAAGGAGGTTGCCCCCTCGAAGAGGCTGAATTCTAAGGCGTTGATCTCTCTTTTCTATCTTTTCTTGAGCTGGTTTCATAACATTTGGTATCAGAGCTTTGGATTCTAGGGTTTCGCTGCTCCAAACAGGTCATCGTGGCATTTTCGCTATAAATTTTTTTCTGTGACGTTTCAGAAGTCGCAAAAAAAACCCATTTGAGAAGAAATCACGCTGAACCTTGGGTCCAAATTTCAGAGCTTTGCGCATGATATTTTCGGAGATATGAGCTGAGGAAGTTGGTCTTTTTGCAGACTCCTGAATTACACTCAAAACAGGTGACCTGGGGAAAATCATCATAACTTTCTTTCTGAGCATCGGATTGAAATTGCGTAAGAAGGTACAGAAAGAGGACGGACTGTAGTTTTTGTTTATATATTTTTTAGAGTCAAAGGTTGAAACAGTGACACGTGGCACTTCATACAAGTTCGCTCTACGGAACTAGTCTATAATCAGGTCACTGCGGGAGATTGTGCATAACGCTTTCTTGGAAAATCCAATTTGGATCAGACTAGTGGCATTGGAAAGAGGACATAGAAGGCTACTACAGGTCACAATTTCAGAACTGGATGATTCGAAATTACAGAGATACATCAGATTCAATATCAGGCTTCTACAAAGTAAAAAAAAAGGTGTGTAGTTTTTTTTTTAATTTTTGCATAAGCTTGGTTTGAAGGAATTCAAAGGGCATAGTAAAGCATTATTATCGGTAACTGATGCCCCGAGGAAAGAAAATGCAAACACCTAGTAAGGAACCTGAAAGCTCTAGCATGACTCATGAAGAAGAGGAAGAAATGCTACATGATATATCAAAATTACAAGAACAAGTGCAACAAATGTCACGCTCACAAAAGCTAACAGATGCTAAGATAAATGGCGTGGAATCTAAGATAAAGGGCATGGAAGCTCAGGTGAATGGCATGGACGCTAAAATTGATGGCATGGATGATAAGATGGAAGAATTGAAGATAAATATGAATAAGTTGCTACAAGAAATGGTCACTAAGGGTGAAAGAGTACTAAAGGAAACTCATGATGAGAACAAAAGAAATGTTAATCATGATTCCATAGACTCTAATGTTGGATCGAAGACTCACCATGTTCCAAAAATCGATATGAGGAAGTTTGATGGCAAGGATCCCGCCACATGGATATTACAGATGGAGCAATTCTTCGATCTCAATAATGTGCAAAACACACAAAAGGTACGTATGGCAACTTTATATTTGGAACCAAATCAGTTTGTATGGTATCAATGGCTTTGTTCTCGTAAACAATTTATCACTTGGGCAATTTTTACGGAAGAATTGATAGCACATTATGAGGATACAAAAAGCAACACTTTTTTTAGCCAATTGATAAGTCTCAAACAAAAGGGTTCAATAATGGAGCACATTGAGGAGTTCCAAAAATTGAACATAAGGGTAAAAGATATTCCAGAGGAGCATAGGATTGATGTGTTCATAGGGTCTTTAAAGGATAATATCCAACATGATGTGCGCCTTTGGGAACCTGATTCATTAGAGAAGGCATTCAGGTTAGCAAGAAAAATGGAAAGCAAAATTATGGCAACTAGGAAGCATACCATTCACAACTATAAAGACGGAAGTGTTGTTGCCCATAGTCTTCCACAACCTACAAGGTTGACACCACAACAATTGGAAGAAAAAAGAGCAAAAGGGCTTTGTTACAATTGTGATAGCAAATACACAAAGGGTCATAAGTGTGCTGAGAAGAAATTATTCTACATAGATTGTGAAGAGGAAGAAGAAAAGGAGCAAGAAAGGTCAAAAGAAGAGGATATATTCCAGGAACAAAGCCTAGATGAAGAACAAATAAATCCGACCATATCTTGTAATGCATTGGCGGGAATTACCACTCCTCAAACCATCAAGATAGAAGGACAAATCAAGAAGAAAAAGGTAATAGTGTTGATTGATTCAGGAAGCACCCACAATTTTATTCATTGTAGGGTAGCAAAAGAATTGAATTGCTTCCTATATCCAGCACCAGAGTGTCAAGTGATGATTGCAAATGGAGGAACAATAAATTGTTCTGGAAAGTGCCATAATATCAAGCTATCCATGGGAGAATATGTATTGACTAGCCCAATGCTTTCCATTCCAATGGGAGGTGCTGATGTTGTACTAGGAGTCCAATGGCTACAATCCTTGGGTACAATAGCTTTTAATTTTCAAGAACTTTTCATGAAATTTTCTGTAGAAGGAAAGGAAGTTGAATTAAGGGGTATTGCAGGGAAACCAGGAAAGATAATCAGCTCTAATGGCATGACAAAGCTTCTAAAAAAGGAGCAAAGAGGTGTAATTGCACAATTATGTTCGCTAGATGTTTCCACATTGGAATCATCTATTTCTCCAGATCTCCAAAAAGTCCTGGACAATCATTCCAAGGTATTTGAGACTCCCAAAGGTCTCCCACCTATGCGTGATCATGATCATGCTATTCATCTGATTCCAGGAAGTGTTCCTCCAAACATCAGGCCGTACAGATATCCATATGTCCAAAAAAGTGAAATTGAACGTATGGTTGCAGAAATGCTAGAGGCTGGTATAATTCAAACGAGTCAAAGTTCTTTCTCAGCTCCAGTAGTATTGGTGCACAAGAAGGATGGATCATGGCGCATGTGTCCAGATTATAGGGAGCTCAACAAGCTCACTATTAAAGATAAGTTCCCCATTCCTGTCATTGATGAATTACTGGATGAATTGCATGGATCAATTTACTTCACCAAGTTGGATCTTCGTTCGGGATATCATCAAATCAGAATGAAGATTGAAGACATTCCGAAAATGGCATTTAGAACTCATGAGGGTCATTATGAATTTTTGGTCATGCCTTTTGGCCTTACCAATGCACCTTCAACATTTCAAGGTTTGATGAATTCAATTTTCAAACCATTCCTTAGAAAATTTGTGTTAGTATTTTTTGATGATATACTAATCTACAGCAAGTCTTGGAAGGATCATGTTGAACATGTTGACAAGGTGTTACAACTATTGGAGGAGAAACAATTATATGCAAAAAGATCCAAATGTTTCTTTGGAGTCCAGGAGGTGGAATATTTGGGTCATATTGTATCTCATGAAGGAGTTAAGGTAGACCCTAGCAAAATTAAAGCCATTAAGGAATGGAAAATCCCCACATCCATAAAGCATCTGCGAGGATTTCTTGGGTTGACAGGGTATTATCGCAAGTTTGTTAAGAATTATGGGAGAATAGCAGCACCTCTAACAACATTATTGAAGAAAGATTCATTTTCATGGACTTCGGAAGCAACAAAGGCCTTTAAACATCTTAAAGAGGCAATGTGCCAAGCACCGGTCTTAGCTACACCGGACTTCACAAAAACCTTTATTGTGGAATGTGATGCTTCAGGAAATGGAATTGGTGCTGTTCTAATGCAAGATGAAAGACCCATTGCTTTTGAAAGTCGTCCAATCAAGGGAAAGTTTTTAAGCAAAGCTATTTATGAGAAGGAAATGTTGGCAATACTCCATGCACTTAAGAAATGGCGACCCTACCTAATGGGAAGACACTTCAAGGTAAAAACGGATCATGATAGCCTTAAATACTTTTTAGAACAAAGATTATCCTCTGAAGAGCAACAAAAGTGGGTCACAAAGATGTTGGGTTATGACTTTGAAATCATCTACAAAAAAGGGAAGCAAAATGTGGTGGCAGATGCACTCTCAAGAAAGGATGAGGATATGGAAGCATTGTTGTGTGCCATTTCTATTATCCAACCAGATTGGATAAACGAAGCAAAGGAGGAATGGAAGAATGACGAAGAAGTGTGGGCACTTATTCGAAAGCTACAACAAGATTCCAGTACTTCTGATACATTTAGCTGGAAAAATGATTCGTTATGGTACAAAGATCGCTTATACCTCTGTAAGAATTCCCAGCTAAAACAAAAGATTCTTATGGAATTGCACACTTCTCCCTTAGGAGGGCACTCAGGATTTTTAAAAACTTACCACAGGGTTAAGAAGGAATTTTTTTGGGATGGCCTTAAATCAGATATTCAAAAGTTTGTGGCGGAATGTTTGGTTTGCCAACAAAATAAAGTTGAAACAATTAAGACACCGGGTCTATTACAACCTTTATCCATTCCAAGCCAACGTTGGGAGGAGGTTTCAATGGATTTTATCACAGGTTTACCCAAGTCTGAGGGAAAGAGTGTCATCATGGTGGTAGTTGACAGACTTACCAAGTATGCACACTTTTGTGCATTATCACATCCATTTAAAGCCAGTACAGTTTCTACTGCATTTATGGAAACAGTCAAAAGCTACATGGAAACCCAAAGATTATTGTAAGTGACAGAGATCCCATTTTCACTGGAAATTTTTGGACAGAATTATTTTCTTGTCTTGGTACTCAGTTAGCTCATAGCTCATCTTATCATCCTCAATCTGATGGGAAAACTGAGATAGTAAACAAATGTTTGGAAGGATATCTTCGTTGCTTTGTATCTGATAAACAGACACAATGGGTCAAATGGTTGCCTCTGGCTGAATGGTGGTATAACACTTCCTTCCATACAGCAACAAAAATGACCCCATTTATGGCACTTTATGGGTACCAACCACCATCAATCACATCATATTTAAGAGAAAATTCTAAGGTTCAGGCAGTGGAACATCACATCGAACATCAACAACAAGTCCTCCAACTCTTAAAGGATAACCTCTTGTTGGCACAAAATAGAATGAAACAACAGGCAGATCAACATCGCAGTGAAAGAAGTTTTGATGTAGGTGATTGGGTATTCCTACGGCTACAACCATATAAGCAAATGTCCCTAAAGCAAGCTAAGAAGGATAATAAATTATCACCAAAGTATTATGGTCCGTACAAGGTGTTGGAAAAGATTGGTACTATGGCATACAAATTGGAGCTTCCTGCAGCTTCTCGATTGCACCCAGTTTTCCATGTTTCATGTTTAAAGAAGGTTATAGGCGACAAGCTCCCAGTTCAAACAATATTGCCAGAACTTGACGAGGAAGGAAAAATTATATTGGAACCGGAAGCAGTCACAGAAACAAGAACTCGACAGCTACGAAATCGATCAATTTCAGAGTATCTTATCAAGTGGAAGAACTTATCTGCTGAAGATTCCACATGGGAGGATGAGAATTTTATGCAGAAGTACCCAGAACTGCTCAAGCGTTGAGGACAACACTTTTTTGAAGGAGAGGGGCATGTTGGGTCCCTATAATACTAGTAATTACCCCATTACTATTGTAGTTATACCCCTTATTTATATTGTTGTGCCCCTATTACCCCCATATTGTTATTTATGTGCCCCATAGAATCCCTCTATTGTTATTTTTGTGGCTTTATATTATTATTGTTAGGTCGGCTGGATTATATTGTGACTCCTTAGACTCCTATATATAGAAAGGAGGTTTTGTCATTTGTATCATCGAAGAATTGTTCATTTATGTAATGTAAAGGAGGTTGCCCCCTCAAAGAGGCTGAATTCTAAGGCGTTGATCTCTCTTTTCTATCTTTTCTTGAGCTGGTTTCATAACAGAATCCATGGTCATGTATTGAACTTTTGGGTACAACTCTATTGCTTCTCTAGCATTTGGTCCAATCTCAAAATTATAAAGATCCCCTCTAAAGAACATTTGAAAGAAGTGGTATATTCTGATCCAATATTCATAGGGTTGATATGTATACAAAGTTTCATGATATTAGTGAGATATATATGTTCATACCTTCCATGTATGTAAGAAGATCCTTGGCAGAAACATATATTTTCTTCAAAATATTTTCCTGAGAGTTTTTCCCATTTCACCACAAGCTCGTTCTGAGAAAATATATTTTGAAGTGGCATGATATATACATATTTTTCAGAGTGCATGGATCATCAATTGTTTTTAGTGTGTATATTCTAATATCATCTTCATCCACTCAAATAGCTAAAAAAGAAAATAGTAAGTTCACATATAGATAAATAATAGTGTTTCATACAAAACATAGGATTGTTTGATTGTGTAGTACTGAGAATATGTAGCAAGACACACATTTAATGTTTCCATCTCGATATATAACTACTTTTTCACGTGGGGGCATAAGGCAACTAATTTGTGCCAAACCTCCTACTCCATGCGATCTAAGTCCATCCCAAATTTAGAGGGAAGAAATATCTACAAAAATTTTCATGAAGAAAGAACATATTATTGTAATTATAAGGTTAGAGAAGCAAGCTTCCCTTGAGCATAAATATTAGAGAAGAAATCTTCGTCACCTTGGGTTCTAATTAGAAAATAAAGCTTCCCCATCATTGAATTCTTTAAGGGGCCATACATTCCATGCGATCTAAGTCCATCCCAAATTTAGAGGGAAGAAATCTCTACAAAAATTTTCATGAAGAAAGAACATATTATTGTAATTATAAGGTTAGAGAAGCAAGCTTCCCTTGAGCATAAATATTAGAGAAGAAATCTTCGTCACCTTGGGTTCTAATTAGAAAATAAAGCTTCCCCATCATTGAATTCTTTAAGGGGCCATACATTCACTCGTCGAATTTTTTTAATCCTATGGGTTTGTGTGAACTACACTAGAGTGCAATTTTTGAAGTGCTTCCACCTAATGGAATTAATTATCATCATTCACAGATGGAAGTTTCATGTTTTAGAAATGGCAAGAATAAAACATGCTAAGAAAATAATAAAATTTTCAAGGGAAATGGATAATAATTTTTAATTATGTGGAGAGGGGTGCTCGAGCACAATATGAAAGAGATGTTTTAATGTAATTTATTTTGACTGAGTCAAATTACATAAAAAAAAATAAAAATAAAAAAACTATAATTATAATTAATAATTAAGTCAACCTAATACCATTGTAAGATTCCAGGCCCTGGGTCAAGAGTGGGGAGGTCGCTTCATTAGTCTCTACAAGAATATGAGTACATAATGTAGCCTCTGTTAATACATGGATGAATCCCTTATCTAGAGTGGCATGTCTCTCCCAAGAGACATGCTTCTGCAACTAACTCTCACTCACAAGACATTCTCCTTCAACATGGAAAAGGCATGATCTCTCAAAAAGTGGTATAAATGGAATCACACACAAGTGGCATAAAATGGACCTCTTAATACATTTATTAGATTCAAGTCATACTCATCATCATTACATTCATCTAGAAAATTTGAGACTAATGACTGTAAACATGACTACTTTCTGGAAAAAACAAGAAGAGTGTTCAATGCATTAATATACCTCTAAATTTGGCTATTCAAAGACAAAAGTAGGTTATTCCATCACGAGTCTTGCAAAAAATCATGAAATTTGAGTATAAATTTGACCGTGTTCTAAAACTGTCAAATCTGGGCCTCCAAGGAATCTAAAAGATTCTTTACAAATTCCTGTGTCAAGGTTCCACCTTCATGGTTCTGTTGCTCAATGTTCTACCTCTAGGCAATCCACTGTTCATATCATAAAACCATCTGCAACATCATATTCCTAGTGAAATTTTCGATCAAATGAGTATAAACTTGACATATTTCTGACACTGTCAAAATTTGGCCCCAAGAAATCTTAAAGATTCCTCAAAGATTATGCATAGGGAATATTTTGTAGAATATTCTAGGAAATGTTTCTTTAGAATATTATTTGTCTTGATTTTTTGTCCTCACATGGTTCTATTGTGTCATGGTTATGTTTGTCCCTCAACGATTTATTGACTTTAATGTTCCATTTCTCTTTGTTCATTGGTTAAATGAAAAGTCCAATTTGAATATTTTGTGGGAATGAATATCAACATAGACCATTGGCCTAAGGGCGGAGGCTCATTTTTTTGCTCGGTGGAGAACCAAGGTGAAATCCTGCCCGCACCTAAATTGAATAACGAGTTTTTTTTTTTTTTTGGGGGCATCGTTTGGGGTGTTGGGGTGTCCGTTGGGCGGGCCAGGTAGGTTCGATCCCTGTCGACCCCCAATATTAATCGGTGGTTCATTGGGTTTGCGAGTCCACCAATGGTGACCCGCACCATATTTGAAATATATTCATTATATTTGGTTGGTGGAGGTGGCATGGGTGGTGGCCCGCCACCCCTTTTTCAATATTTATTGTTATTTTTAAAAACAAGGCCAAAAAATCGTCCGTTGTGTTTTTAGGGTCATCGGAAAAATTAAATAGACGATAATTTGACCAGTTCTGACCGCCATGCAGTGCCAAATTGTTGCTTAGTTAGTTGCCACCAAATTTAGCTAGACTATCAAATTTAGTGAGCTTCCAAATTTTGCTCGCAACAAAAGTACTGCTCCTTTTTACTTGAACTTTGACTACTAATAACTTTCGCATACGAAGTAATATTTTAATGTCACATGTGCCGTTGGGATTAGGATGGTGAGCTTTTCGATCTAGGCATGTTTTCAACGAAATCCAAAGACTTCAATATTTTAGCCTCTTCAGAGCCACCTGGACTAGACTCGATTCAAGCTCAGTAAAAAAAGATTTGTAGATTCATCTAATGACTTTTTTAACTCATACATAAAATCAAATTTCTCAATGAAGCAAAAGGTCAGAAGTTGACATATGTAAATATTGTTGAATTGAGAACCTAGTTCCTCCTTGACATAAGCTAAGTCTAGTAGTCAACCTAATTGTGAGTTTTGATGAGAAGAGAAGGTGACTACAAGAGCCTCAAAGAATTGCACTTCTATACTCATCTTGGTATAATAAAAAACATTATTCCACTTCCCCCGCCCCCCAATTTATGTGTTATTCATAATGATCTGAGTATGCACATGTTTGGTTTTGATTGTGCTAACACTAACATTGCTACAAGTTAGATAGTTTGGTATAATTTGGTTGTTTATTTTGGAGGTTATAGATGCAAGGAGGAAAGAGATGGATCTCGATGACTTCGACTTGAGTATATACATGTTTGGTTTTTATTTTGCTAACACTAACTTTGCTACAAGTTATATATTTTGGTAGAATTTGGTTGTTTGTTTTGTGGGTTACAAGTGCAAGGAGCAAAGAGATAGATCTTGAGGACTCTGGTCACTAGGAGCATTAATTCATCCACCTTCTAAGATAAGGTATTCCATCGATCCATCAACTTGTCTATTTCAACTCTGTTTTGCATGCATGTTAAGAGGGTTAAGTAGGTTATAAGAACTAAATTTCATAGTTATTAGACAAGCCCATGGGAATTAGTACTTTGGAAACAGAGGAAAGTTTTGATAGAAATTTTTAGGCTTTGTTTTTTCATATATTTTTGGAATTTGTTAAGTATCTTTAGAGTGAAGTCACACCATATAATGGAGTCTCTTCGGAAAAAAATCACTACATAGAAATCGTTAATTGTTGGATACTTCATGTTGCAAATATAAGCTACAAAATAAATCAAATCCATGGAAACAACAAATGTTTACTTGCACTAAATTTAGGTTGTGCTTATGTAAAATTAGAGAGAAGATATTACTATTACTATCCAATGCTTCTAATCAAATCGTTTTCCTTAGCAAATAGTTCAATGAGAATCATATACCTAGATAGTGCTCTTATACATGTTGATTCACACCCTAGTTGTGAACTTAGCATTTTTGGGCAAGTGCGTTGGGTTGGGCCAATGACTGCCACTACTTGTACTTGGGAAGCGCATGAGTTTAGGCATGGTTTGCCCCTTTGTAACTCTGTTGTAAATATTATTTGAAGTTTAATAAGAGTAAAGGGGAGAAGCGTTTTGGGAGTCCCCCCCCCCGTCGCATATGTTGTGTTCATATTATTCTTTACGATATCACAAAATTGAATAATTGTTGAACATTAATGAACTAATTGAATTGAAGTTTTATTTCTGATGCATATTGAATAAGAATATTGAATTGAAAATTGGTTATGTGTTAAGTGTTAGGTGTAGTTTGGGTTAGAGTAGATGTATAATTGTGACGAAATATCATTGGTGTTGCACAATGCCCACAATAGTCTTAAGGCATCACAATGTGAGGCCATGATAGATGGTATTAGAGCCTACTTTGCAAAGGTGGGCACTTGATAGAAGTTGAAGGCAATGGTGGCGTGGTAACCATTTTTTCGATCACTAATGAACCGATCTTGTTGGCAAAATTGTGAGTTGCTCAGCAAGGGTTTGAACAAAGATTAATAGAGTTGCAAGAAGAGTTTGTGTGACAGATAAGACCCTTCATGCATTGGCTAGAGAAGGGATATGCGACCTAAACAAAATTGAATACCTGCGACTTGTAGAAAAACTGGATTGTTTATACTAAGGAATGGAGGAGTTGAAAAAAACAGGGCATGCTTGGTAAAAAGATAGCCAAGGGTGAAGTGTTGGAAATCCTGAAAGGAACTCTTTGTCACACTTTTGAAGAAGAGTGTTTGATCGAACAAGTCATAGCTATTAACCATGTTGAGGAAGAAGTTGTGATGAATGAAGAAGAAAGTGTTGCAGATGCGCCGGTGAAATAGGAGGAACTTGGTGCGATGGAGCTTTCCGAGGTTAAACTAGATTCATGCACAACGGAGCCATTGAAGGAAGGAGGCACTCACTTGGAGAGACCTCATGAAGATGTAAATATTGCAGTAACTTATGTTTCGTCAGAATCCTTAGAAGATGGGTCATACGCAGAGATGAACGAAGGAAGCATGTGTTTACCAGTGTGATGGGAAACCTTTCCTTGAAAGGATGGGATGCATCCTTATGCAGTTGGGAAACAAGGGCACCCAAATCCACATCAGGGGTAACGTGCACAAGTTGGAAGGGTGAGTGCCTTAGGTGCACCTGCACAGAGGCAGGGAGATGGGCGCTACATCAGGCAAGGCATAGCAGGCATGTCACGATGGGCACGCCTATCCACATGACATGGTATAGCAGAGGGTACATAAAAGGGAGTGCCCTCCCATAACATAGTGACAACTTAACTCGGTGGACCTATGCCCACGGGCACTTCCACACCAAGGAGGCCTGCCCAGGCGCTGTGACGGTCAAGGCATAGCAAGAAAGTAGGTAGTGGGATGTGGAGTGTTTGACATGGCAGCAACTAGCAATGGTAGCGTGGAAAGCACGGCAGGGACATTACCCACAATGGTATTAACGCATTACAATGTGGGGCCATAACACTCGGTGATTTGTCACACATGCCTTGTGTCAAAATTGTGGTTCAGAAACTCATCACACAAGCCCTCCATCGAAGAAAGTGATGCAGCGCAAACGTTCTATGTAGAAAATGAGATGGCAGCACGGTATTAAAAAAAAGGGCTTCGAGACAGAGATTAAAGTGGATTCCAAGATAGAAGACCAAGAATGTTTGGAACGTTGTTTCATCAACATTCAAGGCATGGTCAAAATGGAGGGACATACAAGCTAGTTCAAATTTGTGTATGTGGGACCGAGAACAACCACGTCGGTGTGTTCCAAAATAATGAAAATGTTTAAGAGGTTTTTCCTCATGAAATAGCATAAGTTTTAAAAAAGGAGCGTGCATGAGTTATTTTTGTTTAAAAGAAAATAAATTTGTATAGAATATTTGAATGAAAGGTGAAAAGTGATTGTTTATATGTGAAGAAAGTGTAGAAATGGAAAAGCCAAGAGGCTAAGAAAATTGAAGCAAGTTCTTTTGAAAAATTTGTTAGTGAAAAGGAAAAAGAATACCTTCACATTGAAATGCAAATACAAAAACAACCAAAGAGTCTTGGGATACCCTTGTAAGGAATTTTGTTTTAAGAGAAAATAATTGGTGGGATGAAACTACAACTTTACACTCTTTCGGAAAATTAAATTAATTAAACATTATGTTAAATTAAATTATCACTCCCTCCTCGTTATCGGAACTCAAAATAATTTAAACCTTTAATATTGTTATTTTGCTATAATAGTAGAATTCTTTTATTTACCCGGAATATGCAAAAACTTCAATTATCACGTGGAACCAAAAGGAAATAACACTGTCATTCTATAAATACAAATAAAAATATACACAATGTATGTAAAAATACAAATAAAAATATACACAATGTATGTAAAAATATAAATAATTCTATAACTTTTTTATTAATTTAAATAAATAAATTATATATTATATATTATAATTGTATATAAAAATAAAATTGAGTAAGATGAATAGTTAAAAATATGCTTGGATAATAACATGGTATTTTTTTTTATTAAAGATATTTTCAAATTTAACAGAATAGAATATATATATTTGAGTAATAAAAAAATAGAATATAAGTACTTAGGTAGTAAAGTTAAAATTTAAAATGAATAGTGCAAACATATATCATGAATTGTAGGGTTTCGAAATGTCGATGTTAGGGTTTCGAAATTGCAGGAAATTACAGCGAGCGGGTGGATTGGGAACAAGCAGGGGCAGCAGCGGCCCCAGGAGACTCTGATCAGGTATTGTTTGAAGATTCTCGGAGAGTTTAACAGTGAATTAGGGATTAGGGAGGATTGAAAGAAATCATGGGGGAAAGTCAGGGGAGGGGAGAGATCCCCTCCTATAAGGCGGCTATGGCAGGAAGTTCAGGGAATGAAATAGGGCAAGGGGGAGTGCGACAAATTAGTAGGGAAACACCAATGCTGGGGAACAAATGGCAAGCCAGGTTAGTAAACAAATGCCTTCCTAGGGCACAGAAAAAGCCACGGTATGTGATTCCAAACAACAAGCTGGAAAATTATCGATGTTATATGCGAGACCATGCATTAATCTGTAAGTTTATAGGATATTGGCCATCTGAAAGGGACCTTACGAGATGGATTCAACAACGATGGCGACCAAGAGGGCATATCGATCTCAAATTGGGGGCGAAAGGTTTTTTCACAGTTATCTTCGCCAATTTAGAGGATAAGGAAAGGGTTTTTGAGGAGGGGCCACACTTTATGAATAATGTGGGTTTGTTCACACGATACTGGGAAGATAGATACAATCCTGATGAGGAAAAAATTAAGGCAGCTCCGATTTGGGTCAGATTATTTGGGTTACCGGATGAATTTTGGGATCCTGAGATTTTGGAAGGTATTGGAAACTCGATTGGTACTTTTGTGAAGGTAGCGGAGTCGACGAAAAGAGGGAAATATAATTCTTATGCCAGGATATGTGTATACATGGATATATCAGAACCCTTACCGGAATCAATTGAGCTCGAATATCAGGACGAGGTATGGCAGCAACCTATAGACTACGAACATATACCGTTCAGATGCCGACGCTGTCATGTATATGGCCATCTTGCACAGGATTGCCCACAAATTCGATCCGTGGAAGCAGACTTACCCGCGGAAGCAGCTAAGGACAATACGGGAGAAATACGAGTAGATAAAGGTAAAGGTATGGGAGGGGAAGACAATGATTTCCAGGAAGTACCGCGGAGGAGGAAGTCCAATCCCGGCCCATCAAAGCCTACTTTGAAGGAAACAAATGCCAAACCGGAGTGTCAAAACAAGTTTAAAATTCTTCAAGAGAAGGATGAAGAATCTGAGGGAGGGAAAAAGGAACAGGAGATTACTGGAACCGCCCCAATGGAAATTATTAAGGATGGTAAGCGAAAGAGCAGGAGTCCCAGCAGAGAACCAGAAGAGGAGGCGGAAATAAGATTAGGTACTACTGAAGAACAAGCAATAATAAGTATGGAGAACACAAGAGAAGCGGGGTTGGAGGAAGAGAAAATATTGAAGAAATTACTCAACGAATGGAAGAAATTGGATGAGAGATTCATCCCTGAAAAAGAGAAGCAGTTATATAAGGAGACCTTTCAACGTTATAAGGAGAAGAAGGTAGGTTTAATAGAAAACAGGTTGGATCAAACAGGAAATCAGGAAGCCCAAAACCTGGAAGGGGAAGGACATGGCAAAGGTGGAAGGAAAAAAGGGAGAAGAACATTAAATGAATCAATTCAAGCAGTGGGGGAGACTCTTGTGAATTCCGGAAGGGTAATACCTCTGTCTGAGGTATTCTTACAAACACCTAAAAAGTTATAAATGATTGTGTTAAGTTGGAATATTAGGGGTTAAATAGTAAAGGGAAACAGAGATATTTGCAGGAAAGAGTGAAGAGAGAGAAGCCAAACATTTTGGTCATTCAAGAAACGAAAATGGAGAGCCAGCAGTTGGCAGCAATGATAAATAATTTGAAAATCGGTTATGAGGTAATGGCCCTGGATGCAGTAGCAACAGCAGGGGGTCTGGCTATTTTGTGGAACCCGGATGAGGTAATTTTTGATCATTGGTTTAGCTTGCCTAGAATCCTTTCGGGCGTATTTCGATTGGTGGGGTTGGGGGAAAGAATCCTATTTACAGGTGTATATGGGCCCCATAATTATAGGGAGAGGAAAGATTTTTTGAGAAATATCCATACCATGAGAAGTTTTATCCCGAATATACCATGGATAGTTGGAGGGGATTTTAACATGATAAGGAATTTAGGAGAAAAGCGAGGGGGAGTAAGGAGGGAGGATCAGAATATGGAAGATTTCAATGATATGATTCGAGACCTGAGATTGGTGGACATCCATACAACAAATGGGGTTCATACCTGGAACAATCGCAGAGGGGGACAGAATCAAATTGCTTCGAGGCTTGATAGATTTTTATTGTCAGAGCAAATTTTGAACCGGGATGTGTTTATTGAAGCTAAAATCCTCCCCTGTCTTGGGTCTGATCACTGGCCCATAATATTGGATATTGATATTAAGCAGGTGAAAGGGAGGAAGCCCTTTCGATTTGAGTCTTTTTGGCTTAGAGATCCACAATTCATAAAGAAAGTAGAGGATTGGTGGAATCAGAGTGATTGCAGAGGCAATGGAAAGATGCATACTGTACAGTTGAAGCTCAAAGAACTTAAAAAGAAAATAAAAGAATGGAATAGGAAAGATTTTGGGAATATTTTTGAAGCAAAATTGAAATTAGAAGGTGAGATGGAGGACCTCCAACAAAAAATTATCATTGAAGGTAGGGATGAAGAAAAAAGTAGGGAGGAAGGTAGAATTATAAGCCAGTTAGAAGAGAGAAGAAAGCAGGAGGAGATATTGTGGAGGCAAAAATCACGGATAAGATGGTTAAGGGAAGGAGAAAGGAATACTAAATTCTTTCATCAGGCTATGATTCAACGCAGGCAGTGCAACAGAATTTTCTCAATCAAAAATGCTGAGGGGGAAAGAGTACTTGAACAGAAGGATTTAGAGAAGACCTTGGTAGATTATTTCAAAGGGATATTAACAGAAAATCAAAGGGACCGAGGAGAAGCTATTAATAAGATTTGTAGGGAAATACCACGAATAGTAACTGAGGAACAAAATAAATCATTAATGAGGGCAGTAACCAAGGAAGAATTAAGTGAAGTTGTGATGGGTATGAGTACTAATAAAGCTCCAGGTCCGGATGGATATACAGTGGAATTCTTTCAGGCGAGTTGGCACTTTCTGGGAAATGAGATATTGGAGGCAGTGGAAGAATCACGCCTAAGACAGCGAATATGGCCTGGGATAAACTCGACTTTTCTGACTTTGATTCCTAAAAGCAATACCTCGGAGGAACCACAGGGCTTTCGACCCATAGCACTGTGTAATGTTATTTATAAGATAATATCCACTCTTATAGTGAAGCGGCTAAAACCTCTATTACCCAATCTAATAGCACCTGAAAAAACTGGCTTCGTGGAAGGCCGGCAAATATTGGATGGCATTGTGGTATCTCAGGAGGTAATTCATTCATTGAAGAGGAGGAAACAGAAAGGGATGTTAATGAAATTGGATTTATCTAAGGCATACGATCGGCTGAGTTGGGAATATCTTAGAGAGGTTCTGCGTGCTTTTGGTTTTGAGAGCAGATGGATAGCTTGGATTGTCAGCATGATATCTACGCCCAATTTTTCAATCTTGGTGAATGGTATTCCTACAGATCTGTTCAAAGCCACCAGGGGTATTCGGCAGGGGGACCCAATTTCCCCGTTTTTATTCATCTTGGCTATGGAAGGATTAAGTCGAATCCTTAAAAAAGAAGTCAGTGAAGGGCGAATCAAAGGAATTAGGCTATGGGGGAACAACTTGATTATTACACATCAATAGTTTGTTGATGATTTGATGCTATTCGGTGAAGCTTCGTTGAGGGAGGTCCGAAGTTTCAAGAGAGTTCTTGAACTCTTTGGGAGCGCATCAGGTATGGAGATCAATAACGATAAGTCCTGTACATTTATTTTCAATTCACCTGAGGCTGTAAAAACCCATTTAACTCGAGTTCTAGGTTTCAGACAGGGAGAATTACCCACAAAGTATCTGGGCATTCAACTAGATATGAACCCTAGTCGTATAAAAAACTGGCAGAGTCTATTGGAAAGGTTAAGTAAACGACTAGCAAACTGGTCGTTCAGACTATTGAATATAGCCAGCAAAATTGTTCTGTTGAAATCGGTTTTATCATCTATTCCCATATATTCCTTATCACTTATGACTGCTCCAAAAGGGATCTTTTCTAAAATGAGAGCAATAATGGGCAAATTTCTCTGGGGGGGTCCTAAACAGCAGAAGAAATGGACTCTGGTCTCCTGGAAGAATGTAATAAAACGGAAAGAGGAAGGGGGACTTGGAGTACGAGATCCTGAAATTGTCAATAAGGTTTTAGGGGCGAAATTATGGTGGCGCTGGGTACAGGGGGGTACAGATGTATGGAAAAACATATGGAATCAGAAATATGGAATGCCTGATTCAATTGAAGGGCGTATACGAATTGACGAAGTTCCAAGGGGGTCACAAATGTGGGAGCTAGCTAGTAGTAATCGGGAGATCGTTAGGAACCTTGCCTTCTGGGAAATCCGAGATGGAAGTTCAGCATGGTTTTGGGAGGAAGGATGGCAACAGCGGGATCACATGAATCGAATCCCAAATCTGCATCTAGTCCAACAAGGAGCGCAACGAGCAGGACTGAAATATGTAAGGGATTATTGGAGGAATGGAACAGAGAATGACATATGGAGAGTTTGGAAAAGACCAGAGGAATTGGATGAAACTATAAGTCAAGAGGTTGGCCAGGTGTATACTAAGGAATTAGACTCCAGAAAAATTAAAATTAGAGATGGTAAGGACATTCTTAGATGGGGTAAAGCGATGAAGGGTCTGTTTACAGTCAAAGAAGCATATTATTGGGCAACAAGGGAAGACAGAGAGGAGGATCCAGTGGACTGGAAAAAGATTTGGGAAAGTAAGTGGTGGCCAAAAGTAACTTATTTTGTTTGGCTGGTGTGTAGAGGGAAGATACTGATGTGGGATAATATTCAGAAGAGAGGTATGAATGGACCATCAAAATGCTATCTTTGTAATAAGGAAACTGAAACTCAGGAGCATCTATTGAACAAGTGTCTATTTATTCGAGGTTTGTGGGAGGAGATCAGGATATTATTTGGTAAAACAAACAGGGATCCAGAGAACCACAGGATCACTTTGCTTCAATGGGGAAAAGGGAATTTCCAAAGCAAAGTTGTGAGAAGGATATGGACTCTGGCAGTGGGGTTTACAGTTTGGGAAACTTGGAAAGAACGTAATCGAAGAATTTTCCAAGATAAAAGGAGTCAGGAATCGAGCATTTGGGAGATAATATGTAGATCAATCAAAGAAACGGTATTATCTGAAGTTTGGGATGAACAGGATTGGAAGTTGAATCCGGAAGAGCAGCAAATAGTTTCGAAACTTAATTTGGATATAACAATGATTTACCCGAATACAAAGCAACGACCCCTAGGCGGAGTGCAGAGTCCCAATCATTTTAGTTTGCCTGGAGAGGGAAGGATTAAATTAAGTTTCGATGGGGCATCGAAAGGTAACCCCGGACAAGCTGGTCTGGGAGGCTTATTTAGGGACAGCAGTGGGTCTACACGATGGATATATGCTGAATTTGGAGGAGACATGACGAATAATGAGGCGGAGCTGTGGGCCGTTTACCAGGGACTTCGCATAGCGGTTAGAAATAGATATCTGAATCTGGAAATTGTCGGAGATTCCCGGATTACGGTAGACATGTTGAGAAAACTAAGGGATGGCAAGTGCTGGGACCATGTTGCAAGAAGTTGGCGGACCGCAGGAATAATACAAGACATTGAAGGATTGCTGCGGGGGATTGAATATACGATTATTAACCATGTATTACGAGATGGAAACAGGGCAGCGGACCTTTTGGCGAATTGGGGAAGTGGAGGCGCGGATAGGCGAATCGATGGTAGTTGGAGGTTGGTAAAAGACGATCCGAGGTGGATAGAGTTAAACACTATATTAAACCGGGATTTACATGACGCGAATGCACAAGCGAGGAACACATAACCACCTCCGACTCATGGCAAGGAGGGATGAACGTACAATAGATCATGATGGTGTAGAGTGTATGCAGGCTCGCGCGTATGGTATTAATGTTCAGAACGGTCGGAGTAATCAACCCAAGGCCCGATTGCTCATCCCAAGACGGAAACGGGACTGGGTACCGAGGACGAGAGGTCATCCTGTCAGGGTGATGGTGATCGATCCCAATTGTGGAAACACAAATGGATTGAGGAGTAATGACGAAGCTAGGACGCAAGGAAGCTTCAAGAAACCAAGGTGGCTGAGCGGTAAGGTATTCGGCTCTGCATGCATGCAAATAAATCGAAGTTGGAGATTAATTGAGAACTGTAGTGCGGGGAAGAGAAGTGATAGGATTTTGGCGCTGACGGGGGACGCGGAAATGGCGGAGGGTCAGGACAGGGAAGTTGGGCGCTGGACGAGGAGCAAGGAGGCCAGTCGAGAGGTGAAAGGCAAAAGCCAAGTTGAGGAGACCATGAGGAAATTTATGCTCAATATCTCAGATGATTCAGAGACGGATTTTGACATAAGGGATTATCTTGTGGACGAGGAACCCCGGCGAGGACAAGCAAGCAAAGATGGTCGGGGAAAGGGGCTGAGGGATGAGGATGAGGACCGGGTAGATGATGAGGAGTATGAGGAAGTGGGGGAGCGACAGGCGGGTGGTCGACGAGGGAGGAGACGGGGAATGCGCGGGCAGAAGAAGGATTTTGTCAGCCAGCGAGGCAGAGGGGGTCCGAGCGGGCGAGGAGGAAGAGGGGGCAGGAATGAAAGAGCTGAGTTTGAGGAAGGGACTGCTAGTGAGGCCAGAGGTAGGAAGAGAGGTAAAAGAGATATGAAAAAGAAATTGCAGGAGGCAGAAGAGGCTTATCATCAAAACACCAACCCAAATATTCGAAGGATCATTGAACATTTGGAAGATGAAGCTATGCAGGAACATTCAGGGTCAGAAATGGAAGATTGGGAGTCGTATTTGCCTGATCCAGGACACACAAGAGGGAGGATGACATTATACAAACAATCTTTGCATGTCTATTGGGGCATGAAAAGATTATTAGCTAAAGCACTCGAACAGGTTGCCATGGAGATGGTAGAATTGGCACAAGGTATACCTGTCATGAAGAAGGAGCTGAAAAATATTCAAGTCACCTTAATGATGCAAGAGAGGAAGATGGATGAGATCATGAAGTTACTTCAAGCAAGTGGTGTGGGTGTCAAGACTGAGAACGAGGCCAATCTGGAGACCAGGACTCAGTAGCAGATGGAGCAGCTAAAAGGAGGTTTTTTGCTTTCAGTTTTGTTTAGATATACTAGTTATTGATGACTCAAATGAAACTTAGTTTGACTGTAGTACGAATAGATGGATATATAGCATGGGTAGAAAGACTGATGGTATTCTATTTTTGGATGGCTGTTAAAAATTTCAGGTGGTCAAGAAACCCGGTTTCCCTTCGGGGCGGGTTGAGACCTGCCCATATGTATCTGTTTTTTATTTTACAGTAATAGAAATGAAGAATCTCGCCTTAGCTTACAAAAAAAAAAAAAAAAAAGTTAAAATTTAAAAGAATAAAGTATATAAACCTAAGTTTCCTTAAATTTTAATAATAAAAATTAAAATATGATTATGAATTCCAATTAATTATTTTTGATGATTTTAGCTTTCAATGACTATTTGTTCACATAAATTTAAAAATTACAATTTATTTATTATATATATATATATATATATATATATATATTATATTATTTATTTATTTTTATAATAACTTCAAAAACTAATATATATATATATATATATATATCTTTGTAATAGATAATTGTGTTTGGATATTTTATCATATTCTAAACTAGTTTATTGAATAGAAAATGATCATATATCAAATTTAATTGATTGGAGAACTTTGAAACTATCTTTAGTAAGAGACTGGAGGTGAAACTAAAAGCTCAAAATATTTAAAGATTTTGTTTTTATGTTTATGTTTGTTTTTAGTAAGAGACTCCAACTGAAAAAGGTGAAAATATTTGAAGCTTTCGCGTGTATTTTTATGTTTGTTATGGTGTTGTATTTTGACAATTACCTCTTTTTGTGAAACTATCCAAAATTTAATTCGTTTATATGATGATATTGAATTTACTTTTTGAACTACTACATAGTTCATACATATTATGTTTATATGATGATATTGAATTTACTTTTTGAACTATTACATAGTTCATACATATTATGTTTTTTGTTTGAAACAATTATTGTTCTTCAATGAGATTAACATTGAAATAATTTAAATAAAAACATGATATGTGTTTCAATTTTTGTTAAGTTAAATTTTATTGTCTAATTTAGGTACAACAATATCTATGTTCACTATTTTCATGTGAGAATAATTATGATTAATTTGTAGAAGTTAGATAAAACTGGTAAAAGTATATATTACAAATCATATAAAGGGCAATTAAAAAAATCGTCATAAAAAAATTCCATGATGAGTAGGGGACCCACCAAATTTAAACCTGGATGGCTACATAGAAAACCAAGAGATAAAAAAGGCAATGATTTAATGATTTAATGAAGTGCTTTTTTTTTTTAATTAGAAAATTGGTTGTTAAGTTTGACCCTTTAAATTTGTTTTTTAAATTTTTTTAATTTATTTATATTTTAAAAATATCTTTATAATAATAAAATAAAAATAAATAATATCATAAAATTTTATTTTATTAAATTTTAAATAAACAATTAAAAAATATTATTAAATTACACCATAAATTATAATTAAAAAGCATATTTTTGTCATCTTCGCCTCTCATGTCCTGAATCGAGTGAGTTGGACACAATTCAGTCGTCCCGAAAATTAGACTTCCCTGCGGCGTTAAAAGGTCGATTTGGCCATTCTAATTTCACATTCGCCTTTCTTCTTGGTTGTGGGTTTGTTGTGGGTGTGTGAGAGCAAAGAGAAAAGGGTGTGGGAGCATTTTCAAGGAGGTTCAAGCAACAGGTAATTGCATTTTCTCTCTAATTTTTTTGCTTTTTTATTACAGCAATTGGCATGTGCATTTCTTTTACAAATTTGTGCATTTTTTGTTTATTTTTTTACAGCATTCATGGCTTAATCAAGGGCAGTAGGGAAGGGGCAAAGGAAGGGGAAGAATGTCTCCACTGGAGATGCCCCTCCAGTTCCAATTTCATCAGGGTCTATTGCAAGTGTTCCCTCTATTGAAGTGGGGTTGCAACAACAACTTCAAATGTTGAGGGAAGACAACATCCTCAAGATTACAAATATTCCTTATGGAAATATGTCACAAGAGAGCAAGGGTTAGGCGGCAAGATGAAGGGAGGAGGAAATGTGAGTTGGAAATGCAGTTAGTGCAACACTAATTTCACGAGCACATATTACCATATGAAAGCTCATTTGTTGGCTTTATCAAGCTGTGGAATTGCAACTTGTACAAAGGTGCCTTTACCGAAGGCGAAAGAAATGGAAAGAGAGGCCAATGTTGGTATCAAAAATGTGGCTGCAAAATCTAAAAAAAAACAAGAATGATGACCCCCTTCCATTCTTGAGGAAAAGAAAACAAATTCCCATTTGAGAGTTATGGTGGGGGACAAGCAACAAAAAGAAAGGCAATTGCACTTGGTCCAATGGATAAGGTTTCTTAGAAAGAGAAACGGGAAAAGCTTGATCTCACCATTGCCTTTTTTTATTTATCAAAACTTCATATCCTTTAATGTTGCATGCTCACCTCTATTTATTGAGATGTGACGAGCTCTAATTCAAGGGGCTCCATCAGGGTATGTGTCTTTTAGGTAAGATAAGCTTAGAACCATATTATTGACAAAGGCAAAAAAAGAGGTGGACAAAATGTTTAAGCCTATTAAATCAACACAGCCAACAATTGGGGTTATCATTGTTTCTGATGGATGGACAGATCTGACATGACACCCACTCATCAACTTCATGGTGTCTTCCTTGAATGGTCCAGTTTTCTTGAAATCAGTGGATGCACTTGGACAATACAAGGATGCACAATATATGGGTGAGTTGTTTATTAAAGTTATTGAAGATGTAGGTATTGATTCTTGTGTGCAAACCATTGCAGATAATGCACATGTTTACAAGGCTTCTGGCATGATTGTGGAAGATAAATATCCATTCACTGAACTTAGCACTTAAATATATTGTTTTTGATGTGCTTTGGATTGAAAGCATTATTGAGGATGCACGCCATATCTGCAACTTTGTACAAAAATCATACAAATGCCCTCACTATATAAAAGGAGTACAACAATCTATCATTGTTGAAGATTTTGGATACATGGTTTGTATTTTCATTCATCATGTTGAAGAGGTTGAAGGAGGTCAAGAGCGCTCTTGAGGCCATGGTTATTTTAGAGTTTTGGTCTTTTTGGAAAAAGGTAGATCAAACAATCTCTAAAAGAGTGAAGGACACAATGTTAGATGATGCTTGGTGGGAGCAGGTAGATCTACTTATTCATATCATGGACCATATCATTTCTTTGGTTCGATTTGCAGATATAGACAAACCCAACGTAAGACAGGTTTATGAGGGATGGGATTCCATGATTGAGTCTACGAGGAGCATTATTTTACAGAGTGAGTGCCCCGAGTATGAGACATCATCAAAGGCCTTCTTCACCACCATACAACGTATTACTGTCAACAGAAGGGACAAGAATTGCACACCTTTACATTGTTTGGCTCACTCATTGAACCCAAAATACTACAACCATGTGTGGTTGAATGTTGGACCTTCTTGCATATTCCCTCCTCACATGGATGGTGAAATCTCACAGGGAAGGAAATATGCATTCAGGTGGTTTTTCAATATATAACATCCCTTGATGAGGTGGAGGATACCTTTTCAGAGTTTTCCACTGGCACTGGTCGATTTACAGGATATGATGTGATTAGAGATAGGGGGGCTAAGAAGCCCTATTCTTGGTGGGCAACTCATGGAGCAACAAGCCCTCCTCTACAATAATTAGCCATGAGGCTCCTCTCTCAGATGACTTCATCGTCTTGTTTCGAGAGGAATTTGAACATATATGGGAATTTGTATAGTGTCAAGAAAAGCAAGCTTAAGCAGTTCAGGACGGAGACAATAGTGTATGTGCATACCAACCTTCGTCTTATTTACATGCAAAGGGATGAGTGGTTGAAGAGAAAGACAAAGATGTGGGATGTATTTCATGATGATATGGGTCTGGAAAACAATGTTGAGTTGGCATTGGCCAACTTGGATCTAAATGAGCTAGTGCTAGAGCCTGTCACATTTGATGATGGTGATACTTTAAAGGGGTCATCCTCCATACCAACAGATGCAGAGATGACTTTGGATATAGAGGAGGAGGATGCAACAAAGCCCTATTCTTGGTGGGCAACTCATGGAGCAACAAGCCCTCCTCTACAATAATTAGCCATGAGGCTCCTCTCTCAGATGACTTCATCGTCTTGTTTCGAGAGGAATTTGAACATATATGGGAATTTGTATAGTGTCAAGAAGAGCAAGCTTAAGCAGTTCAGGACGGAGACAATAGTGTATGTGCATACCAACCTTCGTCTTATTTACATGCAAAGGGATGAGTGGTTGAAGAGAAAGACAAAGATGTGGGATGTATTTCATGATGATATGGGTCTGGAAAACAATGTTGAGTTGGCATTGGCCAACTTGGATCTAAATGAGCTAGTGCTAGAGCCTGTCACATTTGATGATGGTGATACTTTAAAGGGGTCATCCTCCATACCAACAGACGCAGAGATGACTTTGGATATAGAGGAGGAGGATGCAACAAAGGAGAGCAGTGGTGACCATGATTATGAGTGCAGTGATGTTGATTTTGATGATGAGGATTGTTGACTCATGAGCTACCTACTACTTGAGGCTTGTAGACTTGTAGTTGTTTTGTATTTCCTATTTCTATTTGTCATTAGCATTATACTACTTATGTAACACATTTTGATTTTGATGACTTAATGAGAAAACTACAATATCTTGTCTTTCTCCTATTGGATCATTGATAAATTAAATATGTATTATGATTTATCATTTATGTCACTATTATATTTGTATGCATAATGTTATTTTGTAAAACTTACATCTAGTTGAAAATCTATGTTTAAATCAATAAATTTATATCATGAATGAAAACTTGTATAAGAAATATCTAATTTTTAATATATATAAAACATCTCTGGTTCTAAAAAGTCAACGTGTATATCTGGGACTTAAATGCAGGTGTCACCGTGGTAACTTAGCATTTAACATAAAGTAACAATAAAGATAACCCAAAACATTTAACATAAAATAATCAATAAAGATAACCAAAAGAATCGTGGTCCTATTATCTATTACATATGTTGTAATTAGGCATATTTCATATCGAATCCTGGAATCCACGTATTATATATTACACATGTCGTAATTAGGTATATACTATTTAGCTTTAAATATAAAATAAAAAAGTTATAAAAATGATGGTTTCTCTATTTAGTAAAACAGAAGTTATAAACCTTAGTTATATTTAAATGTATAATATTTAATAAAAACCATAAAACTATAAATATTAAAAAATAAGTAATTTATATACATGTGATATATTATCTTTTATTTAATTATCATAAATTGTGATGAAAAATAGTTGGAAATTATAAGAAATTTATAAAAGTCTAAACATGAAAATATAAGAATGTTATCATCATCCATTAACGTAAAATTGAAGGGTCATAATTTTTTTTTATGTAATATGATGTTGGTTTAATTAATTTTAATTATTAATATAAGAATAAATGTTCTTATAATGTTTTTGTTATTATTAAGATTATTAGTGTAATTAATTTTGATTAATATGGAAAATAATAATTTTTAATATATAATTTTAATGGTTAAGAATATGAGTTATTTGTAAGATGTTACAAATTTATGTGTTTTTTGTATTAGGTTTATGTGCTTTTTTATTATGTTTTTTGTTTGTTGTTTGGTGGTAAACAGTACAAAAGCAAAAAAATACTTGTAAGAAGTTTTACAAAAATTGTAAGAGTCATGTGGAGTCACATGTGGAAAATCTTTAAGAACTTTCAAGATTTCTATATGTGGGAAATTTTCAAAACCCACAAGAAAATTTGTGATTAATCCTCCAAAATTTGCAATAATAGTGTATTGTACATATATTAACTTGCGAAAATGTACCCAAATTTAGTGTTTTGGGCTTAGATAGGATACTCATAAATTTTAAGGGTGATTTTTAAATTTTCAAGAAATTGTAGGTTGTTGTACTTATACTTTTACATCTCATTTATTGTCCCTAGTGTTTAAATCTCTTAGGGGTTAGAGGGTGGAATCATAGTTCATAATAATGACCATGTGGATGGATAATTAATTGTCATTGTGCATGGATGTATAGCTTAGGATCTTATTTATTGTCATTTTAATTGTTTGTTTGATCTATGTGGATATTTGTGGCCACCGACCTATTCCACTAGCTCAAAGCACAATTCTCCTTCTTGGTAGGTATTTTTACAGTTTTTCAAGTCATGAACTTTTCGGGTTGTTTTGAGGTCCTAAACAATGGTTTTTTTTTTTTTTTTATGTGGTAGGGGGGTAGGCTATGGCTATAGGCTTCTTCCTAGGCTTCGTTGAAATGTGTACTTCTCAATTAGACCTTTCCAATGGGATACCGAGCACACCAATTAGAGATCGTATGCAAAATTTATAACCCCAAGAATTTAACGTACTAACTAACCCCATCAGGGACACACACCTTTTGGCATTTTATGTGCTAGGGTTATCTTTTCAGATGTTTATGGTTTTATAATTGTATATTTGTGTTAAAAATGACCTTTCGACCTCATTGTAATGTGCTCAAGAGAATGTGCATAGCTTTCACATCTCTTCTCCGAGACAAGTTACCACTATTCAAGTGAGTTTGTTTCATTCTGCATTTTTACAATTTTAGCACATTCTATTTATTAATAGAAGTCAATTTTTATTGTATCCTTGTGTTTTTATTACAAATTTGTATTTCATTTTATTCCCTTCCTAAATTCAAATTAGTGGTATCAGAGCCGTTTTCTCTTTATTTTATTTTTTGTGCATGTCACCCACAAGGTTAGGATATAATGAGTTGGGACTTTAATTGCTTGAGCCTCTGCAAGAGCATCCTTGATGAACCAAATGGCCTCCCAATATGGAAGAAAATAAAGACCAAGGATTATGAGATCTTATTAACCTGTTACTCGAGGAAGACCTCACATTACAAATGAATGAGATGATGGATAACTTTTTCTAGATCCTGTTAGGTTCCTATACCAATAGGAGTCATAATTTTTGAATGACTGAGATTAAACCTATAATATGTACATACCTTTGTTTTTTGCAAATGTTTTCCATATTCAAAAAATTAAAAAATGTAAAGAGGGTATGTCCTAAAAGAAAAATCAAAGGACAAAAAGAATAAAAAAGGTCAAAAAGATGAAAAAATGAACCCCAAGAAAAGAAAAGACCATGAAAGTGTGCAAATCAAAATGCCACTCCCAGTTACTTTTGATGCAGAATAAATGATTGTGTGCAGCTTGTTACCTTTTCCACAATCCCCGATAGTCAAAATGTTTAAACTTGACTATTTCATGCTTTCAATTTTATGTTTATAGATAGAGAATAAAATCTGACCAAACAATGTAATCTTGGCAGATAATTAGATTAGGTGGAGTGAATAGAAGGTGCTCAACTGTTTAATCTGAGCCCTTGGATGTAAGGTTAGACTTAGTTAGATTACTATTGTAAAAGAAAGGAAAATTTTTTGATAAGGGTTTGCCAGCTTAAGTGCACCCTAATAAAGAGAAGTAAAAATGGTAGGATGAGTACGTGGGTAAGTAGAAGAAAGGTTGCAGAATTGTGATGATTGTTAGATAAAAGCATATTAATCACCTTCATCATCAAAGTTCTAAGTATGGATGAAAATTGAGCATGTATCAAGTTCACAAAGTCAAATTGATTAACTTCCCTCACTCATTACACCTTTCACTTAACTAATTTCCAATAAAAAGTCTTAAGTACCCAAAATCTTAAGTCAAAGAGGTTCAAAGAATTTCTCTGGCTTCTGGATGGACCGGACCCTCGGCCCAATGACTTATAGGTCCTAAGTACTGAAAGTCCCCTCATGAACATTCACCCCCTTCAATTCACTCATAGTTCCAAACAAATCCCTTTTCTTAAGGAAATATCATTTTCCCCTAATAAACCCCTTTCTTTAGGGATAAAACCATGTTATCCTAGAAAAAGTGATCATCCCCCCATGAAAAAGACCCCTTTCTTCAAAAAAACCCAAAAACACTTCAAGCCTAAGTATAATGTGTTATGACAACAATAAATAAATGAACAACATTACACTTAGCACTTTCGTTTACGTAATTAATTTCTAACTTATATGTATTAGATCCCAAAAAAAGCAATAAACCCTTCCCGTATAGTTACAAAACAAAACCCTTATATTAATACCCCGCCCCAAAGAAGTTTTAAATATAAAATTTATAATAGACCCTAACCCAATAAACGAATTAATTAACC
The DNA here is from genome assembly GCA_031772625.1 of Pinus tabuliformis. Lineage (NCBI taxonomy): Eukaryota > Viridiplantae > Streptophyta > Pinopsida > Pinales > Pinaceae > Pinus > Pinus tabuliformis. The sequence continues at coordinate 2,063,200,718 of CM062818.1, forward strand.
AATCTGCGGTTAATTAATAATCGACCTCTGCCAATGAAATTACCCCCAACACCCTTAACCCGCCATAGTCCATCATTTAATTTCACCCGTCGCCCTTAAACCTTCGCTGGACCCCTCCATTAAATTCATGCCATAATCCCACCCGATCACTGTATGATCGCCCCCTGTTAATCCAACGGTGGACGATCATATCAGGCGGCCTCCGAAGCCCGACCTTTACCTGCCCGATATGGGCAGTTTTCTTTTGGGCCCCAATGCTACGTGGCGCCCGATGAATGGCATCGGGCGGCCTCCCCCCGAAAAACAGCTCCTGTCTCCAGAACAGTAAAAAATATACAGTTTCCATATATTGAACATCTCCATAAAAATATCAAAACAGTGCATCTATTTCCGGGGTCTCCTCACTGAGGAAAACAACCCAAACTGAAATAGATACCAAAGTCATACAGAACTGAAAACAGTTTTATAAAAGCACCATAACAGCTGTAAGAAAAATGACTTTGCAAAGCCTGTGAAATCTCCAAAAAGATAACAAACTAAGAGTAAGGAGGCTGATCCAAGACACGGATCTCTCCATGGTTCTCCTCCACTATTCTCCAAGTGCCCAAATCTTGTTGCAGACCCTCTTTAGAAAGCCTGTCTGCTAAATCATTGTGTTCCTTGTAGATGTGGCATAGAGAGAAAACATTAAATGAAAGCTTTAAATTCTGAATCTCTTCTAATAAAGGTCTCAAAATATAATTTTGACATCTACTTTGTCCATTATACCATTTTATAACATTCAAAGAATCCCCAAAAATCTGAACTGTGAAGATGTTCCTGTGGATAAGACAGCATAAGAGCAACTTTAGAGCAAACAATTCCGCGAAGTTATTTGAGCCGGTGCCTAAACCCACGGATGCTTTTAGAATCTAGTTTTCATTTAGGTTTATGACCAACCCTGCTCCTGCTTTATTGTTCTGGGAAGCCCCGTCAAAATAAGCCCAAGGAACACCTTCCTTGATTTGTTCCTCTCTAAAATGTCTAGGAGTCCTCTCCTCTTTTGATTCGGGAATGTTTGTGTAAATAGAGGTACATTGTATGGCAATGGTCTCGACAGGGGTTTCCTTATCCAAGAAGATGCTCCTATTCCTGGCAATCTAGATGCCCCATGAAATAATGGGAGGTAAATTCCGCAGATTCCTTTCTGGATATAGGCACCACCATTTATACCAAACATCAGAGAAGTTTTCCCCTTCCCAGACTACCTGCTTTTAGATGAGCTTCCCAACCTCCACCCACACCTTTTTAACAACAGGACAATCTATAAATAGATGCCTTATTGTTTCAGATTCATTTTTGCATAGAGAACATCTCCTCGGCCTTGACTTATATCTGGATTGAAGGATGTCCCATGTGGGGACTTTTCTCATGAGAATGCACTAGAAGAAAAGTCTGGCTTTTGCAGAGCATTTTAACTTCCATAAGAGCTTGGCCCACCATTCTGATTCCCCCAACCTTTCTTTGACATAAGGAACTTATACCCGAATTTTGGAGAATAGGATCCAGAATCTCCATGGGCCCACACCAGTAGATCCGATCTGTCTTTCAGCTTCACATTTGATCTAGAGAGTTCTCGGGTGTAGACCTTCCAATCATTCCACCAATGGGGCAGGAGATCCAACTCCTCTCCCGATTTCCAAGCTTTTCCCCAGATTGTTGAATGACCATGTTTCTCTACCTGGCTAAGGAAAATAATTCCTTTAGATTCTAGGTGCCTGATAAAACCTGGGGATAGAGCAAAATTTTCATTGCAGCCCACCCAGGGGTCCTTTCCTATTCGAAGATTTGCCCCGTTTCCAATCTGCCACGACAGACCTTGCTCGATAATCTTGAACGCTCGAGCACAATATGAAAGAGATGTTTTAATGTAATTTATTTTGACTGAGTCAAATTATATATTAAAAAAACTATAATAATAATTAATAATTAAATAAACCTAATACCACTGTAAGATTCCAAGTCCTAGGTCAATATTGGGGAGGTCGCTTCATTAGTATCTACAAGAAGATGAGTACATAATGTAGCCTTTGTTAATACATGGATGAATCCCTTATCTAGAGTGGCATGTCTCTCCCAAGAGACATGCTTCTGCAAAGAACTCTCACTCATAAGACATTCTCCTTCAACATGGAAAAGGCATGATCTCTCACAAAGTGGTATAAATGGACTCACACACAAGAGGCATAAAATGGACCTCTTGATACGTTTATTAGATTCAAGGCATACTCATCATCATTACATTCATTTAGAAAATTTGAGGCTAATGACTATAAACATGACTCCTTTCTGGAAAAAACAAGAAGAGTGTTCAATGCATTAATATACCTCTAAATCCGGCTATTCAAATGAAAAAATAGGTTGTTCCATCACGAGTCTTGCAAAAAATCATGAAATTTGAGTATAGATTTGACCGTGTTCTAAAACTGTCAAATCTGGGCCTCCAAGGAATCTAAAAGATTCTTTGCAGATTCCTGCCTCAAGGTTCCACCTTCATGGTTATGTTGCTCAATGTTCTACCTCTAGAAAATCCACTGCTCATATCATAAAACCATATGCAACATCATATTCCTAGTGAAATTTTCGATCAAATGAGTATAAACTTGACATATTTCTGACACTGTCAAAATTTGGCCCCAAGAAATCTTAAAGATTCCTCAAAGATTATGAATAGGGAATATTTTGTAGAATATTCTAGGAAATATTCTTTGAAAATATTCTATCTTGATTTTGTGTCCCCACATGTTTCTACTGTGTCACGGTTATGTTTGTCCCTCAACGATCTATCGACTTTAATGTTCCATTTCTTTATGTTCACTAGTCAAATGAAAAGTCTAGTTTGAATATTTTTATGGGAATGAATATCAACATAGACCATCGGCCTAAGGGCGGAGGCTCGTTGTTTGCTCGGTGGAGAACTGAGGTGAAATCCCGCCCGCACCTAAATTGAATAACGAGTTTTTTTTTAATTGGGCATCGTTTGTTTTTGTTTGTTATGATGGTTTGGGAATTGGGGCTACCCATTGGGTGGGCTAGGCAGGTTTGATCCCTGTTGACCTTCAATATTAATTGGTGGTTCATTGGGTTTGCGAGTCCACCAATGGCGACCCACACCATATTTGAAATATATTCATTATATTTGGTTGGTGGTGGTGGCATGGGTGGTGGCACGCCACCCCTTTTTCAATATTTATTTTTATTTTTATTTTTTATTTTAAAAAAAAGGCCAAAAAATCGTCTGTTGTGTTTTTAGGGTCATCAAAAAAATAAATAGACGATAATTTGACCAGTTCTTATGGCCCTGCAGTGCCAAATTGTTGCTTAGCTAGTTGCCACCAAATTTAGCTAGACTGCCAAATTTAGTGAGCTTCCAAATTTTGCTCACAACAAAAGTACTGCTCCTTTTTACTTGAACTTTGACTACTGATAACTTTCGCATATGAAGTCAGATTTTAGTGTCACATGTACCATTGGGATTAGGATGGTGAACTTTTCAATCTACTCATGATTTTCGACGAAATCCAAAGACTTCAATTTTTTAGCCTCTTCAGAGCCACCTGGATCAAACCCAATTCAAACTCAGTAAAAAAATATTTCTAGATTCATCTGATGACTTTTTTAACTCATACATAAAATAAAATTTCTCGATGAAGCAAAAGGTCAAAAGTTGACATACGTAAATATTGCCGAATTGAGAACCTAATTAATTCCTCATTGACATAAGCTAAGTCTAGTAGTCAACCTAATTGTGAGTTTTGATGAGAAGAGAAGGTGACTGCAACAGCCTCAAAGAATTGCACTTCTATACTCATCTTGGTATAATAAAAAACGTTATTCCTCTTCCCCCGCCCCCCAATTTATGTGCTATTCATATTTGAGTATGCACATGTTTGGTTTTGATTGTACTAACACTAACATTGCTACAAGTTATATAGTTTGGTATAATTTGGTTGTTTATTTCAAAATTTATAGGTGTAAGGAGGAAAGAGATGGATCTCGACGACTTCGTCTTGAGTATGTACATGTTTGGTTTTGATTTTGCTAACACTAACTTTGCTACAAGTTATATAGTTTGGTAGAATTTGGTTGTTTGTTTTGTGGGTTACAAGTGCAAGGAGCAAAGAGATAGATCTTAAGGGCTCTGGTCACTAGGAGCATTAATTCATCCACCTTCTAAGACAAGGTATTCCGTCGATCCATCAACTTGTCTATTACAACTTTGTTTTGCATGCATGTTAAGAGGGTTAAGTAGGTTATAAGAACTAAATGTCATAGGTATTGGACAAGCCCATGGGAATTAGTACTTTGGAAATAGAGGAAAGTTTTGCAAGAAATTTTCGGGCTTTGTTTTTTTCATATATTTTTGGAATTTGTTAAGTATCTGTAGAGTGAAGTCACACCATATAATGGAGTCTCTTCGAAAAAAAATCACTACATAGAAATCGTTAATTGCTGGATACTTAATGTTGCAAATATAAGCTACAAATCCATGGAAACAACAGATGTTTACTTGCACTAAAGTTAGGTTGTGCTTATGTAAAATTAGAGGGGCGATATTACTATCACTATCCAATGCTTCTAATCAAATTGTTTTCCTTAGCAAATAGTTCGATGAGAATCATATACCTAGATAGTGCTCTTATACATGTTGATTCACTAAAATCCATTTCTTGGAGTGATGAAGTTGTAACCACAACCCAATTTCCTCTTTAATTGAGTCATTTAGTGCAACCCACAACATTTAAATCACTAAAATTTATTTTAACTATGTTATTAGTTTGTATATGTGTAAATAATTAGTTTCCATCACTGATTTAATTGTTTCTTATGAGTTTCTAATATCTTGTTGTGTAAACCTTAGTATTTACCTATGACCACTTAATACCTCTAAGGTATTTACACTTGCAAGTCATTGTTGGGTTGGTTCAAGTCATTCTTTTAATTTTCTCATTCCAATTACACCAAAATGCATACACCCAAGTCATTCTTCCTTCGAACCAAGCATTACATATGTTAATTACAACAACTAAAACTGAGCCTAAACACTAACACTCCAAGCAACCACACACATGCGCGCACACACACATATATATATGCAAATTGCTAAAATATTTGGATTTTTGGGTTAAATTGGGATAAACAAAGTTTTCCTTATTTATTTCCACTTAAGCAAGTTAGCCAAACAGTTGAACCAAACAAGAAAATTAAGATTTCAATATGTGGCATCTAACTCATGTTGAAGAAGAAATGAACCAATCTAGAATAGAGCCCTATTTGTTGCCTCTAAGAATTCATTTTGAGAAGCATGATCTTAGATTGATTATTTAAATTTGTAGAGAATTATTGTGATTCCATGGAGATTTATGTTAGCTAGATGGAAGGTCACAAGTCCATCATTTATAGATCAAGGAAAGGATCACACAACCCAAAGCAAGAAAGAAGGCTAGAAAACCACGTGGAAACATTTTTCCAAGGCGGCTTCACTAAGAAATAATTTAGTATGTTGTAATCAATGTGACTAGACCAATTACATCAATTTTAAACATCTCAATTTATACCATAAAAGGAAAAACACACTTGACCCTTACATAAAAATAAGAGAATTTTTTTCAAAACAAGGCACACAACTAAGTCAGCATCAAATTAAAGGCAATGAGAAAACTCATTTAGTCACACTCTATGATCAAATAAATTGCACCATGTGATCAACATATCTTAAAGAAAAAAATCTCCATGTCTTATCACCTAAAGTTTGTTTATGTTGAAGCTCCAAATTTTAAACATGTCAAATCACACCATAAAAATAATAGAATTTTTCTCAAAACAACGTACACAACTAAGTCACCATCATATTAAAGGCAATGAGAAAACTCCTTTAGTCACACTTTATGATCAAAGAAATTGCACCATGTAATCAACATATCTTAAAGAAAAAGATCTCCATATCTTACCACCAAAAATTGTTTAAGTTGAAGCTCTAAATTTTAAACATGTCAAATCACACCATAGAAACTAAGAGAAAATAAACCCTTCACATAAATGACCAAAGATAAACACTAGCTATCAAAATATACAATTAAGCCACCAAAATCACAAACATTAGAAATTAATAAAAAAACTCATTTTACCATTAAGTGAAAAAAAACACACAGTGTAATTGACATTTATATATATATATATATATATATATAATTACCTAATACGAGGAAAAGAAATTTGCGTTCATTTTGACCTAAAGTTTGTTGAAATTGAATAATCGACATTTTAAACATCTTACTCATACCATAAAAACTAAAAAAACCGCTTTACAAAAAGTTAAAATCTCAACATTTTAAACATCTCACTCATACCATATAAATCAAACCATATAAATCAAGAAACAATATACTTTTATTTTAAACATCTTACTCGTACCATAAAAACTAAAAAAATCGCTTTACAAAAAATTGAGATCTCACCATTTTAAACATCTCACTCATACCATATAAGTCAAGAAACCACAAACTTTTAAATAATTAAAACCACTACCAACGTAAAAGCACTATTAAAATTCAGCCATCAAAATTTTAAATATCTCAAATCATATGATTACAAAACCCTTCACAGAGATAACAAAGAAATAAGATCTACCTCACAAGTACCATCAATGAAAGCAGATTTAAATTCCCTTTAATCATGAAGGTGACAAAAGAAAGGACACCACATGCTCAACCGACCATGAAAAGGGTCGGTTCTATGCATGGCGGGGTGTATGGTTAAGAGTCAAATTGTAAATACGCGTTTCTATATAATTGAAATCATTACAAAACAAAACTGCGAAATCCACTCAACATTTGATATAATATTTCCTTGGTGAACAAAACCATAATATTTTTTTTTTTTTTTTTTTTTTTGCTAAAATGCACCTCTCCACACAAAACCACCAAATAGCAAAAATAAATCTGCGTCATTGGTTAAAAAAAAATTCCCAACTCATATTTGTAGACTAAAATGTAGTGTTTTGTAACATAATGATGAATTATTTCAATTATTTGAACTTGATTGGAGCCTGCGAGCAACACTCATGTTGTAGCACATCCATCTTTATCGACTTATAAGTAGCCCTTGAAATAAGAATCCATGGTGGTGTATTGCACTTTTGGGTATAACTTTGTTGCTTCTCTAGCATCTTGTCTAATCTCAAAATTATAAAGATTTGTTGCTTTTTTAGCATTTTGTTTAATTTATAAATTATAGAGATCCCCTCTAAAGAACATTTGATAGAAGTAAGATATTCTGATTTGATGTTGGACAGAAGTGAGATATTCTGATCTGATGTTTATAAGGTTGATATGTATACAAATTTCTTTTATATGAGTTAATGGCTAAAACTGAATATGGTATGAACGGTGAAATATAGAAATATGTGTTTATACCTTCCATTCTTGCAAGAAAATCCTCGACAAAGATATATGTTTCCTTGGAAGAATGGGATGCATCCTTATGCAGTTGGGAAACAAGGGACATTGTTTGTTGCATGACTTGTCTGGGTTATATTTGACCTTAGGGTAGAAGGTGAAAACGCTTGAGACAAGGGTGGAACATGATGAACTTATGCGATGAGTGAGTCACGCTTAGCCGAACAAAGATTTGGCTAAGTGCCCGACATGACTCATGGAAAGATGGAAGAAAGGGCACACCGAAGTGGAAGGAAATATAGCACATATTGGGTGGACTTCATCATCGGAGTCTCATTGGGCCAAGGAGAAGTCTTTGTGAACATTTAGTCGGGGAGACAGTGGTGAAGGAAGGGACCTGCAATAACGATATGAGGGTAGGGAAACTGAGGGCGCTAACATGACCGAAGCAAAGGATGTGATGACTGAAGTTTTGTTGGTTCTGTTGAAGGTAACGAGTTTGAAAACCAAAGTCATGTGCATCGAGTTGAAGAAGGTGGGCACTGAAAACTTCATGCAGGGACATCGAGCAAGAGCGCTTATAGAGATGTCACATATGGGCATCAAGCAGAAGTGCCAAGTGAGAATATTGTGCAGGATGGATGTGTTGACACTGTTGTGTGTGGAGCATGATTGTTCAAAGGTCTTTGTTTCAACCGGATGTATACCCCAGGAAGTTTGTACACCCCTCCACGCGGGGGGGACTTGTCCCCCCCGCGGGGGTCCGGGGGGGGGCCATCCCCCCCGACTGGGGGGTCCGGGGACCAGCGGTCCCCCGGCAGGGGCTTGGGGGCAGCGCCCCCGAAGCTAAAAACAAATGTAAAATTGCCTTGTAAAAGTATAGTAATTTCTAGTCAATCTGGGCCGTTCATTAGGCAGATGATCTGACGGTAGAACTTATGTTTAGTTTAGGGTTTTTTTGCTCTAGAAGGCAACCCCTCTCTTTGTATGAGGGCATTGTATTTGAGGCTGAGATATAGATGTGTATTCTGTGAGCAAGAAACATAGAGGTGAGACTGTGAGAGAAAACAGAGGATATTACAACGGATTTGCTGTAGGTTGTGTCTCTTCATTTTGCTGGATAATATAAAGGAAGGACAGGCTGTTCGGGGTGGACGTAGCCCAAACTGGGTGAACCACGTATATCTGTGTCTCTCTTGTTTTGTGCGTTTTTTGTGTTTATATTTCTGCAATATTTTATGTGTTCCATTGCTCTGTAATATATAATTTTCTAACAACTGGTATCAGAGCCGAAGGTCTATTTGGCTGATAAACTCACAAGAAAGAAGGGTTCCTGGTTCGAGTGGGAGCAATGGCGGAAGATGGTAAGTTTAGTGTCGAGAAATTTAACAGCCAAAACTTCTCGCTATGGAAGATGCAGATGGAAGATTATCTGTATCAGAAAGATCTATACCTACCATTGGGCGGAAAAACAAAGATGCCGACGGGTATGAAAGATGAAGAATGGAACCTTCTCGATAGAAAGGCACTCGGAACAATACGGTTGTGCCTTGCTGCGTCAGTCACCTTCAACATTTCGAAGGAAACCATGACAGAGGGTTTGATGCAGACGTTGTCGAAACTATATGAAAAACCCTCGGCCTCAAACAAGGTATTTCTTATGAAACGGTTATTCAATATGAATATGTCGGAAGGTGGATCTGTTGCAAACCATTTAAATGATTTTAATATAGTTACAAGTCAGTTAAGTTCTGTAGGGGTAAACTTTGATGATGAAGTTAGAGCTCTGTTATTCTTGTGCTCATTACCAGAAAGTTGGAATGGTTTGGTAATGGCCATTAGTAACTCCGTTTCTGGATCTAGTACCTTAAAGTTTGATGATGTTGTTGGTGCTATCCTTAGCGAGGAAATGCGACGGAAAAGCTCCGGTGAGACATCGGGAAATGCTTTGAGTGCAGAGTCTAGAGGAAGAAAAATGGAAAGAGGAAAGAGCTCAGGATATCGCAGTAAATCAAGGAAAGGCAGATCCAAGTCCAGATTGGGGATAGTGTGCTGGAAATGTGGAAAGAAAGGACACCTAAAGAAAGACTGTAGATCTCAGAAGGGAAAAGAAGGAGATGCACAGCAAGAAAACAATCATGAAGCAAATGTGACAGGTGAGGTGTTACAAGATGCTTTGATTCTTTCTTTCGAAAATATTACTGATTCCTGGGTGGTAGATTCAGGGGCTTCATTCCATGCCACACCTGATAAGAAATACTTGCGTGACTATGTTCAAGGAGATTTTGGACAAGTTCGTCTGGGTGATGATAAAACCTGTAAAATTGTTGGAATGGGTAAGGTTCTTGTAAAACAGCAGAATGGAAACCAATGGCTATTAAAGGAGGTAAGGCATGTTCCAGATCTAAAGAAAAATCCGATTTCAACAGGGCAGTTAGGCGATGAAGGTTGTGTGACAACTTTCACAGATAAAGCTTGGAAGGTCACCAAAGGAGCCCTGGTAATAGCAAAAGGCGAAAAGGTTGGTACATTGTATTTATGCAATGGTATTTCTAACTATGTTAATGCTTTAACTTCCAAAGGAGCAGATGCAGCATTATGGCATCATAGGCTCGGACACATGAGTGAAAAGGGGATGAAGATTCTTCACTCAAGGAATTTGTTGTCGGGTTTGAAGAATGTTGATTTGAACTTCTGTGAGAATTGCATTTATGGAAAATAGAAGAGAGTCAGATTTCTTAGAGTTGGGAAAGAAAAGAAGAATGAAAAATTAGAGCTTGTGCATACAGATGTATGGGGACCTGCTCAAGTATCATCTCTCTGTGGCTCTCGTTATTATGTTACTTTTATTGATGATGCAACTAGAAAAACTTGGATTTATTGTATTAAGAATAAATCTGATGTATTTGATACTTTCAAGAAATGGAAAGCTTTGGTTGAGATTGAGACATGAAAGAAATTGAAGTGTCTTAGATCAGACGATGGAGGTGAATATTGCATCAAAGAGTTTGATAGGTACTGTTCAGAGCATGGAATTCGCAGAAAGAAGACAGTTCCAAGAACACCACAAGAAAATGGTGTGTCAGAAAGGATGAACAGAACAATCATGGAGCGTGCAAGGTGCATGAGATTGCATGCAGGATTGCCTTTACAGTTTTGGGCAGATGCTGTAGATACTGTTGTTTATCTAATAAATAGAGGGCCTTCAAGTTCCTTGGATGGTGGTGTTCCAGAGGAAGCATGGACAGGTAAAAAGGTAAACTACTCCTTTTTAAAGCCTTTTGGTTGTGAGGCCTTTGTCCATATTGATAAAGAAAATAGAACAAAGCTTGAGGCAAAGTCAAAGAAATGTACCTTTATTGGATATGGTGTTAATGATTTTGGTTATCGCTTATATGATTACGAAAATTACAAAATCATTAGGAGCAGAGATGTAATATTCAATGAAAAGGTCTTGTATAAGAATCAGTTGCAGGAAAAGAAACAGGAAAAAGAAAACAAGGAATACGCAGTTCTTGATGAAATCACTGAAAAGGTAAAGGTGCCTGAAAATAATAATAATCAACAACAGCAACCACCACAACAGCAATAGGCACCCCAAACACCTGAAAGTGGTGTTAGAAGATCTACTAGGATAAGTAGACCCCCTGAACGATACTCTCCTTCATTATATTATTTATTGTTGACTGATTCTGGTGAACCCGAATGTTATGAAGAAGCAATGCAGGTTGAATGCAGGAAGAAGTGGGAGGTAGCCATGGAAGAAGAGATGGACTCCTTAATGCATAACCAGACTTGGGACTTAGTCAGGTTGCCTGCAGGAAAAACTACATTGAAGAATAAATGGGTTTACCGGCTGAAGGAAGAAGATGTAGGAAAACAGAGGTACAAAGCTAGACTTGTGGTGAAGGGGTTTGCACAGAAGAAAGGTATTGTTTTTGATGAAATATTTTCTCCTGTTGTTAAAATGACTTCAATCAGAACTATTTTAAGTCTTGTAGCAGCTGAAGATTTTCATCTTGAGCAGTTAGATGTAAAGACAGCCTTTCTCCATGGGGATTTGGAGGAAGAGATATATATGCAGCAGCCACAAGGATATGAGGTGAAAGGGAAGAAGAAACTAGTGTGCAGGTTGAAGAAGAGCTTGTATGGCTTAAAACAGGCTCCAAGGCAGTGGTATCTAAAATTTGACAAGTTTATGTCTGAACAAGGTTATACTAGATGTCACTCTGATCATTGTGTTTATTTGAAAAAGCAAAATGATGGTAGCTATATTATATTGTTATTGTATGTAGATGACATGCTTGTTGTGGGATCTAACATGCAAGAAATAAATGTGCTCAAAAGAAAATTGGCAAATTCATTTGCAATGAAGGATTTGAGAGCTGCAAAACAAATCCTTGGTATGAGAATAACTAGAGATAGGAAAAATCGTAAATTAACATTGTCTCAGAATGAGTACATACAAAAGGTGTTGAAAAGATTTAACATGCACAATGCAAAACCAGTTAGTACACCTTTTGCTAGCCATTTCAATTTTAGCAAGGAAATGTGCCCAAAGACCCAAGAAGACATGGATGATATGTCTAAAGTTCCATATGCATCAGCAGTTGGAAGCTTAATGTATGCAATGATCTGCACAAGGCCTGATATTGCACATGCAGTGGGAGTTGTAAGCAGGTACATGAACAATCCAGGAAAGGAACATTGGATGGCAGTGAAATGGATTCTCAGATATTTGAAAGGTACCACAAATCAAGCATTATGCTTTGGTGGATCAAACATTTCCCTACAAGGATATGTTGATGCAGATATGGCAGGTGACAGAGATAACAGGAGGAGCACTATAGGATATGTATTTACTGTTGGAGGAACAACTGCCAGTTGGGTTTCAAAAATCCAAAGTGTTGTTGCACTTTCAACAACAGAAGCAGAGTATGTTGCTGCTACAGAGGCTAGTAAAGAAATGATTTGGTTACAAAGGTTTATGGGTGAATTGGGTAAGGAGCATGATAAGGGCACGTTATACAGTGATAGCCAAAGTGTCATTCATCTTGCAAAGAACTCAGCATTTCATTCCAGGACTAAACACATACAACTCAAGTACCATTTCATACGATCAGTGTTGGAAGATGGAGAGTTGAAGCTGGAAAAGATACACACTAGCCAGAATCCTGTAGATATGCTAACAAAAGTTGTAACCAAGGAGAAACTGAGAATATGCTCAGTTTCAATTGGTCCTCAAGGATGATGATGAAGATGAGAAATAGCCAGGTCCAAAGAGGAGTCATTGTCCAACAAATGAAGCAGCGGTGGAGTTTCTACAATCATTCTCCAAGTGGGAGATTGTTGTGTGTGGAGCATGATTGTTCAAAGGTCTTTGTTTCAGCCGGATGTATACCCTAGGAAGTTTGTACACCCCTCCACGTGCGGGGGTCCGGGGGGGCCCATCCCCCCCGGCTGGGGGGTCTGGGGGCCAGCGGTCCCCCGGCGGGGGCTCGGGGGCAGTGCCCCCGAAGCTAAAAACAAATGTAAAATTGCCTTGTAAAAGTATAGTAATTTCTAGTCAATCTGGGCCATTCATTAGGCAGATGATCTGACGGTAGAACTTATGTTTAGTTTAGGGTTTTTTTGCCCTAGAAGGCAACCCCTCTCTTTGTATGAGGGCATTGTATTTGAGGCTGAGATATAGATGTGTATTCTGTGAGCAAGAAACAGAGAGGTGAGACTGTGAGAGAAAATAGAGGATATTACAGCGGATTTGCTGTAGGTTGTGTCTCTACATTTTGCTGGATAATATAAAGGAAGGACTAGCTATTCGGGGTGGACGTAGCCCAAACTGGGTGAACCACGTATATCTGTGTCTCTCTTGTTTTGTGCGTTTTCTGTGTTTATATTTATGCAATATTTTATGTGTTCCATTGCTCTGTAATATATAATTTTCTAACAGACACCACATGAAGATATTTTGTAGATGGACCAATGGGGATTTTGGGTGCATTCGAATAGCAAGACCATGGTCGTTTTGAAGAAATGGGCGACTTATGCGAGCGTTCATGCGACAAAGAGGGTAGAGGTAACTTGTGATGGGACTTGTGACCAAGACAGGTGTGCTTTCCTAAATTTTTGGATGAAGATGGCTTAGAGGAGCCTATAATGACTTGAAAAACGTTGCAGTCGATGAACAATTTATGTGATGGTCGTCTTGGAGTATATAGTGCGTTGAGGCGCTGAGGTTAGTTTCGAGACATGACTTTGTTTTGGTATATAACACATATCTTGGGCACAGTATGGGATTTATTTGTGAGGAGCGACTTGATGGATGCAATAGGAGCAAGATGCCTTGGAGTTGGATGGTGGTTGCAGTGATGAGGATGTCTTGGTGAGAGCACTTAGTCATGGGTTGAGTCTGATGGGACTTATCCATTTTTGATGGACATGGAGGTTGTTGGTCTATGACCATGGACAACAAATGGACAACAAGATGAGGCAAGTGAAGACTTGCCCCTTTGACATCGTTAATGAGCAACATATCGCAAATGAGATGGACTTTTCTTGAGGGACCTAGATATGGCACCATGAACATTGGTTGAAGAATTAATGCATGGAGATGGGAATATTTTTTTATCGAAGTTGAAGATGTGATAAAGTGTTGGAGAAACAAATGATGATGGCATGAGGAGGTGCATTCTCATGGTTTAGATGTGATGGTTGGACTAATTAACCAACTAGTTCGAGTCATGGGGGCATGCAATGCACCAAGATATGTTTGAGTTGAGTTGGAGTATGGCAGCAACAATATAGATGATGATGATATGCGATAGATTAGCACGATATGAGTTGTGACCAAACCATGCAGCCAAGATGGAGGGAGAAACCTTCCATGAGTCAACTAGTGTGGAGTGTTACGTCGAGTTGTGGCTGTTGATTGTGAGATTGAGGAGTCTTACCCGGATGGAGTCATGAGTCTTGATGGAAGTTCATTTGATGAAGGCAAGGAGTTCATGCAATAGGGACAATTAACGTTGGAGTTGGTGGCACTTTGTGATAGTTGGTCTTGGTGATAGAGTTTATTGAGATGGTGTTGTCGAGGGCGATAACTTTTTTAAAGTGGGGGAGGATGTCAAGGCCATGACGGGACATGCTCACTTGGTGGCAAAAAATTGACTTGGAGGTGCGACGAGCGCGCCCACATAGAGGAGGGGCACCCAAATCCACATAGGGGTAACGTGCATAATTACGTATGTTGTGTTCATATTGTTCTTTATGATATCACAAATTTGAATAATTGTTGAACATTAATGAATTAAGTGAATTAAAATTTTATCTATGTTGCATATTAAATAAGAAGGTTGAATTGAAAAATTGGCTAGGTGTTAAAGTGTTAGGCATAGTCGATATTAAAGTAGTTGTATAATTGCGGCGAAATATCATCGGTGCCATACATTGTCGGTGCTGCACATTACCCACAATGGTATTAACGCATCACAACGTGAGGCCATAACACTCCGTGATTCGTCACACATGCCTTGTGTCAAAATTGTGGTTTAGAAACCCATCACACAAGCCCTCCATCGAAGAAAGTGATGCAGTGCAAACGTTCTATGTAGAAAATGGGATGGCAACACGGTTTTAAAAAAAGGCTTCGAGACATAGAGAATAAAGCGGATTCCGGGATAGAGGACCAAGAACGTTTGGAACGTTGTTTCATCAACATTCAAGGCACGGTCAAAATGGAGGAACACACCGACGTGGTTGTTCTCGGTGCCACATACACAAATTTGAAAACTTCTCATGCTTCTGGAAAAGTAAAAAAAAAAAACTTAAAGTTAAAGCTTGATGTATGAGCTTCTAATCCTTCTAATGTATTCTTTGGGTTTACTTAGAAAAAAACAAAGGAAACTTGTTTCTATTTAAACAATCACTCGTGGATTTATGAAAATGTTTAAGAGGTTTTTCCTCATGAAATAACATAAGTTTTAAAAAGAGCATGCATGAGTTATTTTTGTTTAAAGGAAAATAAATTTGTATAGAATATTTGAATGAAAGGTGAAAAGTGATGGTTTATATGTGAAGAAAGTGTAGAAATGGAAAAGCCAAGAGGTTAAGAAAATTGAAGCAAGTTTTTTTGAAAAAATTATTAGTGAAATGGAAAAAGAATGCCTTCACATTGAAATGCAGATACAAAGACAACCAAAAAGTCTTGGGATATCTTTGAGAGGAATTTTGTTGTATGAGGGAGTAATTGGTGGGGTGAAACTACAACTTTACACTCTTTCAGAAAATTAAATTAATTAAACCTTCCGTTTAATTAAATTATCACCCCCTCTTCGTTATCGGAACTCAAAATAATTTAAATTCCCATTTAAACCTTTAATATCGTTATTATGCTATAATAGTAGAATTCTTTTATTTACCCGAAATATGCAAAAACTTCAATTATCACGCGGAACCAAAAGGAAATAACACTGTCATTCTATAAGTTTCTCGGGTCCGAACTTTGAATTAACCCATGCGTACCTTTACCACGCGATCACCATCGGATCGCGCCCTTCACAATGAATGGATTCAATTGATCCAGACTTCAATGGATTAAACCACAATTCATACCATATCGCATCTGAATTTTATATTAAAACTCATTCATTTTTCAACGTGATTACTGTCGGATCTGCCTCCTTTAATCAGACGGTCACAACTGACTGGATTGTTAACTCAGTTTAATAAAATATCATGTCCGTTCTAGATTAAACCTCGATGTTTATTTGCACGCGATGACCGTAGATCTAACCGATCTATTGATCGGACAGTTCTGAGCTTCTTCAAGTTTTCTCGCAAATTTATCAACTAATTCAATCTTATAATGTTTTGGGTTCGTTTTCTATGTTAAGCTGCGTGCGCATTCACCAACGAACACCATCGATCTTCTTGTATTAGATCATCATTGATCCATCATGTGATCAATGATGATTCATTTCTTCATTCAATCTTTGTCTATGTTCAATCGGCGATTAACAAAAACTAGTATTTAACAGAGGATTCAACCTACTATTAAAGAATCAAATCACATCATAAAATCACATAGAAACATGTTTTTACACACAAAACTCCTTTTATTCAAACGGTATTTACATATATATACAAAACATCTCGTGCTCTGTTTTGTTCTCTCCTCTAGTTAGCTTTCTCTAACACTTTAACACTCTGTCAAGAAAGCTATCTCTCACTCTCTTCGTAGGCTTACATTTATAGAAATAAGTACATAATTATGGATTATTCTAAATCCATAATCTTCTCCACAAATCACTCAACTAATTCCTATTTAAGGATCTTGTAATCCCTAAGATTTCTACGAGATCTACACACATTAAATTTCCCTGAGAATTCCCTGATATTCTCACATAGTTGAGAATATTTCACAACTAAAAGCCTCATACATAAATTTTTCACTCAATCTATACAAATTCCTAAAAATAACTAAAAACATTACTCCCTTAATTCAACCAAATGTACAATAATATTCTAAGTAGCTTGCATCAGTAATCAAGTTGAAGATGAAGAGTTTGGTGAATTCCACTGGAAAGTGGATGACAATGATGATGTTCTGTTACGAAGAAGAAAAAGAGAACATAAATGCTCGTGAATCCCACTGTGTTCAGCCACAAGTGGATCATGATTGTGAAGAATTTGCAAAAGAGCACACAAATGCTCATGAATCCCATTGTGCACAACCACAAGTGGATGAAGATTTGGTGAATTCGGCAACAGAGCTTGCTGATAACAATGAAGTTGTCATTGAAGCAACCATTCCTATGGTGAATCCAACAATTCAATTTGTTGATGTTAAGTTTGATAAAGACAAGTTGGCTAATGATGAATGGTTGCATGCAACAAAAACATCTTATTCATATGATGCTATTTGATGAGAGAAGCCCACTTTGCTCTAAAAACCATGTGGAAGACAACCTCTTTGAAGCAACTGAGTTTAGTTAAAAAGTGGAAGTAATAGGGCACAAAAGGAAACACAACAATAGAAAATTCTCATTGCAAAGAAAAAGGAACATAACCAATGTAGCTGTTCTAGTGAAGATAAAGGCTCATTCCCGTGTTGAGCAGATACAGGTAACGTCCAGCACTACCACAGAGTAGGTATGAAAAAAACAAATGCCGGAATCCTGTTTGATACAGGACCACGATGATTGATATCAATTGCTTGTCAATCTTTGAACCGCAAATACATGGTAGCCGATCTCTTTCATAGAGTTGGTGGTGAAAGGTGGACTGAAAACCAATATAAATATTCCGGTTATTGTACTGTACTAACTAATCAGTAACGTTGGTCAGCACACCAATCCAGTGTTTCGTCGTTTCCAAAATCCAGTCCCAAAAAGGCGGAGCCAAACATGCCACACATGTGCTCAAAAACAGTATAAATTCCTGTATGATTCGGATTGAAAATTAGGTAATTTTTTTCTTAATGGTGCGGTGCTGAATTCAGTTTCATAGTTTCTTAACGGTGCTGAATTCAATTTTATCATAAAAATAATTTCAACACTGGCACAGTAAAATTTCTGAAAAAAGGGGCCAGATTTCAGGGAAAAAGCTTCATTAAATCTGGCTTACAAATTCAAAAGTTTATTACTCACTACCGTTGACCACTGATAACTTCAAATCCTCTGAGAGTGGCCGTACATAAAAATGATGTCAGTCGTATCATCATGGCTACCAGGATTTAAAATTGACACCCCTATGCACCTTTTCAGAATTTTTAGATGTCAAATACCGTTTATTTTAAAATATACACGTTATTCTTAACTTACCAATAATTCTAAAAAAAAGTCACATTGATGGGTATATAAAAAATTAACAAGTTTAAATTTCTTTTTATACCAGTGTGAGAGAAATTGATAAAATATTAATTCTTTTTGGCTACCAATTTGAACTTATTTATATCAGCATTCACTGTATGTTAGATATAATAGGTTAGATAGAGAAAAATACAAATAAAAATATGTAAAAATATAAATAATGCTAATATTTTTTTATTAACTTAAATAAATCAATTATATATTATATATTATAATTGTATATAAAAATAAGATTAACTAAAATTAATAGTTAAAAATATGCTTTCATAATAACAAGTTAAAATATATTTTTTGATTAAAGATATATTCAGATTCAACATAATAGAATATATATATTTGAGTAATAAAAAATAGAATATAAACACCTAGGTAGTAAGTTAAAATTTAAAAGAATAAAGTATATAAACCTAGGTTTCCTTAAATTTTAATAATAAAAATTAAAAAATGATTTATGAATTCCAATTAATTTTTTTTTGATGATTTTAGTTTTCAATAACCATTTGTTCACATATTTTAAAAACTACAATTTATTTATATATATATATATATATATATATATATATATATTTTTTAATAACTTAAAAAACCATATATATATATATATAATATATAATTGTGTTTGGATAATTTATCATTTTCTAAACTAGTTTATTGAATGGAAAAATGACCATATATCAAATTTAATTGATTGGAGAAGAGAATGGAGGTGAAACTAAAAGCTCAAAATATTTAAAGATCTTGTTTTTATGTTTATGTTTGTTTTTAGTAAGAGACTCCAACTAAAAAGGGTGAAAATATTTGAAGCTTTTGCTTGTATTTTTATGTTGGTTATGGTGCTGTGTTTTGACAATTACCTTTTTTTTTGTGAAACTATTCAAAATTTAATTCTTTTATATGATGATATTGAATTTACTTTTTGAACTATTACATAGTTCATACATATTATGTTTTTTGTTTGAAACAATTATTGTTCTTTTAATGAGATTAACATTGAAATGACTTAAATAGAAACATGGTGTGTGTATTTCAATTTTTGTTGAGTTAAATTTTATTGTCTAATTTAGTTACAACAATATCTATATTCACTATTTTCATGTGAGAATAATTATGAATATAATTTGTAGAAGTTAGATAAAACTGGTGAAAGTAAATATTACAAGTCATATGAAGGGTAGTTTAAAAAATCGTCATAAAAAAATTCCATGATGAGTAGGGGACTCGCCAAATTTAACCCTGGATGGCTACATAGCAAACCAAGAGGCCAAAGAGATAAAAAAGGCAATGGTTTAATGAAGGGTTTTTTTTTAATTAGATATTTGGTTGTTAAGTTTTGACCCTTCAATTTTTTTTTAAATCTTTTTTAATTTATTCATATTTTAAAAATATCTTTATAATAATAAAATAAAAATAAATAATATCATAAAATTTTATTTTTTTAAATTTTAAATAAAAAATTAAAAAAATATTATTAAATTACACCATAAATTATAATTAAAAAGCATATTTTCATCCTCCTTGCCTCTCATGTCCCGAATCGAGTGAGTTGGACACAGATTGGTTGGATTCGTGTCCTTTCGATCAAGACACGATCGTGTCCAGATCGTGTCCCGATTCTGGGACACGAATCCCGAAAATCAGACTTCCCCACAACATTAAAAGGTCGATTTGGCCATTCTAATTTCACATTCACCTTTCTTCTTGGCTGTGGGTTTGTTGTGGGTGTGTGAGAGCAAAGAGAAAAGGGTGTGGGAGCATTTTCAAGGAGGTTCAAGCAATAGGTAATTGCATTTTCTCTCTATTTTTTTTTCATTTTTATTACAATAGTTGGCATGTGCATTTTTTGTTTATTTTTTTATAGCATTCATGGCTTAATCAAGGGTAGTATGGAAGGGGCAAAGGAAGGGGAAGAATGTCTCCATTGGAGATGCCCCTCTTGTTCCAATTTCATCACGGTCTGTTGCAAGTGTTCCCTCTATTGAAGTGGGGTTGCAACAACAACTTCAAATGTTGAGGGAAGACAACATCCTCAAGATAACAAATATTCCTTATGGAAATATGTCACAAGAGAGCAAGGGTAAGGCGACAAGATGAAGGGAGGAGGAAATGTGAGTTGGAAATGCAGTTAGTGCAACACTAATTTCACGAGCACATATTACCATATGAAAGCTCATTTGTTGGCTTTATCAAGCTGTGGAATTGTAGCTTGTACAAAAGTGCTTTTACCAAAGGCAAAAGAAATGGAAAGAGAGGCCGATGTTGGTATGGAAAATGTAGCTGCAAAATCTAAAAAAAACAAGAATGATGACCCCCTTCCATTCTTGAGGAAAAGCAACAACAAATTTCCATTTGAGAGTTATGGTGGGGGAAAAGCAACAAAAAGAAAGGCAATTGCACTTGGTCCAATGGATAAGTTTTTTTAGAAAAAGAAACGAGAAAAGTTTGATCTCACCATTGCCTTTTTTTATTTATCAAAACTTCATGTCCTTTAATGTTGCATGCTCACCTCTATTTATTGAGATGTGACGAGCTCTAACTCAAGGGGCTCCATCAGGGTATGTGTCTCTTGGGTTAGATAAGCTTAGAACCACATTGTTGATGAAGGCAAAAAAAGAGTTGGACAAAATGCTTAAGCCTATTAAATCAACATAGCCAACAGTTGGGGTTAGCATTGTTTCTGATGGATGGACAGATCTGGCACGACACCCACTCATCAACTTCATGATGTCTTCCTTGAATGGTCCAGTTTTCTTGAAATCAGTGGATGCATTTGGACAATACAAGGATGCACAATATATGGGTGAGTTGTTTATTAAAGTTATTGAAGATGTAGGTGTTGATTCTTGTGTGCAAATCATTACAGATAATGCACCTGTTTACAAGGTTGCTAGCATGATTGTGGAAGATAAGTATCCACAAGTGTTTTGGACACCTTACATTATCCATTCATTGAACTTAGCACTTAAATATATTGTTTTTGATGTGCTTTGGATTGAAAGCATTATTGAGGATGCACGCCATATCTGCAACTTTGTACAAAAATCATACAAATGCCCTCACTATATACAAGGAGGACACCAATCTATCATTGTTGAAGATTTTGGATACATGGTTTGTCTTTTCATTCATCATGTTGAAGAGGTTGAGGGAGGTCAAGAGCGCTCTTGAGGCCATGGTTATTTCAGAGTTTTGGTCTTTTTGGAAAAAGGTAGATCAAGCAATCTCTAAAAGAGTGAAAGAAACAATGTTAGATGATGCTTGGTGGGAGCAGGTAGATCTACTTATTCATATCATGGACCATATCATTTCTTTGCTTCGATTTGCAGATATAGACCAACATAACCTAGGAGAGGTTTATGAGGGATGGGATTCCATGATTGAGTCTGTGAGGAGCATTATTTTACAGAGTGAGTGCACTGAGTATGAGACATTATCAAAGGCCTTCTTCACCACCATACAGGATATTATTGTCAACAGATGGGACAAGAATTGAACACCTTTACATTGTTTGGCTCACTCATTGAACCCAAAATACTACAACCATGCGTCGTTGAATGTTGGACCTTCCCGCATATTCCCTCCTCACATGGATGATGAAATCTCACAGGGAAGGAAATATGCATTCAGGTGGATTTTTCAAGATATATCATCCCTTGATGAGGTGGAGGATGCCTTTTCAGAGTTTTCCACTGGCACTGGTCGATTTGCAGGATATGATGGGATTAGAGACAGGGAGGCTAAGAAGCCCTATTCTTGGTGGGCAACTCATGGAGCAACAAGCCCTCCTCTACAACAATTAGCCGTGAGGCTCCTCTCTCAGGTGACTTCATCCTCTTGTTTCGAGAGGAATTGGAGCATATATGGGAATTTGTATAGTGTCAAGAAGAGCAGGCTTGAGCAGTCCAGGACAGAGACAATGGTGTATGTGCACACCAACCTTCGTCTTATTTATAGGCAGAGGGATGAGTGGTTGAAGAGAAAGACAAAGATGTGGGATATATTTCATGATGATATGGGTCTGGAAAACAATGTTGAGTTGGCATTGGCCAACTTGGATCTCAATGAGCTAGTGCTAGAAGTTGTCACATTTAATGATGGTGATACTTTAGAGGGGTCATCCTCCACACCAAGAGATGCAAAGATGACTTTGGATATAGAGGAGGAGGATGCAATAGAGGAGAGCAGTGGTGACCATGATTATGAGTGCAGTGATGTTGATTTTGATGATGAGGATTGTTGACTCATGAGCTACCTACTGCTTGAGGCTTGTAGACTTGTAGTTTTTTTGTATTTTCTATTTCTATTTGTCATTGACATTGTACTACCTATGTAACATATTTTGATTTTGATGACTTAATGAGAAAACTATAGTATCTTGTCTTTTTCCTATTAGATCATTGATTAATTGAATATGTATTATGATTTATCATTTATGTCACAATTATATTTGTATGCATAATGCTACTTTGTAAAATTTACATCTAAATGAAGATCTATGCTTAAATCAATAAATTTATATCATAAATAAGAATTTGTGTAAGAAATATCTAATTTTTATTATATATATATATATATATATATATATATATATATATATATATATATATATATATATATATATATATAACATGTTAATTCTAAAAAAAATCAATGTCTGTATGTCCGATACTTGAATCCGAGTGTCCCCGTATCAAATGACTTAGCATTTAACATAAAGTAATCAATAAAGATAACCCAAAACATTTAACATAAAATAATCAATGAAGATAACCAAAAAAATCTGAGACATAACTTTCATATGGAATCGTGGTCCTATTATATATTACATAGGTTGTAATTAGACATATTTCATATCGAATCCTGGAATCCACGTATTATATATTACATATGTCGTAATTAGGTATATACTATTTAGCAGTGTTGTGAAAATCGCGATTTTATCGTCTTATCGCGATTTTTTTGAGAAAATGATTTTATCGCGATTTTTATACGAAATTATCGTGGGGGTCTCTGGCAGCGAGGTTTTATAATGTTTTTTCAGTTTTTTTATGAAATCATTTGCACAGTCGCGCGCGGAGGGTAGAGGAGAGCTGGGAGATGTTGCTGGAGAGGGTTTGAAGCTGATTCAAGTGCTTAGAGGAGAAAATCAAGAGGAGGAGACCAATTTCTCCATAGAAACGGTATGTGGATCAATTTTTTTTTGTTTTCATTGTTTAAAAACATTGTTTTTGTATTTTTTCATTGTTTTGGGTTGGGTAACTTGGTATGGGCACCAATTTTTTTTAGTTTTCATTGTTTTTAAAGATTGTTTTTGTATTTCTTCATTGTTTTTGGTTGGGTAACTTGGTATGACTATGGGAACCAATTTTTTTTTTTGTTTTCATTGTTTTTAAACATTGTTTATGTTTTTTTCATTGTTTTTGCCATTTGGTTGGGTAACTTGGGTTTGAACTTTGGAATGGTTGTTTTTGGTTGGGTAACTTGGGTTTTCATTTTACAATGTAAAAATTAAAAATTAAAATACTAAATTGTAAATTTGTAACTTGTAATTTTGTAAATACTAAATTGTAATCCTTATTTTCCCATAGGTTCACAACTTCACCAAAACACCATTCAAGTTTGCAACTTCAAAGTTCAAAAACAAACATGCCAAGGAAATTGGATCCTTTCTGGGAATATGGTGAACCTGATGCTCCGAATGATAGACTAAACTTGAGTTGCAAGTTGTGTGGCCACTCTATGTCCGGGGGGGTGTATAGGTTGAAGTTTCACCTTGCACAAATCCTTGGAAAAGATGTGGGGCCTTGTACAAATACAAATCTTGAACTCATC
The DNA here is from genome assembly GCA_031772625.1 of Pinus tabuliformis. Lineage (NCBI taxonomy): Eukaryota > Viridiplantae > Streptophyta > Pinopsida > Pinales > Pinaceae > Pinus > Pinus tabuliformis. The sequence goes on from CM062818.1 coordinate 2,063,224,851, forward strand.
CAAAGAGCCATGAGAGCATTGGAAAATTTAGACCAGAGTAGAGAGGCCAAAGAAGAAATCAAAAGGCAACTAAAAAGGACAGCTGAAGCAAGTGGCACTGGTTCTACTGCAACATCAACCAATCCGGTAGCTACCACATCATTTTTTGTTCCTCGAACCACACCTGGTTCATAGCCATCTATCAGTTCAATGATAAAAAGAACTGAGAAAGAACAAGCTGACAAGTTGCTGGCAAAATTTCTCCTCTGAAGTGATACTCCTTTCAACATTGTAAGGAATAATCCATTTTTCCAACCTGTTGTTGATGCTATTGCAAATGTTGGCACAGGGTACAAAATCCCTTCTTATCATGATTTCAAAGGCCGGATTCTTCAAAATGAAAAGCGTGACTGCGCCCAAAGATTGGAGGATTTTAGGGCATCATAGGCACAAACAAGATGCATTGTTATGTCAGATGGTTGGACTGACCAAAAGGGGAGAACCCTTATAGAATTCTTGGTTAGTTGTCCCAAGGGGACTATGTTTATCAAATCTGTTGATGCATCTGCACAAATCAAAGATGAAAGAACTTTATGTGATTTGCTAGATGTGTTTATTTTGGAGGTGGGTGTAGAAAATGTTGTCCAAGTCATAACGGACAATGTTGCAAATTATGTTGCTGCTGGCAGGATGCTTATGGACAGGCATCCTACTTTATTTTGGACACCTTGTGCTGCACACTGTATTGATTTGATGTTGGAGGACATAGGGAAAATTTCCTTTGTCAAAGATATTGTTGATTCATCCAAAAGCATTACAAAATTTATATATAACCATACATCTGTGCTTAGCTTGATGAGAAGATTCACCAACAACAAAGAGTTGGTGCGCCCCGCCATTACATGGTTTGCCACCAGTTTCATATCTCTTCAATCCCTCTTGAATTCTATGTGGGATGTGAAGAGAATGTTTCTTTCAGAGGAGTGGCGTGCTTTGCCAATGAGCCGCAAACCAAAGGGAGAGGTCGTATGCAGACTAGTTTCATACCAGAAATACTTCTGGGCGGGAGTGCAGGAGGTGTGCGTCATTACTGAACCTTTGGTAAAGGTTCTTCGGTTGGTTGATGGTGAGAAGCTCGTAATGGGCTTTTTGTATGAGGCCATGGACAGGGCCAAAGAAGCCATTCGGGCCTACTATGATGGTAAGGGAGATGATGGGTTTCAAAGACAACTCCTCCTATGGGGAGTGATTGATGAGCGATGGAACAACATACTCCATCATCCCATTCATGCTACTAGGCTTTTCCTGAACCCTGCATTTTCTTACGCATGTAGGTTTGATTTTGATGCTGAGATCATGGATGGATTCTTATCATGTGTCCAGAAGATGGTGCGATCTCCAGAACAATGTATAGAGATCCCTAAACAAATTGAGACATATAGGATGGCAAGTGGCACATTTGGCTTTGAAACTATCGAAAAACATTATCACAGCGAAAACATTAAGGAATGGCAGAAAAACCAAGTTCAGTGGAGATTGCAGTCTCGTTACACCAGAGCTGTTGGATCGGATAGATCAAAGGCCCAGATTGAATCAGGATATCGCAATCGGGAGAGGCCAGCGGAGAAAATCAGAGGCGAACCTATGGAAATTGCAATCGCAATCCAGCGACACAGCGTGGACCATTGATCAAGAGTGAAGATCAACGTTGGGATGATAATATCGAATCACAGATTCCAAAGGGGAGGACTTAACCTGCAGGCCCGAAGACCATGTGATATGCGATTTGCAACTTATCACATCACACATAAACAAAGGGGAAGGACTGAAGAATGGCAAAGGGCCAATGTGCAATAGTGATTGGCAATATGCGATTGCGATATATCACATCGCAACGATACAAGGGGTGATACCAATGGAACCGCGACCCCGTGATATGCGATACGCCGATATCAGCGATTGGTGGAGGAATGGAACGAAATACAAAGGGACCTATGCGCCATGCGATATGCGATTGTGATCAGGGCGGACTGGAAAGGAAGTATAGATGCGGCTGTATAAAATTTGAAGTTGATAATAAGCATTTTTCTTATGTATTTCTGTGTATTCCCGCTGTGGACCAAATACAAAGGGACTATGACCATAGCGCTGCGACTTGCTATAGTGATCAAGCGCAGAACCAAAAGGATTATGGGGCAGATTTTATATCGTCTAAAGTCTGGCTTTAGTGTTTTGGTTGGGATTTCTTGTGTTTTTAGTGTTTTCCTGGTAATTCTCTATGTAAACAGAGAAGTATAATTTTAGGGGATTTTCACCCACAGCCAAGATCCTTCCATTTGTAAATGGTTGCCTATGTGCCTTAAGAGTTTCGACAATGAGTGTTTAACGCTTGACGAGAGCCAGAGATCCTGGGGAAGAAGGGAAACGGCTAGAAGCCAGAGAGCCCGAACAGGGAGACAGACAGATAGTGCCGATAGGCTTAAAAAGCCATCCAATGGCAGCACACAGGGTCAGAGGAGAAGAGTGGAAGAGTGTCACAGAAAGACAGTTAGTCAGTCAGATTGAGGCAAATTGGATAGAGGAACAGGACAGAGGGAGAGTCTGTGCACTCTTTTAGACTTGAGGTTTTCGAGCAGATCCCTCTTTGATGTCACTGTTGGTTGAGACTCTGTTATTGAGCTCACTCTTGTAATAATATGTTCTTAAAGACTTAATATAGAGGTCGACACTAAAAGCTGGACCAGGAGACATAGCCAAGAAGTCTAGTGAACTCCTTGATTATTTGTTGTTTTGTTGTGTGCGTCTGTTATGTTTTCTAACTGCTCATTGTCTATATTATTTGAAATCTTTTCGATCCGTTGCACTAAGTAATATAGAAATTTTCCTGCACATGAGTCTGTAATACCTTTTCTTCTTGATTTAGTATCCATTTCGGATGAAGTGGTATCAGAGCATTTGGTTTTGGTTTTATTAAGGTTAGACAAGCTTGTGTTGGATTTTGAATGCTAACTAGATTAAAGCTCAGACTAGGAGAAGGAGAACTTGTTGAGGCTAATCCAAAGATTGGAAGAGTCTATTCTTAGAGGAGAATGGCAGAAGAAGCTCCATTGGGATCAGAATCTCAGCTTATAGAAAGTTTTATGACAATCTGACTATGGTGGAAGAGATGTATCTGGAGTTTAAGAAGGGTTGAGGTGAAAGCACTTCAACACCCAAACTAGACAAAGGAGCAGAGGAACCTTTTCTAATTGCCCCTCCAAAAGGCAAAGGGAAAGGGTAAATGCCTTCTCCACCATCTCCTCCATCATCACCTTCATCATCCTCATCATCTTCTTCACATAACACTATCTCTTCTAAGAAGAAGAAGAAAACTTCCTTAATCAAATTAGATGTGATGTTTGATTTGCCAATTTATGATGGAGAACTCAATGCAGAAAAGCTAGATAATTGGATAAAACAAATTGATGTATATTGTAGGGTACAAAACATTGGTTTGGAAAGGAAGAAGATTCAGCTAGCTAGCCTTCGACTTGGAGGAACTGCACTAGTATGGTGGGAAGGCAAGACACAAGTTGATCTACAAAAACATGGAAAAATCATTTCTACTTGGAATGCATTTGTTTCCGCTATCAGAAAGCGATTATATCCTTTAGCTTACATGCAGCAGGCAATGATGAGTTGGAAAAATTTTCGTCAGTTGAAGGGTCAAAGTGTACAAAGTTATACTTAGGAATTTAGAAAGAGAGTTTAACTCTAGGTATATCATTAGACTCACCTGAGACTTTATTGAAGTATATAGGTGGTCTTCATAGCTATTTAAAGCATACTATTCTCATGTTTAATCCCACTAGCTTAGATGATGTATCAGTTCAAGCCACACATCTAGAAGCTAGAGGTAAGAATGTAAACCCAAAGGTTGGGGGATCATATAAATATTCTATAAGCAAGAGCAAAAAAAAGAAGAAACTGAAATGGAAGGAGAGGAAAGCAAACACTGTAAAGAAGGATAAACCCTCATGCCCTCATTGCAAGAAAGAAGGACACGATGAGGTACACTATTGGTCTTTGCATCCAGAATGGAAACCTAAGAAATTTGGTGGAAAGGAGAAAAATAATGTTGCTGCTATTCAGTAGGACTTGGGATCAGATTCAGGCGATGAAACAACAGTTACAGCCACAGGTATTAAAGGCAAAGATTCTGAAGCATCCACAAGTAATTTTGCACAATCTGTTGATAATGAAAGTAATGAGAGGGAAAGAAATGAGCTTTTTCGTATTAGAGTAATTTCCAAGCACAATAAGATTGATACTTTATTTAATAGTGGATCACAAGTAAATTTGTTTTTTGAAACAATTGTAAAGAGGTTGGGATTACAAACAAAACCTCATGAGAAGCCATATCCATTAGGTTGGGTGTGTGATAAAACAAAGCTACAAGTAACGAGAAAATGTAAACTTAGGTTTTCTATTGGATCAACATTTGTAGACGAGGTTGAGTTAGATATAGTTCCATTGGATATATGTGGTATTGTTTTGGGAAGTCCATACTTGTATGATAGGAAAGATATTTTCTATAGAGCTGAGAATAAGTATCAACTCACTAAAAATGGAATAGAATACATTGCAAGAACTCATAAACTCAAAGATAACTATTGTCTCATAAACTTAGGACAGATGAAAAGAATTGTGAATTCAAGTAAGCAATTTTTACTAATGGTTGTAAAGGTGAAGGATCCTGAAAAATCCAATGCATTTGAAGGCTATGATTCTAAACAGAAAGCTGATTTAGTTAAAGTTGTTTCAGAGTATGATGTTATATCTCAAGAACCAAAAGTTCTACCACCCAAGCGAGAAATAGTACATGATATTTATTTGCAACAAGATGCTCCATTACCTACCATTGGAATGTACATGTTGTTAGCTTTAGAGAATGCAGAGATAAAGAAGCAGGTACAGGAGTTGCTCGATAAAGGGTTTATACGAACAAGAACATCACCATGTGGATCTCCAATCGTGCTGGTGAGAAAGAAAGATGGTTCATGGAGAATGTGCATTGATTATAGAGCACTAAATAAAATAACGATCAAGAATTGTTATCCTCTTCCTCGTATTGATGATTTATTAGATCAATTGAAAGAAGCAGTTTACTTTTCTAAGTTAGACTTGCAAAGTGGTTATCATCAGGTCAGAGTTGCAGAATAGGATGCATGGAAGACTTCTTTCAAGACAAATCAAGGACTATATGAATGGTTGGTTATGCCTTTTGGCTTAACTAATGCTCCTGCTACATTTATGAGAGTCATGAATGATGTAATCAAACCATTTATTGATGACTTTGTAATTGTTTATTTAGATGAAATTCTTGTTTTTATTAAGACACGAGAAGACCATGTAAAGCATGTAAAGCAGGCTTTAGATGTTTTAAAAAAGAGAAAATCTCTATGTAAAATTGTCAAAATGTGAATTTGGCAGAACATCTTTAAATTATTTGGGTTATATTGTAGGGGGTGGTGAATTGAAGATAGATCCCTCTAAGGTTGAAGTCATTGTGAACTGGCCTAAACCCAAATCTGTTACAGAGGTTGGGAGTTTCCTAGGGGCAACACATTACTGAAGAAATTTTATTGCTAACTTTTCTTTGACTGCAACTCCATTACATTCTTTAACAAGATTGAAACAGGTGTTTGAGTGGGGAGGCAAACAACAGAAATCCTTCAACACCTTAAAAGAGAAAATCAGTATAGCACCAATACTAGCACTGTCAGATCTTCAACATCCATTTGAGATTGAGACATATTCCAGTGACTATGCCATGGGAGCAGTGTTGATGAAACACGAAAAACCCATATGCTATCATTCTGAGACATTTACTTCTGCAGTAGTTAATTATCCCACATATGATAAAGAATTGTATGCATTAGTACAAAGTGTGAAAAAGTGGAAACATTACCTAATGGGTAAAGAAACAATCATACATACAGATCATCAACCACTTCAATATTTTCACTCACAAACTAAATTGCAGCAATCAAGACATTATAGGTGGATGGGTTTTCTACAACAATTTCATCTTGTCATTAGATATAAGAAGGACACACACAATAAGGTTGCAGACATGTTATCAAGACCAATCATAAATGCATCTACTATACTTAAGCATAACTCAGTAATGCATGAAAGTTACATTGAACAATATGGTCAAGATGTAGATTTTTTTTTCTAAATCTGTCTACTTCTATTATTATACAAAAAGAGCAAAAATTACAGCAAGGCCTTGGCCTTGAAAGTCTTGCCAAGAGGTTGGAAATTTGCACAAGTATTCACTTTTTTAGTTCTCAGAGGACCTCCATTTTTTATATGGCCTCTTATAAGACCCGACACATATACATAGCTGAACAGAGATAGTAAAGTACCCGAAACGAGGCTAAACAAAGACAACATTGCATCCTACATGTTGCAGAAAAAGATTCAAGATAGAGACCCGATACTGGCATGAGTCAAGAAACAAAACAGAGTAGTATTCCTGCTGCTGAAGCTACCTTTAGCGAAGAACCGGGATAGGTCAATCATCATCAGTGGTGTATGGTTCCTCAACGACTCTGCAACCAAATTGTAAAGAGTCCTCCGAATCTGAATGCAGAGCCACCGAGCCTGTTGGTTCTCTCTGCACTGGCTCGCTTGGACCTACAGAGATAGCTTGATTCGCCATCGAGGAGCTTCCTAAGACTGGATACTGACTGTCCATTGGAGTCGCCCTTATTTGGACGGCCGGCATTTCTGGAGGAGCATCTACCTGGCCTCTGGGATCTTCACATTTCTCAATTGTGACTGAAACAATAAAGGTAGAATGAGCAAGAGTGCAGGGGATTCGATAGCGGACCGTGGGGTGTGCCTCATGCTCACAATTATTCCATCTACCGCGCCCTCGACCTCTGCCACTACCAGATCTTGTGACAGGGGGACTGCTTCGCCCAAAATTCTGCACCTCTGTGAAAGAGCGCGTCGGGGAGGTTGACCGCTGCGAGATGGCGCGACCCCTGGAGCCTCCTCGCCTACTTATCATCCTGAGCCGTTCTTGCAGCATTGCAAGGTCCCGAGGTGGAGCGAATGAACCTGGAAAGGAATTAACGCTGCCACGCTGAGGGAGAAGCTCTGCTTTACATAGACCACCGTGACCCAAGAGACTGGGGCAGCAGAAATGAATGCTGGAGCAGCAAGAGAGCAACGGATATGGTGTGCCATGGCACAATTAACCGGGAGTCTGGTTGAGGAATTAATGTCTCGCCTTAAAATCTTTGTGCGAGACCAGCTCGCTTTCTTTGTACACCACCCCGTAGTAGGCGTGTTCGGACACTTTCCCATGTCACTGATCACGTGCCTGCCATCCTTTCCATCAGACACCCGCATCTGGGGGTCAAGATGTAGATTTTAAATATGTATATGCAACTTTAATTCATGGCAAGCAAGTAGAAGAATTGGATTATTATGTAAAGGACCAACTCTTATATCATTTGGGAAAGTTATGCAATCCACAAACTGAAAGAGTTAACATAATTCGAGAAGCACATACTTCTCTCATATCAGGTCATTTTGGTGTAAGTAAAACAGTTGCACAATTGCAAAGGTTTTGTTATTGGCCAAGAATGCATGAGACACTTTCTAGATATATCAAAGGGTGTACTATGTGTGCTAAAAGCAAGCCCAATAATCGGAAATTAGGCTTGTACACTCCACTCCCAATTCCTTCTCGTCCTTGGGAAAGTGTTTCCATGGATTTTGTTGGGGGATTGACAAAATCTAGGAAATGTCATGATTATTTGTATGTTTTTATGGATAGGTTCAGTAAAATGTGTATTTTGATACCATGTAACAAGCAGGTTACAGTTGAACAAACTACAAAGTTGTTCTTTCAGAATGTATGGGTTCATTTTGGGTTACCCACTTCTATTGTATCTGATCGAGATTCTCTATTTGTTGGGAAGTTTTGGTCAAATCTATGGAAGTTGATGGACACCAAGTTGAAGAAGAGCACAACATTTCATCCACAAATAGATGGTTAGACAGAAGTGGTCAACAGGACAGTGATCCAGTTGCTCAGAGGCTATTGCAGCAAGCATCCCAAGTTTTGGGATGAGCATTTGTGTTATGTACAACATGCTTACAAATGTGCCAAGCACTCTTCTACTTAGAGATCTCCTTTTGAGACTTGTTTTGGTTTTTTACCAAAGTCTCCCTTGGATTTTGTCTTTGGTAAAGACATAGCAGTTGATGGACACAGTGATGTGGACAAAGCAACCAAGTTCATTGAACAAATCTAGGAAATTCACTAGGCAGTACAGGAACAACTGGAAAGAAGTCAATCCAAATACAAGGCAAGACATGACAAGCATCGAGTTGAACACAGTTTTCAAGTTGGTGATCAAGTCTGGCTGTACCTTAGCAAAGACATAATGCAAGGTGAAGGTAAGAAGCTAAAACCAATAAGGTATGGACCTTTCATGATACTTGATAAAATTGGTGAAAATGCTTTTCGCTTTGATTTGCCAGCTTATATGTAGATCTATTCAGTCGTTAATGCAGAAAACTTGAGATTGTATGAACCTTCATTGATTGAAGATCCTGAAGAGCAAAGTCAGTTGCCTTCTATTGGGGATTTGTTGCTTGAGTATCTCAATGAGTTACAGGAGGACACTGTTCTGGATAGGAAGGTAAGAACTACACGTCAAGGGGATGTTGAGGTCTTGAGAGTGGGACTTAAAGGTTCAAATCCAAGCAAAGCATGATGGATAGAAGTTAGATAGGTGAAGGAGCAGTATCCTCACTTGATCGATGCCTAAAAACCAACTTTTGGTGGTCCAAAAGCTTTTTAGTGGGGAGGCGTGATCCAAAATGGATCTTAAAACCTCTTAGTCTAAGTCTTTAAAACTAGCGGAAAAAATTATGGCATTGAAAACACTAAGGAATGGCGGAAAAACCAAGTTCAACAAAGAGTGCAGTCTCGTTACACCAGATCCGTTGGATCAGACAAATCAACAGCCTAGATTGAATTGGGATATTGCAATCGGGAGAGGCCAGTGGAGTATATTGGAGGCGGCCCTATGCAAATTGCGATCGCGATCCAACGACATGTCTTTGACCGTTGATCAAGTGCGCAGATCTTTTAGGGCCTAAATCTACCTCAAGTTGAGAAAGGAAGGATCTAGGGTAACATCAAACCACACTTAACCTAGTAGCTAGCCCTACCACGTCCGGAGAGGGCTCTCTCCTAGTCAATCTCAGGAAAATATGATCAATGAGGTTTGAGATGACTGATGTAAAGACTGAATTTAGGCTAGGTATATGCTCAGAAGAGTTTGATTGAATTTAATTTTGGTTTTGCTGGCTCAAATGTGAAAGGCAGATTTGGGTCCAGGGAATGGACACAGTCTTGCAGAGATTTTTGTGGGGCGAGGTAGGCAAATGCTTTAGTACTTTGAAATAAGTGAGATGGAGAGTCTTAAGACTGGTGAGGAGTTGGAGAGGGCATGAAGGTCTCAGGGATCCTCTTCAAATAGTTGAAAACATGAATAACTAAACAAACCCTAGGTAGAGCACTACAACATCAATGAATTCTACATTTATCCTTGATTCATTTAGTTAAGTTGAACAGAAAGAGATGATGGCATACATAAACACATGTAAACTTGAGTTACAGAATGAAAAACAATACCAAATCAAGTTGCCACAAGAATCCCACAAAATGCTACAAACCATGGTTTATTTCTTTGCCAAATTGCATAAATGAATGTACAATAATTCTCAAAGCATTCACAAGAGTCCAACCTTTACCAATGACTGAAAAACTACTAGATATAGGAAACAAACAACTCATACTAGGCTTTAGGGGTTGAATTCAAGAGTTTAGGGGTTGTTTCAAGAAGATCTAAACTAAGAATTGAAAAGTAGGCAGTGGAACAGCTTGCCTCTAAAACCTAGGAAACTTATTCATTTAGTTGCAAACTACCTTTTCATGATGTATCTACCTCCATGAGTGAAATTTTAGCATATTTACATCAAATTCCATAAAGTTACATCAAATTACATCATGAATTTTAAAATTAGAGAGAGAAAAGTCAAACTGAGAAAAAACTAGGCGAAAAGATAGAGTTTTTTGGCAAAAAAAGTCAATTTTCCATCCTGTGCGCCGCGCCTCTGTCCCTGTACGCCGTGCCTTTTTTCCACTGATTTTGGAGGCCTTTCTGTGCACCAAATTTGCTCCAAGTGGGCTTGTTGGAAGGGACTATCTGTCTACTTTCTAGAACAAGTGGAATTTCTGAATTTTGTGTCCATTTGCCCCTCCAAAAGTGAGTTCTCCCAACACTGCTTCCTGTGTGGCCAAAAAGGGGCAAAAAGGGTATTTTTTAGGTGTTTTTAACCCTTTTGGAAGATCAAAACTTGAAAACGTTTCTTGGCCATTTGTGGGAATTCATATTTTTTCCTGAGGAATCCAAAAATGCTGAGTTTTCCTTCAAAGGAGGTCCCTAGCAAAAGTGCGCGCCAGGTGGCGCAGTGCACTAGGCAGAAAAACCTTTGTTTTGCTCCAAAAATTCAAAATTGACAAAACGTATCCCAAATTTCTTGAAATTTGGGCTGAGTGTCTTGCATCAAGTGCTATGTTGGGCTAAGGAAGCCTCAGCCAAAATCTTGAGCTTGTCTTGCTCTTTCCTCTTCCTCAAAGCTTTCCTCAATTTGGCCTTCAAAGTCCTAATTCTCACTTTACAAACTTTGTTTCTTACCAAATAGTGATAGGCAATGTGCCTCAACATATTTTTCTCTTTGTTGGCCTTCTCCAACATCTTTTCCAAGTGTATGTTTTCCCTTTCAAGCCAAGATTCACTATCATCTTCAATTTCTTGTTCAAGTGGTGTCAACTTGATATTCCTCCTCTTGGCAGCTTGCCAGTTTTCTCTTATGTTTTGGAGCTCCATGATGGTTTTCTAATCTTCCAACTGCTTATTCCTTTGCTCAAGATAGTTGATTATCCACTTGGCTCTTTCTAGATTGAGAGACAAGTCATGAATGTCAGCTTGCTGTTCCTGAATGATCTCCTTGAGCTTTGAGATTTGGGAGCCCAAATCAGTGTCTGTTATATACCTAGGGGGGATAATATGGGGTACCAAGGGAGGTACCCAAGGTAATAATGTAATAATGAGATGGGCCATAGTAATAAATAAGGTGGTTAACCCATATCATGTAAGGGACCACAAGTAGTTAATAATAATGTAATGGGCCCATGAAATTAGTTGATGGTATGAGGGAACCATGGTAATGACCCATGGTATTGTATGTATGAGGCCTATATAGAGGCTAGAGACTCCATGTCAAGGAATATAGTGAAGGATTATTGTATGAACATGCATATGGCTTGTGGAGTGCTCTCCTTCCTTAAGGAGTGAATTTATGGTGTTGCCCTACCATAAGGGTTTGATCAATAAGGAATCATTTCATATTATTTCTGGGTTTCTTTGCATTATCTTATATTTTCATATCAGATCTATAATATTTCCGGGTTAGATCTATAACAAGTGGTATCGGAGCACTTTCTTGGGCACAAAAGTGGAGAATTTTTTTTTATATTTTTTGCAGGGATTTTTGGGCGGTGAGTTTGCAGATCTGATTTGTACGTTTTGGTGCAAGATCTGCAAAATATAATTGCAGATCTGGATTCTATGTGAAAAAATACCCGATTTCAAAAAAAAAAAATCGGTCGAATTGGAGTCCGGATGAAGGAGATATCGCTGATTTAAAAAAATCAGTGGGGTTGCAGACAATTTTTCGAGACAACGAATTTGCAGCGTAGATCTGAACGTCTTAGCACAAGATCTGCAAAATCTAATTGCATATCTGGATTCTATGTGAAAAAATACCCGATTTCAAAAAAAAATCAGTCGAATCGGAGTCCGAATGAAGGAGATATCGCTGATCTAAAAATCAGTGGGGTTGTAGACAATTTTTCAAGGCAGCGAGTTTGCGGCACAGATCTGGATGTCCTGGTGCAAGATCTACAAAATATAATTGTAGATCTGGATTCTATGTGAAAAAATACCCGATTTCAAAAAAAAAATCGGTCGAATCGGAGTCCGGATGAGGGAGATATCGCTGATTTAAAATCAGCTCTTTTTGCAGAAATTTTGGTGACGGCGGGAGAGTTGCAGCGCAGATTTGAAATTCTAGTGCCTGGATCAGGATTTCTATCACATGGGCAGATGCAGAATGATTGTTCCATTTCTGAAAATAGGTCATAATAGGGATTCTGAGCAATATTGACGAAACTGTGACAATTTCAAATTTTCGCCAAGTAAGTGAATTTTTCTCAAACCCTCTTCATGGAGATGCTATATTTTACAGGAAACGATGATGGTCCTACTATTGAAGAATACATTCAAAAACACAAGTTATTATGGAAAAATCATTGGAGAACTTTTGTAGTGTGTAATTTTGAAGACGAGGCAGCCACATGGTGGGGATTACTTAACCAAAAGAAGTGTTCCAACCTGTCCGATGAAGAATTTGAAAAATTACTTTTAGACAGATGGTCTCATGCGAGAAAACAAGATAAGGAGAAACATGTGGGGCTATTTCCTACTGGTATATCCTTATTGCAGGTTCATGGATTGATTAAGAAAGAGAAGATCGTTGTTTCTATAAATCCTAGTTGCAAGCATAATTTTATCAATGTTAATTCGGTAAAAAAATTGCAAGTTCCAGAAAAACACATTGAAAACACACAGGTGGATGATGAGGATGTTCAATTGTATAAGGATTTGAAGATTTCTATGGATAAGTATGTGTTGCATGGTGATTTTTATGCTTCAGATATGGATAACATGGATGTGGTTTTGGGATACCCTTAGATGGAATCAGTGGGTACTATCAATATTAATGTACAGAAGAAATTCCTGAAGCTCTGGTATAAAAAGAAGAAAATTACATTACAGGATATTTCGATTAATAAACAGGTAGAGTGCAAGGAGGCTGAAACAGAAGATGTTCTAGGGTCTGACATATTAGATGATGAGCCAGTGATGATAGACAATCAAACACAAACAAAGGCAGAAGCAGAAAAGGTTACTGGTGCTGATACATCAGAGGAGGGCTCAGTGGTTGAAGTCATATTGGAAAAGAAGACACCACAACAGGCACTACAGCAGGGTGAATTAAAGAAAAAGACACCATGGGTTAAAACTTCAACATATCATCACCCACATCACCCCGCAAGAAAACAACCAACAAGATGGCAACCAATTAGCCACAAGGACAACAACCCCCGTATGACGGATAGTGAGGAGCTAAGATCCACCTACTACACATCAACACAAAAGAGCTGCCATGGTCAACTTCCATCTCAAGCGAGCGAGGCACCAGCGAGATCGAGGGTTCACCTTTCTCTTGGATGGCTAGATGCACGTGCATGGTACCAGTGGACTACTCTTTTGAGTAGATCTTATTATTTGTGTTCTTCCTATGTTTCGGGGATGAAACATGCTAAGGGGGGTGGAGTGTTATATACCTAGGGGGGATAATATGGGGTACCAAGGGAGGTACCCAAGGTAATAATGTAATAATGGGATGGGCAAGAGTAATAAATAAGGTGGTTAACCCATATCATGTAAGGGACCACAAGTAGTTAATAATAATGTAATGGGCCCATGGTATTAGTTGATGGTATGAGGGAACCATGGTAATGACCCATGGTATTGTATGTATGAGGCCTATATAGAGGCTAGAGACTCCAAGTCAAGGAATAGTCAAGGAATATTGTATGAACAGGCATATGGCTTGTGGAGTGTTCTCCTTCCTTAAGGAGTGAATGTATGGTGTTGCCCTACCTTAAGGGTTTGATCAATAAAGAAACATTTCTATCTATTTCTCTCTTATTGTTTCTGGGTTTATTTCCATTATCATATATTTCCGGGTTAGATCTACAACAAGTGGTATCAGAGCTATAACAAGTGGTATCGGAGTTATATTTTCATATCAGATCTACAACAAGTGGTATCAGAGCTATATTTTCATATCAGATCTATAACAAGTGGTATCAGAGCGATCAATAAAGAAGCATTTCTATCTATTTCTCTCTTATTGTTTCTGGGTTTATTTCCATTATCATATATTTCCAGGTTAGATCTATAACAAGCGGTATCGAAGCTATATTTTCATATCAGATCTATAACAGTGTCATCATCCTGAATGAGAATGAAATATCTCTCTTGACCTTCTGAAGGCCCCTCATCATGCAATGGCTGCTTACCCTTGTCATGTACTTGCTTTGCTGTTGAAGGAAACGAGACCCCTTCCACCCCGAGTGGAGATAGTACTCATTTTGCTGCTGCAAACAATCTCCTTGTGCCTTTTTGGTAAGTGACAAACACTGGCACACTAGTGGTTTAAGTCTCATGCACTTCTTGTTGGTGTGAAGGCTCTCTTGCCTCACGAAAAACTGATGGGGGCACTTGAGGACCTGTGAAGACCTCATGTGAAATGAAATCCTCCCATGAAACATTCAGTAAACTAAGTTGATGTAAAACCACAATCTTGATTAATGCAAAGTGATAGATGTTGTTATACTACTGATGAGGAGGTTTCCTTTCCACCAATGTGGTCATTTTCTCAATATTCCGGCATATGAAATAGGGGATGTTCATCATCCTCACCCTAGTAAAATGCATCAACAATCTGATATGATAGGTGTATAGGTGAGAAAATCTGCCTTCACAGCTAAAATATTGGATTATGAGTTTCATAAGGGGAGCATATGTGTCCTGTAGGTACCTGGAAGGGAAGACCCTACTGATATGCCTCTGAAAACTAGCCTTGATATAAGGCTCATAATGATCTTTGTCCACCAGTTGTCCCTTGTTCCACTGTTCACCTACATTCGGAATACCGGTTGCTTGAGCTATAGTTTCAGGTGTCAAAGTGAATGTCACACCTGCCAAATTAACCTGGCCATTGTGAAGATGGAGCACAAAAAATCTGGCAAGCTCATGGTGGTATTTGACTCTTTCCACCATCTCACAAAATTGGTGGCAATATTGATGTTTGAAGCATGCTACAACAAGAGGGCAAGCCAATAACTCAGTAAGTGTAGTGGACTCCTCCCAGATATGTTTTCCACTCTTGTGAGGTCCCCTTGGTGCATGAATTTCTTTGGAGGAGTCACTTGTTGTTTCCTCATTTCTGTCATAAGATGAATCTAACTCCAAGTTTGCCATTGTTTGATGTTTCTTAGATGAGTATGAAGAGATTTTATAGAGACAATAGGTATTTGCTGCTAAATGACAGGGATTTGATGATGGGGAACAATGAATGAGGAGTTGGGATGTTGCTTGTAGGGTTTTGGGAATGGAAGGGTTTGGGGAATGATGTTTAGGGTTTTGGGATATCAATTAGGGTTTGGGAGTAGTGGGATTAGGGATTAGTGTTTTCAGTTTTGGGGATAGGGGGGATAGTTAAGTGTAAGTGAAAGATGGAAGGAGAAAAGAGGTGAATGAAATTGTAGTGAGGGGATGTGAAAATGGTAGGATGGAAATTAGACAGCAAAAACTATAATTTTTCAAACCCTAGGCAACTTTCTCAATACAACTGTGCAAGGAACTAGGGTTTTGTTTTTTACCTATTAAAACACCATAAACACTGATGAAAACACTTGCAATGGCAATATGGAGATGTTAACTTACTTGTGGAATGAGGAATTTGAAAGTTTGGAGCTTGGAGGAGGTGATTTGAATGAGTTCAGGCTTTGGAGGCATGTGTGCCGCGCCTCACTGGTGTGTCACACCTCATTGGTGCATTGCGCCAATTAGAATTGCACTGTAAAACCTGTGCTACGTGCACCACGCCGGCCAGGTGCGCCGAGCCTTGACCCAGGTGCGTCGTGCCTAAAAATTCTCACTATTTGTAGCAAACTCACTCCTTTGGCTCAAAAACACGGTTTAACACTTGTTTTTTCTTCTTTGGCACATAAATGAGCTCTTTGACATGAAAAAGACTTTATATACAAATGATTTTAATTTTTCACTTATAAAAACCCACTTTGTAATGTTTGGATTTCACTTGCCTTTTAAAACTCTGTTTTGGGCAGTGTGATTTGCTTTTTGCCTTTAATGGACTAAATGCTTTGAAATTTTGACTCTTTTGCAGGAGCTCGAGTGCAAGAGCTCGAGTGCAGGTGACCAGGGCTGCATCTCAGAATTATTACATATAGGAAAAATGAAATTACATGAAATTTTATACATGAAACATAAAAAACTTTGTTTTTCCTCAAAACAGGGTTTTAAGGAAAAATCAATCACTGAGCATGTGATTATTGAAATTTTTGTTGCTGAGACTTTATTTGTCCTCCTCATGTGCCTATTGACCATTATTGAGCTTTTACAAAACCTTATTGACGAAATCCTAGACCTAATGAGACCTAAAACCCTAAAAATGACTTTTGTAGATGTAAAGACAAAAAATGACTGCAAATGACCTAAATGTATGAAAATGGGCTAGCAGGTAAAGATCATGAGGGAAAATTTATAATATGCCACTACCATTAGATGATCCATGATCCTAATGGAGTGCAGATGATTGGATGAGACACCTAACATGCAATGCAACAAGAGAATTTTGATCACTGATGGAGGGATGAAGATACTGACACTAACAAGATCAATGGCCGGGATGATAATATCGCATCACAGATTCCAAAGGGGAGGACTTAACCCGTAGGCCTGAAGACCATGCAATATGCGATTTGTGACTTATCGCATCGCACATAACCAAAGGGGAAGGACCGAAGCATAACAAAGGGCCAATGTGTGTTAGCGATCAATGATATGCGATTGAGATATATCTCATCGCAATATCACATCGCAATGATACAAGGGGTGATACCAATGGACCCGCGACCTTGCAATATGCAATACGCCAATATCGGCGATCCGTGGAGGAATGGAACCAAATAAAAAGGGGCCTATGCGCCATGCGATATGCGACTGCAATTAAGGCAAACCCGAAAGGAAGTATAGATGCGGCTGTATAAAATTTGATGTCCGATAATAAGCGTTTTTCCTATGTATTTCTGTGTATTCCCGCTATGGACCAAATACAAAGGGATTAGGACTTTAGCGCTACAACTTTTGATAGCGATAAAGCACAGACCGAAAGGATTATGAGGCGGACTTTATATCATCTGAAGTCCGGCTTTAGTGTTTCGGTCGAGATTTCCTTTGTTTTTAGTGTTTTCCTGGTAATTCTCTCTGTAAACAGAGAAGTGTAATTTCAGAGGATTTTCACCCGCGCCAAAGATCCTTCCATTTGTAAACGGCTGCCTATGTGCCTTAAGCATTTCGACAATGAGTGTTTAACACTCGACGGGAGCTAGAGAGCCCAGGGAAGAAGGGAAACGGACGGAAGCCAGAGAGCCCGAACAAGGAGATGGACAGACAACTCTGATAGGCTTAAAAGGACATCCAATGGTAGCATAGAGGGACAGAGGAGAAGAGTGGAAGATGGTCACAAAAAGATAGTCAGTCAGTCAGATTGAGGCAGATTGGATAGAGGAAAAAGATAGAAGGAGAGTCTGTGCACTCTTTTAGACTCGAGGTTTTCGAGCAGATCCCTCTTTGATGTCACTATTGGTTGAGACTCTGTTATTGAGCTCACTCTTGTAATAATCTATTCTTAAAGACTTAATATAGACATCGACACTGAAAGCTGGACCAGAAGACGTAGCTAGGAAGTCTGGTGAACTCCTTGATTATTTGTTGTGTTGATGTGTTTGTCTGTTATGTTTTCTAACTGCTCATTGTCTATATTATTTGCAATATTTTTGATCTTGTCTTTAGGTCGACATGAGACCTCTTAGTGGCCCCAACTCTATGTGAGTGATATTGACTTTGTTACCACCTACCATATTCTAAGCATAAGCGCAAGCGTCACTAATTTTCATCTTTAAGATGGAATGTTATGCCATATTTTTCCATATTTATGTTCCTTTAAACGAGTATGCAAAGTTGGTTAGGAAGCTCACTATAGTCAAATAGTGAGACACTTTGGTGTGGAAAATATAGTGTTGGAGCTACAAGAGTATTTATATTGGATGAAACTTTAATAGGATGTCAGGTAGTATATCAGGTCTTACACTACCTGTGGCATTTCCAAACCAACCATTAAGATATAAGGAATGTGCATACCTCTTCCTACTACTGATAGACCCTGGGAGTCCATCTTGATGGACTACATGTATAGCCTTCATTCAACCAAGAAGGGAAGTGATTGTGTCTTTGTAGTTGTTGATCAATTTTCTAAGATGGCCATTCTAATAGCCTATAAGAAGGATATCACAGTGGAGGCCACTGTCAAGCTATTTTTCAAACAAGTGTTAGTAAATTTTGGGATACCACATACCATGATGTTGGATATAGATATGTTGATGGGAAAAAATGGCCATATCAACATTTGAGAAATCACCTAGCCAGGGTCTTAATTAGACCCTTTTCCATTTGGGATAGTGATTTTGATTGGTATGTGGCCTATTTGCCATTGAGTGAATTTATCCTTAAAAATAGGTACTTTCTACTAATTTCCTAAATGCAAATGTAATCTAAGCTAATGTGAAAAGAACATAAAGAAATATAATCTATCTCTATCAAAAGAGGGAACAAACCCACTCTCGACCAAGATCAAGGTAAATCGATTAGGTTTGAATCCAAGATTAAGATGAACTAGTAAGTCACTGAAATAGTTCATAAGACTTGTAGAAATTGATTTCAAGTCTGAAAACTTGTTTTATTATAGAAAAAATTCATATAATACAACAAAGTAAAGAAAAGACAAGTATGTAATTAAACTACTAAATAGTTATCAATCAATACATACAAGTCCACTTGAATCCAATAATCAATTTCAATCTAATTCTAACTAATAATGTAAAGACAACTTTACATTAGTTTTAAATAAGCGTAAATTGACGTTAAATTAATAACAATGCTAAAATAAAACAATAAACTCTTATCTCGAATAGACAATAAACCAAAACTAGATGTTATATTTATTCATCATGAAATCTAAGCAGTAGTGCTCATATTGATTACAAAATGAATATTTTCCCTAATCTTCTCTTACAGGTTCCCAATTTCCTCCCTAGAGATAACTTTATAATAGCGCAAAGGTTTTCCCTGTGGTATGAAATCGGATCTTCCGAAAATTGAACCACCTAATCTTGTTCTATCAGCTCCTTTTATAAAACATGGGAATTTTACAAATAGTAGTGATCTAAATTGGATCCTTGAAAATTATCAGAGTTTCTATGACTGTTTCAAACTATGTCAGACTCCAAAATCTTGTAAACAATGAGCTATCAGGAAGGACCTCTAGACAGTGGCAATTGCATCCAGCACAGAACAATGAGGACCCTCGGTCAAAGCGTGTTGACTATTGACCCATGGAGACCATGCAGTAGCGCAAACTAGCAAATAGGGAGTCCAGATCAGAAAACAGAGGCCATTTCTGATGCGCGATTAGCATCGTGCATCATAGGCTAAAAACCTCAGAGAAGGAAAAGCCCCGACACCTGGTCATGTGAAAAACAGGCAAAATCGTGGGAAAAGTGCTAAAACCGACAGGCGGGTCCCGTGCTCAAAAACTGGTGGAATATCGGAGGCATTTCGGGCGGTAAGCGGGTTTGTCAAAGGACTGAGTGATGCCATACATTGAATGACGTGTGTCCGGTGGATGAGAGGGAAAATCGCTCTCATCATGGGCTAACGGTCGAGCAAGTCAACCACGCATTAAAAGAAATGGTCGTAGGATCTGGAGGCCCCATATCAAACGACGGAGATTGCACCTGATGGGAGACTGGATTTGGCGGAAGAATAGGTTGAGGCATATGAAATTTGGGGTCTGACATGACCACGGAGCTGGCAGACGAATAATTTCGCAAAGTAACCAAAATAACGGCTATTCAAGGAACAGCTAGTGCTCAGTTCGTAAGGAGACAAGTGGCCACCTCTCTGTGAAATAATACATAGTGGTGATGACACAGAAGCAGGGAATTCCAAGTGGACAGAGGCAGGCGATCCGAAGAGCTGGAAGAGGAAGCAAACAGTTAAGGGACAAATTGGCTTTAAGCCATGAACAGACAAAGAACAGAGAGGAGACAGTCAGATAGATGAGCAAGAAGCAGAGAACAGAGAAGTCGAACTGACCGACAAAGCTAAGGTAACATCGAGCAGACAGAACCGAGAAGGCTTGAGAGGTTCTAGCAATCCCTATGAGGATATCTATCGGGAACTGAGTACCAAATTGGATTCACCCTATTAAGACCGGATGAGGTCAAGACTTGGTAAGGGGGAGTTTCTGTACTCTAGTGGCTTGGGGAATCCAAGTGCCACCCTACTAAGCATCATCTGTTATAGGAGGCTAAAATTGAGCTTCTCATTGTAAAAACTCTGCTTAAAGACAAAATAAAAAAATCCACCATTGAAAGCTGGACCAGGAGACGTAGCCCAAGAGGATTGGGTGAACTCCTTATTAAATTGTTGTGTTTTTGCATTTGCTTGCTGTGTTTCTCTTACTGTTTTCCAATGCCTGTGTATTTCACAATCTTATCGATCCATTGCTTAAAATAACATAGGAACACTAGCACATGAGTTTGTAATACCTACATTAATTAACTGAGATCATACATAAGTGATTTTAAGATCAAGTGGTATTAGAGCTATAGGTTGTTAAGGTTAGACAAGCTTGTGCTGGATTTAGTTGTTGAATGCTAACTAGATCAAAACTCAAATTAGGAGAAGGAGAGTTGGTCGAAACTAATCCTGAGATTGGAAGAGTCTATCCTCAGAAGACAATGTCAGAGGACAGTTCTGTGGGGCCAGACCCTCAATTTATAGATAGTTTCCTGGCCATAAGGTCCATGATAGAGGAAATGTATAAGGACTTTAGAAAACATAAAGATGAAGACTCATTAGGCTCCAAACAAGATAAAGGAGAAGAAGAGTCTCTCCTCCATGACCACTCAAAAGGCAAGGGGAACGAAGAAAGATTTCTCACACCTCCTAATAGCCCTGAACATAAAAAGAAGACATCTTTGATTAAACTAGGTGTTAAATTTGATTTGCCAATATATGATGGAGAGTTGAATGCAGAAAAGTTGGACAATTGGATCAGACAAATTGATGTTTATTGCAGAGTGCAGAGTACCGATTTAGATAAGAGTAAGATTCAGCTGGCCAGCCTATGCCTTGGAGGCACTACCTTGGTTTGGTGGAAAAGCATGACCCATGCTGACATGAAGAGACATGGTAAGACTTTTTCTGTCTGGAGTGAATTTGTTTCTGCAATCAAAAAGCAGTTCTATCCACTGGCCTACATGTAACAAGCCATTATGAGCTGGCAAACTCTTCGTCGGTTGAAAGGGCAAAGTGTACAAGGTTACACCCAAGAATTTAGGAAGAGAGCTTTGATTCTAGGAATCTCATTAGACTCACCTGAGACTCTATTGAAGTACATCAGTGGTCTACATAGCTACATGAGGCACACTATCCTCATGTTTAATCACACTAGTATAGATAAGGTATCTGTTCAAGCTACACATCTAGAAGCTAGAGGAAAGAATGGAAACCCAGAAGTTGGGGGATCATCCCAACCCACTGAAAGCAAGAATAAGGAGAAAAGAAAATAGAAATGGAAAGCAAGGAAGGCCAATATTGCACAGAAAAGCAAGTCTTCATGCACTCACTATAAGAAGGATGGGCATGATGATGAGCACTATTGGATTCTGCATCTGGAGCTGAGACCTAAGAAGTTCGAGGGCAAGAAGAAGAATACTGTTGCAGCTATTCAGAAAGATTTGGGGTCAGACTCAGGAGATGAAATAGCCATTGCAACCACAGGTATAAAAGGTAAGAATTCTAAAGCATCTACTAGTAATTCTGCACAATCTACTATTGATGAAGAAATGAGCGAAAAAGACACAAGCTTTTCCATATTCGAGTTATTTCCAAACATCAAAATATTGATACTTTGTTTGATAGTGGTTCACAAGTAAATTTAATTTCTGAAGCAATTGTAAAGAATTTGGGATTACTGACTACACCTCACAAGAAACCATACCCATTAGGATGGTTAAACGATAAAGCACAACTACAAGTGACTAGACAATGCAAACTCAAGTTTTATTTTGGGTCAGCATTTGTAGATGAGGTTGAGTTAGACATAATTCCTTTGGATATATGTGGAATTGTTTTAGGAAGTCCTTACTTGTATGACAGAAAGTCTATTTTCAATAGAGCTGAGAACAAGTATCTACTCGTTAAAGATGGAATCGAATACTTTGTAAGAGCTCATAAGCTCAAGAATAATTACACTCTCATAAACTCAGGGTAGATGAAACGAATGATAAATTCATGAAAACAATTTTTACTGATGGTTGTAAAGGAAAAGAAACCTGATAAAACCAATGTATTTGAGGGCTGTGATGCTAAACAATAAGCTGATTTAGAAAAAGTTGTTTCAGAGTATGATATCTTGTTTCAAGAACCTAAAGGTCTGCCACCCAAAAAGGGAATAGTGCATGAAATTAATTTGCAACAAGATGCTCCATTGCCTAACATTAGAATGTACAGGTTGTCTACTTTAGAGAATGCAGAAATCAAGAAGCAGGTGCAGGAGTGTTGAGTCCCAAACCTGCACTTCCCTATATACCCTTTCAGCCTTCTTTTTCCATTTACTTCATCCACCAAGCTGTCAAATCATTGCATATTAGTCTAAAAATAGCTTATGAAATGGTTTCCTAACTATGTTTATGGTTGTTGTTTGATTTAGATTTTTGTTCAAGCAGCTGCGGAAACATGTCACTTTCCGCAGCCAGCGCAAGTTTCCGCAGCCATTTTGTTAAAGACTATGTTACAGGTGTCCAATGGAGAAACCAGCCACATGGGCAAGCTGCAAGTGACATGTACATGGACCGTGTCCCCTCAGTTCAGCCAAATCACTCATAAACGGTCATGGTCAACGATGGTCAAAGGAAGGGCCAAACAAGGAGTTTTGCGGTGGCACGGATCAGTTTTGCCCACGTGAAGGTTTACGTGGCATGATCCTCAATTTCCGGAGGTATTGGGACACCTATAGATCAACCCGTGAACTGAATCGAGCAGCCACCACTCCATGGATTTAACTGTCATGATGACCATAACGCTAGATCTCAGGCCGTGGAGATTTACATGTCTCTTTGGCAGCGTAGAATCTAGGAATTAGTTGCAGCATTTTCACTTATAAATAATGCGTTGGTATACGCTAGATAGTTAGCTTTTCAGATGTAATTTTGATTTTTGTTATAAGCCCACTGTACTGTGCTTTACTTTGTCTTATTACTGCACTTTAATATATGAGAAGACAGCATTCCTGAATTCGATTTGTGACTCAGTATTGACTGGTTGAGGTTGCAAAGGGCCCCTGTACACCAAAGTTCTGTATAGTTTCTTACTTGCTTTCATTTACCGTTTTTATAATCATTGCTTGTATATATTGCGTTGTTATGATGTTCATTGCTTTCTCATAACTGTTAGCTGATCAGTGCTTTTCTTACAGGTTTTTGTAGGCAGCCCGGGCAAATTTACATATTTTTAATAACTACTGACATGAGATCATCTTGTCCTTTCTGCTGATTTTCATTTACTGAGTTTTAATTCCAGCATTGTCATTTCTTTCAGTTTTGCTTTGCTTATTTACTTTTCTGCCACTTAGACATCATATTACTCATCTGTTTATGATTTCCTTTCTATAGCCAAGCGACTCAATTAGTGAGGAATCAGAATATTACTTGTTGTAGTATGATTTAGTTTGCTTTCCTGCAAGTTAGAGATTGAATTACTTATGTCATTTTCAAGAATTGAAATATGAATGAGTAGTTAAATCTTAGTTTCCTTTTATGCAATTTGATTTCCTGCAATTTAGATATCATATTACTCAGCTTGTTTATGATTACTTCCTATAGCCGGAGTGAGTCGAAAGGTGAAGGGTCAGAATGTGGGTTGAAGTAGTGTGATTTAGTTTGCTTTTCTTTCAGTCTTTGAGTTGCTTTAAGTTCAGTTTTTATTTTCTTTTTCATACAGCAGTAAGGATACTGGGCCATTGTCACTAGTTCATTGTTTTGGTACATTTATTTCCTTTTGAGAATTGATTTCATCACAGTCAGTTTGAAACCTTCTTTTTGAGAACTTTAAAGTTTGGAAAATCATTGTAGAAATCACCATTACCATCCATACTTAACTTTCAATTTCGCCATCTCACACTAGGGAATCCACAGAAGATAAACCCAAAAACAAACTAAAAAACTCAAAAACAACAAAATACTAAGAAAACGGTTATCTTGCACATACAGTGCACTTCACTTCATCAGTTTACGACTCCCAGATTGACATTTTAAATAGCAATTTAGGACATACTAAATTGACCAAAAATTTTGGCGCCATTGCCGGGGAAGTGAAACTAGGTAGCCAATTTCTTTAAAAAAAAATAAGAAAATTTCAAGGAAGGAAAATTGATAACCTCTCAAAGTATGCTCTCCTCTTGCACTTAGTGTGACCTGGAGGATCAAAAAAGAGAAAGTTATTGGTTTAATAGTTTCTTGAGTATGCTCTCTTCTTGCACCTAGAGTGACCTGGAAGATCAGAAAGAGAATTATTAGCCCGACTTGAAGAAAAATAAAAAAATGACATGCATAGAGCAAGAGATTCTAGGGGAAGGTTTTTAGCTAGAGCCAAGAGTTCGATTTTTACAACTCCATCTACTTCAAGGAATAAACAAGAGACACCTCCATCATCTCCAACTCACACTCCTAGCCTTAGGATTCCTGGAATTCAAGAGGCAGTAGTTGAATTAGGAGACTCTCCCACACCATCCATCGAATCTGAATTAGGAAAAGATCCTTTCTTTCCTTATACAGGGAGACACATTGTAATTGAAGAAGTAGAATCACCTGAGGAAGAAGAGGGAGAAATTCCTCCTTGTTCGCCATTAGTAGAGGAACCAGAGGACTCTAAAGTCTCTGAGGAAGCTATCATGACAGAGGAGGTAGTAAACGGATTTGGTAGAGGTAGAGGTAGAGGAGGGGGAGGAGGAAACAATGGAGGAGGTAGAGGTAACAATGGGGGAAATAGGGATGGAGATAACTCATTCGGATTTCCTATAGTCGATGAGGATTCTCGAGCAACAATGAAAAACATTTCACCATCTGTCCTCCCAAACTTTCATGGGTTAAGAAATGACGATCCTAAAACATTTCTATTTGAGTTTGAGGTCGTGTGTCGAACTTATGATTATCTGGAAGACTCTCAAAAACTCAAACTGTTTCCTTCAACATTGAAAGGAGCTGCTTTGAAATGGTTCATGGGATTACTCACCCAATCCATTAGGGCTTGGAATGATATGAAACAAGCATTTTTGGATAGATACCTGGACTATTGTATGCCCACCAATCACAAGGATGAAGTATTCAAAATGGTGCAAAGAGAGGATGAAAACTTCGAGGATTTACTTGAAAGATTCCAATACAACCTGAAAAGAGAAAAAATGAGTAACTTGGATGAGGAAACCTTGAAAGCCCTTCTATTAAAAGCCATTAGAGATGAATGGATAGATATTTTGAACATGATGGGAAAAGGAGATATATCTCAACTTCCACTTCATGATATAGTAGAACTATGTGTCCATCTCTCAAGGGGAAATCTAAAACTGGAAAAGGGCCTAGAGATCCTTCTCTCATTAGAGCAAACAAATCTGCAACTGGATCAGTAAGTAGGCCTGAGATTGGCAATATGCTTGATGAATTCAAAACTGATAACTTAGGGAGTCTTAGTGAGCAACTAGACACCCTTAAGATACAAAATAAGCAGAAAGCAGAAGCTGAAGCTTTGGCCATCTTTTGCCCAAAATGTAGAAAGAAACATGCTCTAAGGGAATGTCCCTTGGATGCAAAATTTGTAGAAACATGTGTGATTTGTTCAGAGAATCATGAGACCAAGGATTGTCCTTCAATTCCTGGGCTCAAAGTTGTCTTTCAAGAAGATCCAAATACAATTGAGTCTCTCTGTTTTGTTGCAAGGAGACCTTGGCAGGGGCAATAAAACCAAGGGTTTAACAGCTCTATGAACTTTCAAGCCCCACCAAATTGGAATCCTTGGCAACAACCTTGGTCCCAACCTCAAAATCCTTTTCAATCATGGGTACAAGGCATGCAAATTCCTTATGGGAGATTTGCTCAATTTTATCAATATCCTCCATCTTTTCAAAACCAACAAGCTCCACAACTTCCAAATCAAAATCCACAACTATCATTGCCATTTCCACAACAACAACAACCTTCTCAACAGAATCCAAATTCTCAACTCTTGCTTCCATTCCAACAGAAGCCAAATCAACTTCCTTCCCAGCCATTGCCAAACCCCAACAATAAAAACCCTCAAAATGCTTACATGGTAGAAGGTCAACAATTTCCTACCTATATTATTGTTCCTCTCAATGATGTACAACTCAGATCTGGTAGAGTTTTAGATAAACCTTCTATAGATGCCCAAAAGCAAAGCATTTCTGAGGAAGATTCTCCTGAAGCCAATAAAGGTTCTGAAGCATCTCTTCAAAACCCAAGCACTCAAAAAGAAAAAGAAAAAGAGTTAACCCCCACAAATCCTATAGTTGAGCAACCTGCATCTTCATCCACACCTCCTTTTTCTGAAAGATTACAAATTGACAAAGGGGTGGAAAAACAAATCTTGTTGCCTGACTATGATTTTCTAGATGAATTGAAGAATGTTTGTATCAAGATTCCCTTGTTACAAGCCATTAGAGAGATTCCTATTCTAGCAAAAACAATAAAGGAGTTGAGTCTTAAAAGACCAGGAAGGAAACCAAGAGATACAAGAAGAATCCACCTGGTAGGAAAAATTGCAGATATCATGATGGGAAAAATTACTATGCAGAAGTATGTAGATCCCGGTAGTCCAATTGTCAAAACACATATCAATGGGGTAGAAATTCCAAATACTTTGATTGATTTAGGGGCTGCTATCAACATTATGAGTAGACAGACTATGGAACAGCTGAAACTTCCTAATATTCTTTTTACACCTACTTTACTGCAACTTGCAGATCGATCAATTATCAAACCAGATGGTGTATTAGAAGACATTTCGGTCTCCTTAGACTCTTGGGAATATCCAGTAGATTTCATGATTTTAACTCCCAAGAGTAATTTAGGAGGACACCCTCTCATCTTAAGAAGACCTTGGCTAGCCACAGCTGATGCTTTTATCAGTTGTAGGTCTAGGGATATGTATATTTCTGATGGTAATTTGACAAAGAAATTCAATCTGTATCCTCCAGCAAAAGCAATTACAGAAATAGGAGATAATGAGTGGGTTGATGATGAGGATACTATACAACCTGTCTTTACCATTTCTGAAGTCAGTGAAGATAGTCAAATTCTGAACACATTAGAAAACTTTGAAACATCTTCAGAATATGACCACACACAATTTCAGTTAGATTCTGACATTGAGTATCTATCATCTAGACAAATGTCTCTTTTCTCTATGGAAGAGTTTGGTAGTTCCGCCATTGAGATCTTTCCAGGTAAAACATTGAATATCAACAAAAACTTGAAAAGATCACAACAGGGAGAGCTAACCAAAATCTTGCATAAACATTCTACTGCATTTGCATGGGAGTATACTGATATGAAAGGTATTGACCCTAAGACTTGCATTCATCACATCTACATCGAGGAAAACAGTAGACCAATCAGACAACCTCAGAGAAGGATGAATCCAAACCTTAGGGAGATAGTGAAAGAAGAGCTCCAAAAACTACTCAATGTAAACTTCATTTATCCAATTTCAGATAGCCGATGGGTTTCTCCTTTGGTTATAGTACCTAAAAAGAATGGTAAATGGAGGGTATGCATTGATTACAGGGAATTGAACAAAGCAACGTTTCAGGATCACTTTCCTTTACCCTTTATCAATCAGGTATTAGATACTTTAGCAGACAAAAAGTATTTTTCATTTTTGGATGGTTTTAGTGGCTATAATCAGATTCAGGTAGCACCTGGAGATCAGGATAAGACCACATTTACCTATCCATGGGGAACTTTTGCTTACCGAGTACTTCCTTTTGGATTATGTAATGTACCCGCAACATTTCAAAGGGCAGTACTAGGAATCTTTTATGATCTAATCCATGATTGTGTAGAGGTTTATATGGATGATTTTACAGTTTATGGTAATTCATTTGAAGAGGCATTAGAGAATTTGGAAAAAGTCCTTATAAGGTGTAAATAAACAAACCTATCGTTGAGTCATGAAAAATGCTTTATGATGTTTACTGAAGGGATTGTTTTAGGACATCATATTTCAGGGGATGAGATTAAAGTTGATAAATCAAAAGTTGAAGTCATCTCCAAGTTGCCTATTCCAAATTGTCAAAAGATGTTAGAAGTTTTCTTGGATTTACTGGATATTATAGAAGATTTATTGAAAACTTCACCAAAATAGCATCTCCACTCTTCAAATTACTTACAAAAGACTGTGAATTCAAATGGGATCCTGATTGTCAATCTGCATTTGAAACTTTGAAAACAAGAATATCTGAAGCACCCATTTTGAGAGGGCCAAATTGGAAACTTCCTTTCCATATTTCTACAGATGCTTTAGATATAGCTCTAGGAGCTGTGTTGGGTCAAAAGGATTTAGTTCCTTATGCCATTTACTACACCAGTAAAAATTTGACTCCCACCGAGTTAAACTATATTGTGACTGAAAAATAGTTCTTAGTTGTTGTTCATGCAATCAATAAGTTTAGACATTATATAACATGCTATGAAACTTTTGTCCATACTGATCATTCTGCAATTAGATATCTAATGAACAAACCTGTTACTAATGGAAAAGTTACAAGATGGCTCTCACTTTTACAAGAATTCAATATTACTGTGTTGGATAGACCAGGGAAACAAAATACAGTAGCTGATTTCTTGTCTAGAATCCAAAATACTAATGAAAATTCTCCTGTAGAGGATAAGTTTCCATATGAGTATTTATTTGCAGTAACTACTAAGACTCCTTGGTATGCAGATATTGCTAACTATTTGGTTACAAGAAAGCTACCTCCACATTTATTTCCTAGTGAAAAAAGAAGAATTATTCAGGAGAGTTTGAATTATTCATGGATTTCTAATGAATTCTTTAAAACAAGGCTAGATTGTGTGATCAGAAGATGTGTTCGGGAAGATGAAATGCCTGACATCCTCAAGGCATGTCATGATGAACCATGCGGTGGACACTTTTCTGACAAAAGGACGGCCTATAAAATCCTTTCTTTAGGATATTATTGGCCTTCCCTTTTAAAAGATGCAAAACAATATGTCAGAAGGTGTGACAGCTGCCAAAGAGTTGGGAGACCGACTGTTTCAAATGAAATGCCATTACAACCACAGGTACTCATCGAACCCTTTGAAAAATGGGCTTTAGATTTCATTGGACCCATTAATCCACCATCTAAACAGAAGAAGTATATATTGGTATGCACTGATTATGTCACTAAATGGGTAGAAGCCAAAGCATTGCCTTCTGCCACTGAAAATTCAGTTGTTCATTTTCTTTATGAGGATATTTTTACTCGTTTTGGTGTCCCAAGAGAAATTGTGACAGATCAGGGAAGTCAATTTACATCTAACTTGATGGAGAAGCTGATGGAAGAATACAAAATCAAGCACAGAAAATCTACTCCTTACCATCCACAAGCAAATGGCTAAGTGGAGCCTACAAACAAAGTTCTTGAGAGCATCATCACCAAAACTGTCCATCTACACAGAAGCGATTGGGCAAAGAGGCTTCCTGAAGCCTTGTGGGCCTACAAAACTACATGGAGGAATACAACAGGACATTCTCCCTATGAACTTGTTTATGGGAAAGAAGTCCTGCTCCCCATTGAGTTTCAAGTCAAGACTTTCAAGATGGCAGTCCAGTTGGGGATGAATCTATCAGAAGCCCAAAAGCACAGAATGGAGCAGCTGAATGAGCTAGATGAGATCATACCAGAAGCAATTTTAAGGACTGATCTAGTTCAACATCAAAGAGCTAAGTGGCATGACAGATACATCAAAGAGAAAATGTTTCAAGAGGGAGATTGGGCGCTACTATTTGATTCCAAGTTTAAAGACTTCAAAGGTAAATTTCAGACCCATTGGCTTGGGCCATATGAGATTGACAAAGTCTTTAACAATGGAGCAGTAAGAATCAAGACCATTGATGAATTTCAGACTCCTCTTATTGTGAATGGCCACCGATTGAAAATTTATCATAAGCCACTATCAAAAGAGGAATTTTTCAAGATGTCCAAGAGAATTCTGCAATAAGGCTGGTGGACAAGAATCCTTCTTCCCCACCAGCCTAGCCTTTGTTTCTTTAAATTAAAAAAAATAAATAAATAAAAAATAAAAAATTGTATAAGCCTGAAAACCAATCATAGATTGGCGGTCTTATACGGAAAATATAGAGTGAAAATCAGGGACACCTAATGCTCTATATTTTCCAAAAAAAAAAAAAATATCTCCTCTCCTTTTTCCATCTTCACTCCACCTCATTTGCCATTTCACTCCATCTCCATCTCATTCACATTTTCATTTCACTTCACTCCGTTTCACTTTCACTTCATTCCACTCATTTCATTTTCATTTCATCAATAAAAGTCCCTTTCAGGACTATTTTCACTCAGTTATTTCTTTTCTAACTATCTTTGTTCAACTAAGTGGGTGTTGTCCCAGTTTCCGCAGCTGGAAGCAGTTTCCGCAGCCAGAAATAGTTTCCGCAGCCAGAAACGATTTCCGCAGCTACCACCACTCTGTTTTTCAAATTCACAGTCAAAATGTTAGTGCAATAATCATGTGATGCAGGAGCATCAAGACCATTTTTTTTCATTGTAAATATGTGATTAAAGGGGGTGTGACAATTTTTAATATTTTATTAATTACTTTGTTATTTTTAATAAAATAGGAGAAAGTGAGGATTTTGTAAATATTCTTTTAAGGAATATGAGAAAAAATAGAGTTAGATAGAAATTCTAGGAAGTAGAAATGCTATGTACGGGACTTAGTTGAGTCCACACCTAAAATCTATTTAAATTAGATTTAGTTGCAAAACTTTAGGGATAGATCTATATTTTAGGGATGTTGAGAGATTGAAGGGTTTGTTGAGTAATTTTAAGATTTTAGATCATGCTAAGTTTAATAAATTATGAAGCCTCAAAGGCATGAAAGGTAGGGTGAGAGGGAAGTGTGAGGAGTGAGTGTGAGAAGGAGCAAGGTTTCTCCTTGGAAGCCTTCGGGCAGTTTGTAAAAGGGCCATGGATTTGCATATCTGGCCATGAATGTAAAGTTATGTATGAATGTTTGTTTTTATGTATATATGAGGATGATGAATTCGATTCTGTATGCGCAATTGCTGTGTAATAATTATTGTATTAGTTCGCCTTCCGTTGATAACATACTGGCTTGAAACAGCAGTTACGAATAGCCTCTGTTTCTAAGAGTTTGGATTTTCCATTAATTGGCTGAAGCGAATAGAACTTTTATACCTGAATGTTCTATTGTATCGGTTGAACCATATGAGGCAGCGTATTGCAACCGGGGTATAATACTGTGTATTCATGATTGTATGCTTTGATGTTTATTTACTGTGGCGCATATATAACTCTTGTAATTTTTATTAAATTGCACTGCGGAATCCAATGGTTGATTGGAAGGCGTGAATGGCCTTTTTAATTCTCCGCTTAATTATTTGACTGTGCATTCTAAATTGAGTTCATTAAAATCCGATGACAGTCCTTTGTTCTTTGACTATATGGTGGATATAGTTTTTAACGCGCAGTTCCCTGTTGTTCTGCTTGGTTTCCATGCGATGAGAGCATCGCCTTGAACTTTACTGCTACGCAGGGTCATGAGTTCGTGACCAAGGACTTCCGTTTGCATTCATGCGGATCTGGAGGTGATTGTGGTCAGTTTCCACGTTAAATCGAAGTTTGAAGCCAGTGCGAGTTGAAAGTGGGAGCTGCTTGTTGCTTCGACCAGCGTGAAGAGTGACTGGCCATAGATCCATTGAAGATTCAATTAATTGCTGTGATAGTTTATATGTCTGCAGTATGATTTCATGCGCCGGAAGCATTTGTTATGACTGTGTCAGACTTATAATCATTGACTGATATATATATACAGTTCGGTTGCATTGGAGGGAGTGGTGTATATGTAAAAGACCGAAGCGGTGTTGTGCATGCGTGGCTGTCCGAGTTGGTTATCCATTTGGTGAAACTTTATGAGAGAGCGGAGGTATATATAGGCGTAGTATATATACAAAGGGCCAGCGACTGTTATGAGAATAAATTGAAACCAGTGCCGGGCGATTGATACATATAGCGGAGCCTGCCTGTGGTAATTCAATGCCTCGAGCAATTCGTTTAAATTAAGGGCAGATTATAACTGGCGGCATATATATACATATATTTCGGTTGCATCTTTGTTTAGGGGAGAAGCCAGCCTTAACCATTGCTGAAGTGACAAGAGGTAAAGAACGCTCAACTCAAGGAGAATATATGATGCAGAGGATATATATCAGGTAGTATATATATATCTTTCTTATGTTGTGTGAACCGCCAGTTGAAGAATTTTAAGAAGTCATGGAGCACCGTGTGCCCAATAAACGCGTTGAACAAGCATGTTTTATAAGGTTACAACGCCGATGAACAAGCTTTCATATGCATGAGTTGTCAAAGATCCTGGTAGTTGTGGCCTGGGAGAGGCCTGGGCTTCGTCATCATGAAAATGCAGGTGTAATTGAGCAAATGCCATCAAGACATGGAGCATCTCCAAGACATCAAGGAAGAGCAGTTGGTTAAAAGCTATGAGCAAGAAATGACAAAGTTTCCAAAGGTATGAGCAAATTTTTTTATCAAATAACAATTAAAGTCATGATTATGCATAGTTATCAAACCATAAAAGTTCTACTATGTGCAATGATTCGATATGATAGCTCCATTACCCACTCCTATTCCACGATATTACTCCACACACCATGCATTCATTTCTTAACGGTCTCATGATTGATTTTCGGGTTTAAACTCAAATTGACTACACTTTCATTTGCCACCTGTACTCATGAGATGTGACCAATCCCATTACGGCTCCTCTCCATCGCATTTCCCGCAACCATCCATCAAAATGTGTGATATTTCGTACGCAGCCGTTAATTCAAAAAAAATCTCTACTCCACTCCGTTCACTTACCATTTCATTAAGATCATCCTTTTCATATACACGCATTTCAATTTGTGAACTCATTTGCGGCTGCTCATCCTCTGTTCCGCCTGTAATCCAAAGCATTCCCGTTACCTGCTACCGATTGCAGCCACTGCATTTTACCATAAACCCTACAACCGAGCTACCTTGCCTCTGCTAAACCCTCACACACAATTGAATCCTCAGTTGAAATTCAAAACAGAGGAAGGAATGGGAAAACTACTAAGGGCAGAGCCAGAAGGACCGAAATATTTAGAAGGTTACCCTCAAGCAAAAGATTTGCTGAAGAAAGCCAAATGGTTACGCTTCATCCAAAAGTTTAAAGGCTATAATAAAGAGGTAACCAAGGCTTTTTCACAGTCTTTCGATGGTCAAATGGTGGAGATTGGAGATTTGAAGCTCACAGTGACCGAAACAAAAGTAGCAGCTGCCACAGGTTTACCCCAGGAAGGTGAGCGATGGTTCAAAAACAAAAGCGTGGATGAACACGCATGGAGAATTATGCTAAGAAACCCAGGTATGGACACCACTGTGCTTACTAAAGGACTTCTTGTTCATGCATTCAAGGAAGAATGGGCCAGTCTGCTGCTAGTTATCCAAAAATTTGTCACTTGTGAAGGACTATTTGGTTCAATGTACATGTACCATGCTAGACTGTTGATGAATTTCTTAGAGAATCAGACTCTTAATTTGCCTTATTTCTTACTGTTGAGTTTGAAGAAGATGAGTATTACAGTCCAAAAACACATAGGCAATATAGAACCTCATCTATATCATCATGGACTTGTAAAAATTCTCATTGAGGACCAACTAAAGAAAAACAAAGATACCTGGGAATAATTCTTGATAAGAAACTACTTCCAAGAGCCATCTGAGGCTTCTAAAAGTAGTACACCAAAGACACCAAGAAAAATTAGGAGAAAAGAAAAGAGTACCATAGTCCATGACTCCCCTACTACAGAAACTCAAGAAGTTGGTCAAAAAGAAGAAGAGAATAGAACTAAAGACAAGAAACGGAGAAAAGAGAAAGGCAAAAGGACCATCCAAGAAGTCTACCAATCACCTGAGCCATCCATAGAGGAGGATTATCAACCACTATTAGAGAGATTAGTACATCTTCAAGAACAGGCTGCTATAGCAAAGAAAAAGGAAAAAGGGAAACAGAGTATACAAGAAAAGAGTACTAGTCCACCATACTTAAGGAGAAGCACCAGGCTAAGAGGAAAGGGGAGTAAAACACAAATAAAACGGCCCCACTTCATTGACTTGGGTGGAGAGACACCTGAGAAACCTCCAGCTGGCCGTAGTCCACCTCGTCCTCAGCCAAGCATTGAAACTAGTCCTCCACATGATGAAAGCCCTTCTCAGCCAGAGCTAGAGAGCAGTCCTCCTCCTCCACAAGATTTTGAATTCAGTCCAAGAAAGACACCTGAAGTAGATCCCAATCAACAGGGGGTATATGACTACTTGGAATCTTTAGAAAAATCAGCTGCAGGTCCGAGTACCACTCTGCCACTAGATGCACAAGTTCAGTCCTTAAAGCAGGAGGTATTTGAATTAGAGGTCCTAAACAGGCATATCAAGCAAGAAAATGAAGCACTGAAGGAGCAGAGCAAAGTAGATAAAATTATTCATGATAACACTATGCTTCATTTGGGACTATGGCAAAAGAAAAACAAGAAATTGAAGAAAAAGTGCAAAACGTTGAGCAGAGCATTGATCAATCTCAAATTCAGATGTCTAATAAGGAAACCCAGGATGGTGGTAGCACCAAAGAAGAAGAAAAGAGGGCTAGATGTCCTAGCAGAAGCTTCAGAACATATGGATTAGAGGGGAATGACTAAATTTTGGTTGCATGAGGACATGCAACACCTTCACAGCTGGGGTATGTTGAGTCCCAAACCTGCACTTCCCTATATACCCTTTCAGCCTTCTTTTTCCATTTACGTCATCCACCAAGCTGTCAAATCATTGCATATTAGTCTAAAAAGAGCTTATGAAATGGTTTCCTAACTATGTTTATGGATGTTGTTTGATTTAGATTTTTGTTCAAGCAACTGCGGAAACTTGTCACTTTCCGCAGCCAGCTCAAATTTCCGTAGCCATTTTGTTAAAGTCTATGTTACAGGTGTCCAATGGAGAAACCGGCCACATGGGAAAGCTGCAAGTGACATGTACATGGAGTGTGTCCCCTCAGTTCAGCCAAATCACTCATAAACGGTCATGGTCAACGATGGTCAAAGGAAAGGCCAAACAAGGAGTTTTGCGGTGGCACGGCTCTGTTTTGCCCATGCGAAGGTTTGCTTGGCACGATCCTCAATTTCCCGAGGTATTGGCACACCTGTAGATCAACCCGTGAACTGAATCGAGCAGCCACCACTCCATGGATTTAACTGTCATGATGACCATAACGCTAGATCTCAGGCCGTGGAGATTTATGTGTCTCTTTGGCAGCGTAGAATCTAGGAATTAGTTGCAGCATTTTCACTTATAAATAACGTGTTGGTATACGCTGGATGGTTAGCTTTTCAAATGTAATTTTGACTGTTGTTATAAGCCCACTGTACTGTGCTTTACTTTGTCTTATTATTGCACTTTAATATATGAGAAGACAACATTCCTGAATTCGATTTGTGACTGAGTATTGACTGGCTGAGGTAGCAGAGGGCCCCTATACACCAAAGCTCTGTATAGTTTCTTACTTGCTTTCATTTACTGTTTTATAATCATTGCTTGTATACATTGCGATGTTTTGATGTTCATTGTTGTCCATATTTCCCTTTATGTTTTCTCATAACTGTTAGCTGATCAGTGCTTTTGTTACAGGTTTTTGTAGGCAGCCCGGGCAAATTTACATATTTTAATAACTACTGACATGAGATCATCTTGTCCTTTCTGCTGATTTTCATTCACTGAGTTTTAATTCCAGCATTGTCATTTCTTTTAGTTTTGCTTTGCTTATTTACTTTTCTGCCACTTAGACATCATATTGCTCATCTGTTTATGATTTCCTTTCTATAGCTAAGTGACTCAATTAGTGAGGAATCAAAATATTACTTGTTGTAGTATGATTTAGTTTGCTTTCCTGCAAGTTATAGATTGAATTACTTATGTCATTTTCAAGAATTAAAATATGAATGAGTAGTTAAATCTTAGTTTCCTTTTATGCAATTTGATTTCCTGCAATTTAGATATCATATTACTCAGCTTGTTTATGATTACTTCCTATAGCCGGAGCGAGTCGAAAGGTGAAGGGTCAGAATGTGGGTTGAAGTAGTGTGATTTAGTTTGCTTTTCTTTCAGTCTTTGAGTTGCTTTAAGTTCAGTTTTTATTTTCCTTTTCATATAGTAGTAAGGATACTGGGCCATTGTCACTAGTTCACTGTTTTGGTACATTTATTTCCTTTTGAGAATTGATTTCATCACAGTCAGTTTGAAACCTTCTTTTTGAGAACTTTAAAGTTTGGAAAATCATTGTATAAATCACCATTACCATCCATACTTAACTTTCAATTTCGCCATCTCACACTAGGGAATCCACAAAAGATAAACCCAAAAAAAACTCAAAAACTCAAAAACGACAAAAGACTAAGAAAACGGTTATCTTGTAGATACAGTGCACTTCACTTCATCAGTTTACGACTCCCGGATTGACATTTTAAATAGCAATTTAGGACACACTAAATTGACCAAACAAGGAGTTGCTCGAGAAGGGGTTCATCAAACCTAGAACATCACCATGTGGATCTCCAATCGTTTTGGTGAGAAAGAAAGATAGCTCATGGAGAATGTGCATTGATTACTGAGCATTGAATAAGATAACAATAAAAAATTGTTATCCCCTTCCTCGCATAGATGATCTATTAGATCAACTAAAAGTAGTTGTTTATTTTTCAAGTTATACCTGCATAGTGGATATCATCAAGTCAAAGTTGCAAAACAAGATGCATGGAAGACTGATTTCAAAACAAAGTAGGGATTGTATGAGTGGCTAGTTATTCCTTTTGACTTAACTAATGCTCCTGCTACTTTCATGAGAATAATGAATGATGTACACAAACCTTTTCTTGATGATTTTGTTATTGTATATCTAGATGACATTCTGATATTTAGCAAAACATGGGAAGAACATTTAAAGCATGTTAAGTAGACATTAGATGTTTTGAAAGGAGAAAAACTTTATGTTAAACTCTCGAAATGTGAATTTGGCAAAACATCTTTGAATTATTTGGGACATATAGTAGGGGTGGTGAATTGAAGATAGATCCCTATAAGGTGGGAGTCATTATAAACCGACCTAAACCGAAATCTGCTACAGAAGTTAGGAGCTTCTTAGGAGCAACACAATATTGGAGAAATTTCATTTCTAACTTTTCCTTAATTGTAGCTCCCTTACATGCTTTAACAGGATTGAACAAGGTGTTTCAGTGGGGAGGCAAATAGCAGAAAGCCTTCGACACCTTGAAAGAAAAGATTAGTACAACACCAGTACTAGCACTTCATGATCTTCAAAGACCCTTTGAGATCCAAACGGATGCCAGTGACTATGCCATGGGAGCATGTTGATACAGCACGGTAAACCCATATGTTATCATTCTGAGAAATTTAATTTTGCAGTAGTTAACTATCCTACATATGATAAAGAATTGTATGCATTAGTATAAAGTGTGAAAAAGTGGAAACGTTACTTAATGGGCAAAGAGACAGTAATACATACTGATTATCAACCACTTCAATATCTACACTCCCAAATTAAGTTGCAACAATCAAGATACTATAGATGGATGGGCTTTCTACAACAGTTTCATTTAGTCATCAGATATAAAAAGGGCATACACAATAAAGTTGCAGATATGTTATCTAGACCCATTATAAATGCATCTACTATACTTAAGCATAATTCTGTGTTACATGAGAGCTACATTGAACAATATGCTCAAGATATAGATTTTAAAAATGTATATGCAACTTTAAGTCAAGGCAAATGAGTAGAAGCATTGGATTACATATTAAGGACCAACTCCTATATCATTGTGGGAAGCTATGCATTCCACAAACTGAAAGAGTAAAGATAATTCGAGAAGCACACACTTCTCTAATATCAGGTCACTTTGGGGTAAGTAAATGTAGACAGCTTGAGCTATTTGAACCTTCGTTAATTGAAGATCCCGAAGAGAAAAGTCAATTGCCTTCTATTGATGACCTGCTACCTGAATATCTTAATGAATTGCAGGAAGACACAGTTTTGGATAGGAAGGTGAGAACGACGCACAAGGGAGATGTTGAGTACCTCAGAATTGGGTTAAGGGGTTCAAATCCAAGCAATGCAAAATGGATAGAGATTGGACAGGTGAGAAGGTTGTATCCTCACTTAGTCGATGCTTGAAAACCAACTTTTGGTGGTCCAAAAGATTTTTCAGTGGGAAGGCCATGATCCGAATTAGATCCTTGAAAATTATCAGAGTTTCTATAACTGTTTCAAACTATGTCAGACTCCAAAATCTTGTAAACAATGAGCTATCAGGAAGGACCTCTGGACAGTGGCAGTTGCAGCCATCACAGAACAATGAGGACCCTCAGTCAAAGCGCACTGACCGTTGGCCCATGGAGACCGCGCAGTGGCGCAAACTAGCAAATAGGGAGTCCAGATCAGAAAATAGAGGCCATTTCTGATGCTTGATTAGCGTCGCGCATCGCATGATAAAAACCTCAGAGAAGGAATAGCCCCAGCACCTGGTCATGTGAAAAATAGGCAAAACCGTGGGAAAAGTGATAAAACTGACAGGCGGGTCCCGCGCTCCAAAATCGGCGGAATATCGAAGGCATTTTGGGCGATAAGTGGGTTTGTCAGAGGACCGAGCGATGCCATACATTGAATGATGCGTGTTCGTTGGATGAGAGAGAAAACCGCTCTCATCGCGGGCTAATGGCCAAGAAAGTCAACCGCGCGATAAAAGCAATGACCGTAGGATCTGGAGGCCCCAGATCAAATCGTGGAGATTGCACCAGATGGGAGACCAGATTTGGCAGAAGAATAGGTTGAGGCATATGAAATTTGGGGTCCGACATGACCATTGAGCTGGTGGACAAATCATTTTGCAGAGTAACCGAAATAACAACTATTCGAGGAAGAGCTGGCACTCAGTCCATAAGGAGACAAGTGGCCACCTCTCTGTGAAACAATACACAGTGGTGATGACACAGAAGCAGAGAATTCCAAGCGGACAGAGGCAGGCGATCCAAAGAGCCAGAAGAGGAAGCAAACAGTTAAGGGACGAATTTGCTTTAAGCCATGAACAGACAAAGAACAGAGAGGAGACAGTCAGATAGAAGAGTAAGAAGCAGAGAACGGAGAAGTCAAACTGAACGGCAAAGCTAAGGCAGCATTGAGTAGACAGAACCGAGAAGGCTTGAGAAGTTCAAGCAATCCTTGTGAGGATATCTATTGGGAACTAAGTACCAAATTGGATTCACCCTATTAAGACCAGTTGAGGTTGAGACTTGGTAAGGGGGAGTCTATGTACTCTAGTGGCTTGGGGAATCCATGTGCCACCCTACTAAGCATCATCTGTTAGAGGAGACTCAAATTGAGCTCCTCATTGTAAAAACCCTGCTTAAAGACACAATAAAAAATGCCACCACTGAAAGCTGGACCAGGAGACGTAGCCCAGGAGGATTGGGTGAACTCCTTATTAAATTGTTGTGTTTTTTCATTTGCTTGTTGTGTTTCTCTTACTGTTTTCCAATGCTTGTGTGTTTCGCAATCTTATCGATCCGTTGCTTAAAATAACATAGGCACACCAGCACATGAGTCTGTAGTACCTACATTAATTAACTGAGATCATACATAAGTGATTTTCAAATCAAGTAGTTTGTTGAATAGGCTCTTCCTAGGAAATATCTTAGTTGAAGGTTCAATTAATTGGATAAATCCAAATGAAGAGTTCTGCATATTAAGTTTTGTTTCTTCCAATAGAATTGGGGTTTCCCTCCAATCTTATCTTTCCGGGAAGTTTTATGGGCCTGATGTATTTCCTTGAGGATTGTTTATGATTCCAACCCACATAACAAACAAAAAATTGATTAAGCCATTTTATAATTTCATTCTAACAAGAAATATGAAGTTTTTGTGAAAATTTACTTGCTAGAAAAATTTTGAGGCCTTAAAGAACGAGATATGACTTTTAGAAACAAAGACATCACAAGTGTTGATTCTTTTTATGGGTTGGACCATCGATTTAAAACCACAATAGATTATCCCAGATACACAACAGTGAACAAGCTTAGAGGGGCTTATATAATTTTATGGCTCATTATAGTTTGTTTGAACATGTAGTGATAAGTCTAGTGGAGTGTGTGCATGATATATTTTTAGTCAAACTTTGAATGTGTGGATCTACCCATGTGGAGTCCAATGTGGAGAATTTGAGGTGAGCCTTAGGTGTAGTATACATGGAGGCGAGGTGCAACCTAGGTGGAATATAAATAAGATATAATAATAACACCCCCCATCAGCACCATAACCATAGCACCAACCTCAGTTAATATAAATCTTTGTGAGATTCTGATAAATCCACGCTACTAAACCAGAGTTGACATATGATCCATTGGCGCTATGCCCTTGTTAATACCTTGGAATGCATTTTCGTGCTAACTTACACCACGATGTGAAACTCATAACTTCATTTTGATTATGTAAATTAACTCATGACACTAAACCCTAGTTATGTGTAAACCTAGTGTCGATAAATTGTAGTTAAAGTGAGGTATATGGTGGATCCCACATGGATTTTGACATGGAATTTTTCCACTATGGATAATGCACTTTGATATGTTTATATGGTGAAAATGAGTGACAGATGGTAGTGGTTTGAGGTGACAAGTGGCAAGGAATTCCATGTGGTGGAAAAATGGATGTTAAAGCCACATTGCCACAAGAACTATTTTGCAATGCTATTCCATGGTTGTTCTTTATAAAGTTTCCACGACTAGCATAAAATGTAGTTGACAAAGACAACGAAACGACAAATTGTCTATTAAATAACTGAATGTTCCATTGTGTCAATTTTATTTGAGGGTTAACATTTAGAGAGGTGTGGGGTGATAT
The DNA here is from genome assembly GCA_031772625.1 of Pinus tabuliformis. Taxonomy (NCBI): domain Eukaryota; kingdom Viridiplantae; phylum Streptophyta; class Pinopsida; order Pinales; family Pinaceae; genus Pinus; species Pinus tabuliformis. Next base: position 2,063,266,309 of record CM062818.1, read on the forward strand.
GGCATGATAGAGTTATTTTTGTCCCAAAGAGTAGGAAAAATCACATTTATTGATATTGATTCATGCTTATGAGAAATTTTTCAAGTTTTGTAATGTCGTGCAAAGGGGAAAAATTGTATGAAATATTACATACAAATGAAAGTTAGGTGAAGACTATAGAAAAATCAAAATGAACCAAGAAACATTTTGTTGAAGTCCAAAAATGATTTCTTTTTTACTATCCCTTTTCCCTCTACTTTACCTTTTTGTGACCATATTGTTGCAGTTTCAACCTAATCAAGGTCATCACAGACTTACTCAAGAATATAAAAGGTATTGATCATCCATGTTTTAGAATCTATTGTTTCTTTGTGAAATATAATTAAAACATCTCTACAACTACAAAATCTTGCTCATTTTGTGTTGGGAATCATGATTTTCGTTAGTAAAAAACCCACAGGTTTTAATCAACAGTTGCATCGCCAGAGATAAGGATCCATGAGAAGTGGTTATTCCATGTCAAGAAACACATGATGAGCTTTGGTTTATCCAATGTCCAACAATCTCCCCCCAACATGAGTCAGGTGTGTATCGAACTTGTGACATACGATCTGATACCACTTGTTGGGAATCACGATTTTCATTAGACCAAACCCGCAGGTGTTAGCCAATGATCACATTTCTAAAGATAAGGATCCACGAGAGGTGGTTAGTCCATGTCACAAAACACACAGGGAGCGTTGGTTTATCCAATGTCAAACATTCCGCTGCTAATATCAAATTTTGTAGCCATCTCCATGGTTAGACAAGTTTCAATGCGCCAATGAATGAATGAAAGGTACCTATAGATGAAAATTGTTCTACACATGGATGTCCACCTACCATCATGATATGTCAAGATACAGAGTTTGAAAGATCTAAAATTAAAATCAAAATTCAAACTCTAGCTATGACGTTTCAGTATTCAAGCAAAGTTCGACAAGAGATCAAGCGAGATCAAGCGAGCATGGAGAAGAGTTGTTCGATCGTGAAGACATCTTCGAGAATAATCCCTCATGATTTGCTATTCTAGTATAAAACCATGAGGAGATAGAATCTTAATTTAAGTTTACTTCTTAGATGGCATATTAGTTTGGTTTCTTATCGACATATGACTCTTATTTTGGTTTGTAAAAAATTTACACTATTTTGTACAAATTGGCGTTGAAACTGAAACTCTCAGTGCCTCAAAAATATTAACTAATATTGTGATAAAAATAGTTGTGTTGCACATAGGAAGGCTCTCATCCCAGCTTCATGGATGCTTGGAGTTGTACATGCGAAGTGTCATGCGGAAAGAGTCGATAGTGCGGACACAACCAACCTCCCTAGAAGCTTAAGGCTTTCTAGTGACAAACAAGACAATTAAGAGCAATCCTTCTCTAAATATGCATTTATCATACAAGAAATCAAGTGTTTAGATCCTACCTGTAACCCAACGCTGTTGTAGTAGTCCAGCCTCGTCGATCCGGATGAGCTCCTCCTTCTCTTCGAAACCTGCATTCACTAACAATCAAACGATTAAATAGCACCTAAATATCTCATAAAACAAAACATATTTAACATACAGACCAAGGAGTATATGAAACAACTCATAAATAACAAATTGTTGAGAAGAATGGACTTATTTGTATTAATAGGAAACAAAAGAAACCATTACAACCTGAGCCTTGGTGTTGTGCAGGTTCCTCCCAGGGTCCAGCAAGAGTTTTCCTTTACTTTGATAAGCTCACCCACTTCCAAATGAAACAAGAAAGGATGGGAATCTCTCCTCACAAGCTTCTACAAGGAAGTCCTAATTCCAGCAGCATCTACCCTTAGGAATTTTCAGCTTTCAACCTCCCCTCCTTCTGGCCCAATGCCTGTATTTATAGTGCTCTAGAGGAAGTTATTCAGGTCCACCATCAATGGGATAAGCCCCTCTTTGGATGGGTTAGTTCCCCTCTTGATGGGATAAGTTCCTCTTTGGTAGGGATACATGAACCATCTGGAGGCGCTTCATACACGTCAAACAAGCTTCTAGAATGCTCTAGAAATGACCACAAGTAACTTTTTTGGAGTGAAACTTGCGCCTTTTGACCTTTACAGGAGTACGCACCCATTGCTTTACAGACAGAGCGTACAAGTACGCAGGTATTGTGAGCTTGGGGTGCGTACACGCAGGTAAGGCTAAGAGAAACTGCGTACCCAGAGATATATAGATTTTTAATGACTTTCTCTCTTTTTTGGAGTTTGACATGGAGAGCAGAGGTATGAGGCTTGCCAAGGAGGATAGTATGACAGTTGATGGAGCCATACTAACTGCAAATAGCCATGGTGACATTTTTTAGTGTAACAGATTGCCCCCTAAAGTGCGAAGCCTGTAGTAGATTAGGGTTTTATATCATCTAGGAAGGGTGAAGTACTTTATCATTTCAAGGATTATCTCGTGGAGAGCCCGGTCAGAACCTGCAAGTATTCAACACAAAATACATATATAAGATCATATCATCGCTGAGGTAGGCATTCCCATACTCAGATTGAAAACTTTAACTAATTGACTATCTACTGCTCTGATACAGGAATGATTTTGCAGTACATCATAATCATAGACTTTTGTAGACACAGTATGGACGCAGCCATCTGTTTATGATTAGTCTACTGTATAATGAATACAAAACTCCTCGCAGCCTGGATGGTGGAAACTAGATCCAGGGTCTTCATTTCTACTTCCCGAATTGGTACGATTCTATCCATGCGAATAAATGAGTTGATGTCGAACATGGTAGAAACCACTTGATTACCAGTCAATGATGTAAACTGTTAACAAGCATGAGAGAGACCACCAGTGATGTCAATGGTTCTCAAAGTACCCAGTAAAATCCATGAGATGCGAATGAATGGGTTGATGTCGAACATGTCATGGAATCCTTCGATCGAAAGTCAATGATGTAAACTGTTGTCGAAGGCGAGAAACCTGCCATTGATGCATGCAGACTTCAAGGTACTGACGATTTCTAAGTCATCTCTCTAGATAAAGTGCTGATGTCGATAGAAAGCGACCCGTTGCAGGCAAGCCCACAACACGAAATCATAGTTCAAGTTGAAGAAATGTTGCTGTAAGGACTGACTCAGGGATGGTCAAAATGGATGACAAGTATTTTGCATATGAATGGTTTATTTGCAGAGACCTCTTGAACACATAACGACACGACAGATGGCTTGGTGACGATTGACCCAAAGTTAATACCCAGAAACGGTTGAAGACTTTCAAAGCGGTTTAATCAACTTTAAGACAAAGGATTTCCCAACCCAGGTGAATGAAAAGTGTCGTGTTCAAGAGTGGTAATAAGGTTTTTCTGTGACAAAGGATAACAAATAGGCTCATTCTTCCCTCTTTTCCCCCACCATTTTTGGCAAGTACCTCTTTATTTTTTACAAGCTTGAGGAGGATAACATATGCTTGATTATAAGCTCATCCTTCGGATGAGTCCAACTTAGTTTTGATTCGAACCCTAAGAAGGAGTGGTCCGTTCCTGTTTGTAATCGAACAGGTCCTTTACTGTGAAATTTTAATGAGTCCAGTATAGGAGAAACTCGGCGTTTTTCAATTTTTAGAGAGTCTGAAAAAACTAAAGAAGACTCCAAGTTGAACTTTTTCGTAAAGTTGTGTCTCCCAAGCCCGAAAAAGTATAAAATAATACTTGAGAGAACCGCTTGATCTTGCGACCAAGGAGTACTTTCATGATTAGTGCCTTTGACCTGAAAAGTAAAAAGCGATCAAGGACACGTCGTTTTATTTCCAGTATCGAGTTTGAAACGACAAAAACCCGGCGATCTTTTCCTGTTTTTTACGGTCAGAAAAGAGCTATAAGGGGACCGTCTTTTAATTCCGTTTTAACGAGTGTAAAAGAAACGCTCGGCAATCTTTTCATGTTTTAGGAGTCAGAAAAGGGCTTAAAAGATGACTCTGATGTTTTGGTTCGTAAAAAATGATAATTTTACCTAGAAGTCCTTTTGTCCTGCACAAAAACAACACATTACTCATACCTGTTTAAGATTGGCAAAAATACATTGAAAAATATCCTTTCATGGTGAAAAATAAACAAACTTAGCATTCATTTATCCAAAAAACCTATAAAAAGACTTTTTACCATGTCATTTTTACCATTTTACTGTTGAGGGAGAGAAAAGGGCTTTTGACAAGAAACTTCCCGTGGACTTTGCGGAGAATCCGACCGTCGGAATCGAGCGCCGTCTCTTTCAGGTATTTCACAACATCCTCCTCTTTGTTTTCATCCGTTTAGAATTTCATTTTAAGCCCTAGTTTGATTTTTTGGGGGTTTTGGGGTTTCAAGATGTGCTTTTCGGGGTACGCAGGTGCCCAATGGGTAACCTGCGTACCCCGACATTTTCTCCATTGGGAAAATGGTCGGGGTACGCAGCCCACCTTCAGAACAGCTGCGTACCCACGCTCTGTTTTCTGAACGCGGGGTGCGTACTCCGCGCAAAGCGATTTTCAAAACCCCAAACTCAAAACCTAACCATCAATTCTTGATTTAATGAATTCTAATGAATGTTTTTTGGTGTGTAGATTGCCCACCATGCTTGATTGGCGCGAAAGAGAACACGAAGATGTCGATTTGGCCGCAATAGATCATCAACCTTCCATTGATGCTTTGAAAGCATGCGGTCTCTACAAATACTGGGCCATACCTGGCATGAGGGCCCAGGTGCGATTCTTAGAATGGCTGGTCGAAAGGTGGAACGTTCAGGATCAATGTTTTTACATCGGAGGGCACCAGCTCGAGATAGAGCCCTCAGACATATATTTTCTCACTGGTTTGCCTAATAAGGGCGAGCAACTGACTCTGTCCGGGACTAGGCCGGGTGGCCAATCCCTTGCTAGTCTCCGGCTAGAGTGGTGCAATAATCAGCACCAGGAGAAAGGGATAGAAATCAAATACATATCCCTGCCTGAACTTATGGTAATTGCCTTTACAGTTACCAGACTCTGCGGTGCAGCCGCTTTGCATATTGCCACCGGGTCCCAAATGCGGATGGCGATTGATTGCTACTGAGGCACCATTTTCAACTGGTGCGATGCTGTGTTGGCTAATATGAAGGGCCAACTGACTAGGGCAAAGAACGGGCAATTAAAGACCTTTGGGTATGGGCCTCTAGTTGTGAGCTTTGCCCTAGAGAGGGTTCCGATGCTGATCCCACAGCATCTCACTGTTGCAGTTGGGCCTCCTCGGGAGCCAAAGTTGATGCGATGGGTTGCGGTGATGGCCCGGCATCCTGATGAGGGAGCAGGAGTTGTCCGATTTCCTGCGGGTTATTTTCACTGGTTGGAGGGCCAGGTCTTTGCGATCCAGGATTTTCCTTATGCCGGAGTGGATTTTCGCGGTGATCCGGACATGGTTCTTCCACAGGGAGAACAATGGGACGACAGAGGTACTTCATTTTTCACAAGTTTTTAAATTATCTATATTTTTTGTTTTTTATATCGTCTCAAAATTGACAGTGACAATTTTCAAAATGCAGATGTAGGTCCACAGCGTCCGGCCAATCTCCGGCCATTCGAGAGAAGAGTACCAGTTGCACCAGCACCGGCCCCACAGGATGCGGCCGCAGAGACCTTAGCCGAGCTGGAACAAGACCTAGAGCGTCTTACGGCGGACATACTAGAGACGACTATAGACGATATTCCTATCCGACTTCAGCGCTATGTGGTCGCAGTCCCAGGACCTTTCAGGAGGTTCCTGTGTAGGGTAGCGCGGGCAGTGGTCTCGTATAGAGAGCACCACTAGTGATTGGCTAGTCACTTTTTGTAGACACATATGACATTTTGGTTTTTTGTACTTATCATTTTTGCCGATCATAAGGTGTTTTTGCAACCTATGATCGAAGACGATGTATATTTTGACACACTCCTATCTATATATATCATTATTACCGGCTTATCTTGTTAAACATGTATGATGAAATGTTTTTAAATTTACATTTATGATTATTGCAAATGTCTGTCTAACATTCGAGAAGCAATTGCATCTGCTAATGTATTTAATGACCTTGGAATATGTTGATATTCAATGTAATCAAATTCACGTTCCAAGAGACGCACTCTCAAAAATAACCTTAATAACACTGGATTTCTAATGGCATATACTCTATTGAGCTGTAATACAACGAGTTCAGAATCTAACCTCACTATCAAACTCCGAATCCCAAATGAAATAGATTCAGCTAATAACTCAATCACTGCACTGTATTCTGCAATGTTGTTTGTTGTTTGACCGAGGCTCACCCCATGCATAGAAACTAACTCGTCAGAGGGCGAATAGATAACCCAAGCTGCGGAAGAGATATTCTGTGTACTACAACAAGCACCATCAGCAAATCCAATGTACGTTTGGAGAGGCGTCGACATCTGCAATATCAAGAGTAAAACCAAGATAAGCCAGAATAACGACGAAAACACACTTTCTAAGCTAAGCACACTGTCTAAACTAACAAACACACCAGCTAGAAAGAGAAATTAACCTAACTAACCTAACGAAAATCTTCACACCCATCATTTAAGCATAATACCTCTTTAGGTAAAGTCCATTTCTGGGTTTACCCAAAGAGTCCCCATCAAAGTCAACCAGCTCATAGGCCCCTTTTGCTAGCTTTCGCTTAACAATGTAGGGTCCATGCCACATAGGAACGAATTTTCTAGCACCTAATTTATCGTTAGCTTGATCATATAATAGCACTAGGTCTCCTTCCGAAAAATTTCGAGGGGTCACATTTCGATCATACTGAGCTTTCATTCGTTTTGCGTGAGTCTCGATTGCCAAAGCAGCGTCACGTCGAGTCTCATCTAATTGAGCTAAGTATAATAGACGTTTCTCCTCTTCGGAAGTAGCTGGAAGTAATTCGACAGCCATTTGAAGTGATGGGATTTCGCATTCAATAGGCAGCACAGCTTCCAAACCATAAACTAGTTGGAAAGGAGTGAACCCTGTTGATGTTTTTACTGAGGTTCGGTACGCCCAAAGCGCTGAAAATAACATGTTGTGCCAATTCGACCGATGAATACCAATGATTCGTCGGATCATGATAACTAGAACTTTGTTGATGGCTTCAACCAGACCGTTTGCTTGGGGATAATAAGGAGTAGAACTATCATGACGTAAACCAAGCTGGCCTGTAAGTTCTGTCATCATAATGTTTCGAAAATGGCGCCCATGGTCAGTGATTATCGCTTGTGGGACACCAAACCTAGCAATAATGTGATTGAATACGAAAATTGCAGCTGTCTTGCCGTCAGCCTCGAATGTAGGCATCGCCTCGGCCCACTTAGTAAAATAATCAACCGCAAGGATGATATACGCATGCCCCCCGGCCGAGTGAGGGTTACATGTAATAAAGTCGATACCCCATTTGGCAAAAGGACCAACGACAATTATAGGGTGGAGAGGAGCTGGTGGTGCGCGCATCTTGCGATCAAACACTTGACAGTTGTGGCATTTTCGGACCGCAATGATACAATCTTTAAACATGGACGGCCAGAAGTAGCCAGCACGCAACACCTTCTGGGCTGTGGCATACCCAGACATATGACCGCCACACGCTCCAGAATGACAGTCATTCATAACCCTTTCTGCTTCTTCGTGAGTTAAGCAACGACGAAAAACCAAGTCCGCCCCACGACGATAAAGAGTATCTCCAATAATTTTGTACTGTTGGGACTGAAATCGAATTTTCCGACGTTTTGACTTGGAAGCTTCGGGCCGAAAGGATTGGGTTTGGAGATAGACGATTATATCCCCATACCACGGATCTAAAGTGCTGATGAGAAACAAAGATTCGTCCGCAATGGGTTCCTCTGCCACAGTTTCCGTGTCAGCACGCGGGAAGTCACACATCAACTCTGCAAAAACGAAAGATTTCTTAGACTTAGATTTTTCAAATTCTAAGTCGAACTCTTGCAGGATAACGATCCATTTAGAGTACTTCCCCCCTAGCAATTGTTTAGTCAAAATGTAGATCATAGGGTTGCAATCCGAAATGACTGTAGTTTTACGGAGAAGAATGTAATGACGAAAACGTTGGACAGCCTGAACGGCTGCCAGGGCCAATTTCTCCACATGCGAATATTTTAGCTCAGTGGGATTCAACGTCCTACTAAGATAATATATCACATGTTCCGTTCCGACTTCATCTTCCTGAACTAACACCATTCCAATAGTGGAATGAGAGGCGGCGAGGTACAAAAAGTAATCTTGGTTGTAGTTGGGAGGATGCAACAACGGTGCATGGGTCAACGCGTGTTTAAGTGCATCAAAAGATTGCTGAGCTATCTCATCCCAAGAGAATTGAGCGTTCTGCTTCAACAACCGTGTGAAACCTTTTGTGACCTCGGCGTAGTTAGGAATGAATCGGCGTAAAAAGTTTGCTTTCCCCTGCAAACTTTGGAGTTGGCGAAGACTCGAAGGAGGAGGCAATTTGATGATAGCTTCTACCTTCGAGGGATCGACGCGAATGCCGGCTTTTGAAACTACAAATCCCAGCAATCGTCCCACTTCTATACAGAAGACACATTTGTGTGGGTTCAAACGTATACGATAATGCCTACACCTCATGAAGATTGCTCGTAAATGGACAAGGTGATCAGCTCGATGTAAAGAATGAGCAGGCAAATCATCGAGATACGGTTGCACAATGTGTTTGATGTCATGAAACGCATAAGACATTGCCCTTTGAAAAGTGGCTCCGGCATTCTTAAGCCCAAAAGGTAATTTGCAATAAGCAAATGTCCCCCATGGACAAATGAAAGCCGTTTTTGGTTGATCGGCAGGTAGAATATTGATTTGATTGTAACCGGAAAAACCGTCCATGAAGGAAAATATTTCACTGCCGGAACAATCATCAATTATTTGATCGATATAGGGCGTGGGATAGTTGTCTTTTGGACAAGCACGATTAATATCCCTATAGTCGATGCATATTCTTATTGTTCCTTGTTTCTTGGTAACCGGAACAATATTCGATACCCAATCCGTTAACGGGATCGGATAAATGAAACCTGCTTTCAACAGCTTCTCAACTTCTGCTTTAATCGCAGCCGCTTTCCAAGGGTGTATCTGACGCAGACGTTGCCGAACAGGTTTAGCGTCCGGGCAAGTCTTGATCTCATGAACAACAATGGAGGGATCAATTCCTGGCATTTCCTCATAGGACCAGGCAAACACGTCACGAAATTCTTGAAATAGGGCCTTGTATGTTTGAATTTCGTCATCTGTACACGAGGCGCCTATATGAATGTTCTCAACAATTCCAGCTTTGAATGAAATGTAAATGGCAATAGTTTGAGAAATGTTTCCCAAATTCAACTCTGAATCAGGATGTTTCATGGGATTCTGAGCATCCTTGACATATTCAGCCGTAAAGATTGATGAAAAATCATTTTCAAAGCCATCACCCTCAGGTAAAAACGAAGATCTATGATGGAGATCTTCCCATGGTAGATCGTCTACACTTAGGATTTCGCGAAGTTGCTCGTCAGATGACACAACTTCGGGAAACGCTATCCGTTCTAAGGTTGATGTGAAAAGTGATTCCTCACCGACCACATTCATTTGGTCGATTTGGGTTGAACGCGAGTCGGTAAAAGACTGCACGGCTTCATAAGCAATTTCATATGGACTCAAAGGCATAGCATCACCGAATGAGTCTATCTCAGATTCAGATGGGACAATCCAAGGATCATCGTAAATAATAGTATTTGACGTAATCATATGAATGAATGCGAATGAAGGGTTTGCGTTGATTGGAGGAAAAGGAAAAGTTCCCAGTAAACCGGAATCTTTAACTAATCCTACGCCAACATCCTTATAAGGGATAGTCGTTTTACCAACATGCTGGATACTCTCTGAAGAGGCTGGGTCGGATGAAAAGAAAGCCAGCTGGTCTATTGTCACGATCTTGCCATTGTGTGGAAACTTTATAACTCTGAAGACCGATGAGACGACCGCTGTCATAGCGTAAGACCAACTTCGACCCAAGAGAAGGTTGTAGTCCAGAGGGGCATCAACCACCTCCACATCCAGACTAACGGTTTTTCCTTCAACCCCTATGGGCAAATCCTATAAAATGCCAAACGGATGGAACCCACGGCCATCAAAGGCCTTAAGAATTGTCGGGGATTGGTTCAGTGAAGGAGAACCAAGCGATCTCCAACACTGAATTGACATAATACACGTGGAAGCTCCCTCATCAATTACAGTCCGATGAATAGGCCTGTTTTTGACTATCATTGGAATCTGGAAAGCCATCTGATGAGGGAGACGCGGTGTACTATTTTCTAGATCAAAGATTATCAGGTTTGGGTCCTGAACATCAACAGCTCCTATAGCCGACAAAAGTAATTTTCGTTGTGCTGGGCATGATTGCAGCACTTCTAAAGCCGACATTGCTGAGGGTGAAACAGCTAAATCCTCAACAATGTTGTAATTCTGGGCCGCTCTCGCATGTGGATTGAAAGCAGACCTTCGAAGTACACCCTTGGCGGGCGGTTTGATTACTAAGTCAGGGTTAGGTTTCTCGATCTATAGTGGATCGGAACCGGGAGCTGAGGTTGATGGATTTGATTGAGAAGATTCTGCTTCTTTCGATCCATCAACAGGACTTTTACTACCATAATCGTGTGATCGAGTCGCAATCCGTACATGAGACATCATCAATATGGGTTCTTCACTGGCACTCGAGGAAGAACCTATCATCTTACTCTCCTGCTTTGGAAATGGATCTTTCAAAACAACAGGAGTTGGAGAACCCTTGACGATTTTCACAACCTCGGCCCGATGAGGGAAATCTCTTGTAAAATGATCCTCTTCACAAATAAGACAAGGATATCGAGGTTTGCGCTTTTCGTCATTGGTTTCCGATTTTTCTTTTTTCTCCTTTGGAGCCTTGTCTGCTTTATCCTTCTTCTTGCCTTTCTTTTTCCCACCGTTTTTTGATTTAGCCGTAGATGACTCTACAGCGTGAATATCAGCGGAAATTTCAGGAGAAGATTCTCCTGTCGGGGAGTCTAGTAAGGTTATAATGGGCGAAGAATTCTTTGAAGACTTCTTCTTGCTTTTAGTATTTACCGTACCAATCATGCCATCAGCAGCATGAGACCCCGAAGGAGCAGCAGCAATTTGATTTGACTTTGGAAGATCTGGGATCTTTTCGTGTAACGTACCCGACTGAGTATAAACTAAGTCAAGGTACTGCGCTTGAGCAATTACTTGCTCTTCAGTAACTACTCCGGCCTTAGCTACGTCTTCAGTAATCTTCGGTAATAATGATTTAACAAACCATTCAGCTAAGATTTGGTCCGGGATAAAAACTTTCACTAATCGCCTTCGACGTCTCCATTCATGAATATGATCGGAAATATAAGTGGACGTCGACTGTTTTAATGAAGTTAATAACTCGGTGCCATTATCATACCTGACCGGCAACTGAAAATGTGTTAAGAACGAGGTAGCTAACTAACTAAAATTATAAAAAGAGGCCCGTGGTAACTCAATGTACCACTTGGCCGCGAGACCAATGAGTGTACGCTGAAAAAGACGTAAACGGATCGAATCATCCGAGATAGAATTTGAAGCACACCAGAGGTGGTAAGTCATCATGTGATTTGATGGATCCTCTCCAGACTTACCTTCGAACTTGGGTATGTCACTGGGCAACTTATTTGGCATTGGCGGCCAGAACGGAAGATAATTTATTGGATCGTTCGTTAGGCACGTCAAGTCTGGTAAATCCAAAGTTGCGATAAACGGCAATTGCCGATTAGGATCCCTAAAACTCTGGGTCACAAGACCAGTCCCAGGAGGAGGATATCCAGGATAACTTGGAACAGGAATCGCATTCGGGATATTGTATCCTCCTGGAAAACCAGGATTAACCGGACCGTACTGGGGTTGCTGAGGTTGTTGATAAGTGTACCCAGGATACGGTTGATACTGGTAAACCGGTTGTTGGACAGCAGGCCCGTATTGGTACTGTCCCTGGTACGGTTGATAAACAAATTGTGGTTGACTAGTGACAACCGTACTTAAACCAGGCTGCCCCACAGGCATCTGAACCGTAGTTTGAATCGTGGATCCAGAAAATGGTAAAGATGTCTGCGGAGTAGTGGCAGAGACAGTAGAAACCGGAGCTGTCGATACTCCAGAAGTAAGTGCGGTGGAAGAAACAGATGTTGCGGTAGTTGCAGCAGTCGTTTGAGATGGAGTACTAGGTGCAATTGGCGACTGAGTAACTACCGAAGGTACAGAAGTTTGAACATTAGACTGGACTGGTTGCTGGGATGGACCAGCAACTAAGGGTTGTCCGGCTTGAGATGACAACTGTACACTTGGCTGCAATACCTGTTGAACTTGCGATGGATCCCACACTATGTTCATTCCGGGGTACTGACCCATGACAGGTTGAGGATATTGAGATCCATAACCGGATTGAGGCTAGGATTGATAACTGAAAGGCACAGTTCCCGTACATATGATTGACCTTGAGGTGGTTGATAACCTTGACTCGAGTATTGACCTTGAGGTTGATACCCTTGAGGTAAATACTGATACTGGGGTTGACCTTGACCTTGAGGTTGATACCCTTGAGGTAAATATTGATACTGAGGTTGACCCTGGGGTACATATTGAGGCTGGGGTTGACCTTGAGGAATGTATTGGACTATGGGTACATACTGTCCTTGAGGCTGCCCCCCAGACGCAAGTTGTGTACCTTGAGGTTGCCCCCCAGGCGTTAATTGAGGCTGCCCCCAAGGTGGTAATTGGCCACCTTGAGGTTGAGAACCGGGAACTGAACCTGACATCATATAAATGTCTCCTACACCCAACGGTTTATTACCATTGTTTCCAGCTAATAACCCATGTTCAATGGGTTGAGGAGATGCTCCCGCAAAAGTACCAGAAAGTGACTGATACCCAGAGGGAACAGAAGGACCGCCATACAAGAAAGATTCAGGAGATTGAGTGAACACGGACGACTGACCAGACATATTTACAGGAGTATAAATACCTCCAGGTGGAAAAGGAGTACGAGGTGGAGAAAAACTTATCCCTGAGTTGTCTAAATAATTGGTTAACGAAAGGTACCAAGTAGTACTTCTAGGAGGACTGTAAAAGATGGATTCACGCTCCCTTAGATCAATAGTAGGTTGATCTTCAAGGGTAGAAACGCCAAATTCTTCCTCTGGAGCAAGTTCTTCAATAGCTATCAAACCAGCAGGAAGATTTTCGGTGATAACTCTTTCTACCCTAGGTGAATCAGGTGCACTAGAAGTTGGAGTAACAGGTTCAGGTACTTCAGGTTCTTCGCCTATATCACTAGTAGATGAAAAACTACCAGCAAGCTCGGAAACTGCAACTGCTTCGGGATTATAACCTGTTTCTAGACCTTGGTAATCTGGATGGACTACCAACGACGATTCTCCTTCTTCAGGTGAACCTACTTTACTGCCACTAGGAGTTACAAGGACCTTCAAACCTTCGTAATGACTCGGGACCTCTTCAGGAGGTTTGCCCGCAATCTACGGGATTTCCTCAACAAATCGGCCACGGTAACAATCTCAGGAGACTTGCCCCGAAGTCTACGGGACTGTCTCGGTAATTCCGCCACAGTTAAAACTTTTAACTACTTCACACGCAAACAAAGTAAAATCTCAAAGCAAACCACCTAAAGTCTCTAAAGAACCAAACAAATTTGAATCATACGCCTAAAGAATCTAGGGCGTCAAACCATACACAAACAGTAGCCTTCCGGACCGAAAACACTAGTTGGTGATGAAGCCCAACATCGCCGAATTCAGTACAGAAGTGGAGGGTGGAACAGTTACCCCGGCAACCTGCTTAATGAATAGACCGGCACAAGTTCCTCCACTTCAACCGTCTCGAGTGAAGTGAACCCCCCGGAAAATCCAAGTGAGTCTAGCCGACGTCTGCTCCAGGTACAGTGGGATCTTCCCTCCACCGTCACCTCGTGTAGAATCCTAAAGATAATGGTCACTAAAGTTACCAACAACAACAAATACACCTGGGGGAACAGTCTACACTCCGACAGCACGCAAGGGCAGAGTATCAAGTTCAATCCCCTTGCCGGCTCCTTGACAATAATCCAAGGTTTACCGACAAGTGACCCCTGGCTCCTCGACAATGGTTAATCCGAGGTTTACCGTTTGTAATACGTGCGTGTCTGGCGTCATTCCCAACGAGGGAGGATTGATCCCCTCACTGGTTCGGACACGAGCTCGTGCTTCTCCTTTAAGAGGAGCTTTCCCAGAGTATAAATGCAACAGTTGGATTTATCCTACCACAAGATAAGCTACTTGTTTGGTTTTGCTGTCTTGGAGAGTTAATTACTCTCCTACTCCAAGACACTAGCCTGATCTATATTGGTGTTTCAGAGCCCTAGTAAATAAAAGTTACTACGTTGATTTTACTTTAAGCGTTAATTTTTATGGCTTTTCTTTAAGACAAAAGGTAGCGGAGATGAAACTGATGGTGTGTAGACTCGACTCAAATCCACTAAAAAGATGCACTTAGGATGACTTATACTAATTTTCTTTTTCAATGAATTCCCTAGCTAAGAGAGTTGGAGAATGCAAAATTTATAAAAGACAACTTTCTTGGCAAAGACAATCAAAGAAACAATCTCTTTATCTTTTCCAAAACGTACAACACATGACCACTAATTATTCTACGAAAATTCCTTTTCCTTTCAAAGACTCAAATGCTACCAAAGCAAACTTTCCTTCAAAAGATATTTTTGTATTTTTTCCTAATTAATAAAGCATGTAAAACTTACTGTAACAAAAATCAAAGTTAAAAAAGCTATGGCAATCAAATCAACTCAATTTCACTCAAAAGCAAATCTAGAGAAATGCACCTAAAAACTAAATCAAACGAGGCAAAAGCCTACTAAAGATGATTCCTGGATGTTTTACTCAGTCAAAATGCAACTAAGGACTAGTTAATGCAGAACCAAAAACCAGTCAAAAACAAAAATCAAAATCTTTTGTTCTTTTTCTCAAGAATAAAATTCAAAGTTCAATCAACAAACTTTTTCGAGATTCGCAAAGAGAAGACACAAAGGTAGGTCTCTCACAAGGATGAATTCTATGACAGGTCCGACTCCTAAGAGGGTTGAACAAAACCAGGGAGATCCAAAGTTTGACAACCTCTAACGCCAAAGTCACTACAGGACCAGTTAAAAATCAAACCCTAAGGCAAAATCTCTATGAATTTCACTAAAACTCTCGACACTGACGAAACAAGCTTAGGTGAAGATTTATGGCAGAAAACCAGTGGATCTGGGCAGAAAAAACAAATTAAAAACAAAATCTAAAAGGCAAAAAGAAGAAAATTGAAATTTTCTTAATTTTGACAGGGTACGCAGGCGACCTGTTTGCACAGGTGCGGGTACGCTCTGTGCACAAAGCTACAGTGCGTACAGGTACTTACTGTGCTCAACTCAGAGGCTGCGTACTTCTAGCAAAAGAAAGAAAAACTAAAATCTAATTTAACCCTAAGCTAGCCCACCCAAAAACACAGTCAGACAGCCAAAAACCAGAAAACAAACAACTTTTCTCAGATCAAAGTTTCAGACAAAGGAAAAATCATTCACATCAATGGAGTTCCCCAGTATGGTCGCCATTTTTTCATGCGGAAAGAGTCGATAGTGCGGACACAACCAACCTCCCTAGAAGCTTAAGGCTTTCTAGTGACAAACAAGACAATTAAGAGCAATCCTTCTCTAAATAATAATGCATTTATCATACAAGAAATCAAGTGTTTAGATCCTACCTGTAACCCAACGCTGTTGTAGTAGTCCAGCCTCGTCGATCCGGATGAGCTCCTCCATCTCTTCGAAACCTGCATTCACTAACAATCAAACGATTAAATAGCACCTGAATATCTCATAAAACAAAAAATATTTAACATACAGACCAAGGAGTATATGAAACAACTCATAAATAACAAATTGTTGAGAAGAATGGACTTATTTGTATTAATAGGAAACAAAAGAAACCATTACAACCTGAACCTTGGTGTTGTGCAGGTTCCTCCCAGGGTCCAGCAAGAGTTTTCCTTTACTTTGATAAGCTCACCCACTTCCAAATGAAACAAGAAAGGATGGGAATCTCTCCTCACAAGCTTCTACAAGGAAGTCCTAATTCCAGCAGCATCTACCCTTAGGAATGTTTAGCTTTCAACCTCCCCTCCTTCTGGCCCAATGCCTGTATTTATAGTGCTCTAGAGGAAGTTATTCAGGTCCACCATCAATGGGATAAGCCCCTCTTTGGATGGGTTAGTTCCCCTCTTGATGGGATAAGTTCCTCTTTGGTAGGGATACATGAACCATCTGGAGGCGCTTCATACACGTCAAACAAGCTTCTAGAATGCTCTAGAAATGACCACAAGTAACTTTTTTGGAGTGAAACTTGCGCCTTTTGACCTTTACAGGAGTACGCACCCATTGCTTTACAGACAGAGCGTACAAGTACGCAGGTATTGTGAGCTTGGGGTGCGTACACGCAGGTAAGGCTAAGAGAAACTGCGTACCCAGAGATATACAGATTTTTAATGACTTTCTCTCTTTTTTGGAGTTTGACATGGAGAGCAGAGGTATGAGGCTTGCCAAGGAGGATAGTATGACAGTTGATGGAGCCATACTAACTGCAAATAGCCATGGTGACATTTTTTAGTGTAACACGAAGTATGTGCACTATCATCCTGTTGACAACCATTGTTTGGCCATCATTTTGGGGATGGAATGTAGTCGACTTGGTGAGCTTAGTGTCCAATAGTTTCCAGAGGCTCGACCAAAATGTGCTTAGGAACCTATTATATTGATCTGATATAATGGTCTACAAGATCCCAAAATGTACCCACACTCTTTCAAATAATATTTTGGTAGTGTCCTCTGTTGTGATACTCTTCTTGTACGACACCAATATAGCCATCTTAAAAAAATTGCCCATGACCAGAAATATATAGTCATTACCATGCTTGGTAGAAGGGATGCTAGATAGATAGTCCATGGAGATGTATCCCTAGGGCTGGCTGGGAGTAGGAAGAGGAGTGTGTATGCCTTGGTTCTTGATGTTTGGCTTAGCGATGGCACACGTAGTGCAAGATCTGATATATTTCTCAACATCCTATCAGAGTTTTGGCTAAGAAAAGTACTTATGTAGTACGACAATGGTTTTATCCACACCAAAGTGTCCTATGAACTGACTGTAGTGTTTCTTCCAAATTATCTTGGCACGCTCGAGTGAAGGAACAGAAAGAAGGCCCAGGTAGCATAATAATGAGTCCTGGAGGTGGAAATCAAGAAATTTCTTGCCATCCACTAGAAGCTGGTATGTGGTAGTGAAATTTGTATCATTTTTGTATATTTGCGGCCATCCAAAGGTCTTGTGGCCACAAGAGTTGAGAACAATAGTTAGTGCTGCAACTGGGGACCGTCTAAGGCAATCTTCAACATGATTGTTGCTTCCCTTTTTGTATTTAATGTTAAAGTGGAATTGTTGTATATATGTAGACCACTTTTGATGGCGATTGTTCTGTAGCTTCCTTCTGTTTATATAAATTGAAGAGGTCGGTGGTCGATGTCGATGACTATCTCATTCCCCAAAATGTAATGTTTCCATTGTCGGAATACTTGCACAATAGAATACATATCTTTATCATAGGTGGGGTACTTCCAAATTGTATCAAAAATTGTCTCACTATGATAGGCCATTGGATGCCCATGTTAGGTGAGGACTGCACGAATATCATAGTTAGAGGCATCTGTCTCAATTTCAAATAGCTTCTGCAAGTCTGGTAATGTGAATATAGGTGCAGAGCATAGGTGGTGCTTCAACTCAATGAATGCCCTCCGTTGGGACTTGGACCAGGAAAACTTTGATTTTTCTCCACCATTCATATTTTGACTCAAAGGCCAAGTGATATGGGAGTATCCCAAAACGAATCTTCGATAAAAATTTGTGAGGCCCAAAAAATTGTGAAGCTCTGTTAGAGTGGTCGGGGTTGGACAATCACGAATGACTTGGATCTTAGCTGGATCAAATGCATGCTTTGCTCATCTATGATGTGACGCAGGAAAAGCCGCCTAAAGGATATTTCCTTGATTTTCATAATAACCTTACATGAACCTATGGGTTATGGCCCACCTATACAAATCGGAAGTGTTTACATTAGTGGGTTTTAACAAAAACCCAACCAATCACCAAGCAGTGATACAACACATGATCCGCCAACGAACGTCGGTCCCACTCCGAATGCATACAGCCGGACCCGAAATAAAATAAAATCGCATCCATAAACTTCTCAGGTCCGCTCAGGCCCAAGTGTTATCGACTTCAATCTCTGCCATTGATCAAAGCACACTTGATCCAACGATCAACAGTGATATCGCATGGAGTACTTGCACGACGTTTAACTACCCTTATGGAGACGATAAGGAATATAATTCTTGGTCTATAAAAGTTCAAGTCCGTTCTAAGATTAACGTTCGATCACTTTATGAACCAATACCTGTTGGATATACGAGGTCATCAAATATACGGCCCACGGGTCTTCAACTAGCACACGGATTACCAAACAACTTAACCTCCGCAGTTGACTGTGATGTAAGCATTTGGAAATGAGATCGACAGCTAGGATTTAGCGTGAGTCTTCAACCACGATCAAGAAATTTCGACTCTCCTATCCCTGCAATCTATTCCTCCTCCATTCTCTGCCATTAATATCCATCGATCTAAACAATTCGACGACTCCCTCTGTGCTTGTTCGCTTAAGATGGAATTTATGTCAAACACCCATTAACTCTACCATACTCTGTTCCAACTCATACAACATTTAACTTGTTAATATTGGATCACCATCAATCCTTACAGTGATCGATGGTCGATCAATAACATGGGAATTAACTCAATAGCACATAAACACATAGACATACGAATTCCACATAACACACAATTTATATTATACACAGTATAATTATAGTCTAAGGCATTTCAGCCTTAGTCACAAATTCTCCTCTCAACTACATTGAATCCACACTCTGTTTACACAAATGTTTCCTATCCTTCCATTTCTCTTCTCACAAACACAGACTCTTTAGAGAGAAATTACAAAGTTGTGGATCATCTAAGATCCACAATCTCCTCCCACAATCGCTCAATCAAATCCCCTAAATCTCTCTACACACATACATGGCAGATAATTACATTAAATTAAGCCTTCTCGAGACTTATCAATTCCATCAAATTAGCTCGTTTTTAATAGAAATTTGCTCCCGGTTCACATGATTTTCCACATCTCCTCCTCCATAGCTTTGACTTTGACTTTTGACTAAGGGTGGCCGGATGCTCCCACATCATGATGTAACCCATATATTGGACCTAGCTCATGCTGAAGGTGAATTTCCCCAAGTTGGCACACAGTTTGTGTTGTTGCAAGGTTTGAAGAACTTGTTGAATGTGTTGCAAGTGCTCTTCCCAACTCCTGATGAATATGAGGATGTCGTCCATATAAACAACCACAAAAATGTTGGTTACTAACTTCATTTCATTCGCTTAAGTAGACCACTAGTTACTAACAAGTGGATTTAATGAAGGTTCATTTACAAGATCAAGTGAAAGACTCGATTTGGAATTTAAAAGATCTAATCAAAGACTTGAATTGGAATGGATTTGTTTCATTTTTTAACAAGTGACACAAGAAAAGAACTATGCTCATGAAACCTTGTTTCATTTTCTAACGAGATTGACACAAGAAAAGGAACTTTTCTCAAAAGACCTTGTTTCATTTTTTAACAAGATTGACACAAGAAAAGGAACTTTTCTCAAAGGACCATGTTTCATTTCCTAATGAGCTTGACATAAGAAAAGGAACTCTACTCTGATACCTTGTTTCATTTTTTAACGAGCTTGACACAAGAAAAGGAACTCTACTCTGACACCTTGTTTCATTTTGTAATGAGCTTGACACAAGAAAAGGAACTTTTCTCAAGAATCATATCATGGTCAATAAGAGACCATGTATTCGAGAGGTTCTCATCAGATGGAAGAACAACACCCCGAAAGGGATACATATCAAAGGATCCAATGGAAATATCAGGCTCCAATGCCGCCAGTAAATGATGGACCATATCACCTATATGATCTAGGTCGAAAGAAGTTGAGCAGACAATGAAAGGCTCATATTCATTAGTAGATATGTGAACATGATAGGTTTCCACATAATTAACCTTTTGTGGGGAAGATACCACTTACACATTCAGAAGGCTTAGGGAAGTAGGATGATTGGCAGTCAAATCAGGACCAACAAATGAAAGTTTATCGATAGCCACAATCCTTCCATCATGCGGGAAGCACATCACACGAAAGAGTGTGGATACAACAACATTCACAGCATAAATATAGTCTCGTCCCAGGAGAAAATTGAAGTCCAAAGGGTCTATGACAACCATAACATCAATACATACAATTTTTCCTCCTAAGGTAATAGGAAACTGAGAAAGGATCACTATGGGTCTACTGGTTCTTATGTTAAAAGCTAACAGATTCAGAGCGATAGACACAAGAAGTGGGGAACCCAAAGCTTGCTAAGCAATGGAAGATATTATACTAACAAAATCTCCCTCATCTGTAACAATGTGATGGATATTCTTATCATAAGCCTTTACCATGATATTAAAAGGCATGTAAGAAGGGAGAGGAGGTTTTGTCGATCGATTCCAATCCAAGGAAATGGCATGTTTTCTTGGAGGGGGTTTCATAGGAACAGGATTAATGCCCCCTTGTCCAGTAGAATCAGAAGAAACAAGGAGGACCTGAGCGATATGATCTTCACTCTCTACAAGAAAAGTATGATTGAATGAAGGTGGAATTGGGTCAACAATTTTCTCAACCAATGGTTGGTTGGGCACAAACTCACAGGATTGATGATTAGAGAGAGCAATATTGACTACATTTGGATTATGATCAATCACTTCATCAACTAGTGGAGGATTGGGAGAAATCTTTCGATAACGAGCCAAAAAATGAGGCTCAGAAGTTGTACAGTTTTCCAACAATTTTGAGGGTTCATCCATATAAGAACAAAGGTGAATAGGATGATTGTCTTCACATAACTTACATGAAAACTTGACTTTAACCTTTTTCCCATGGACCTTACTATCACTAGTCAAAGGATTATCACTAACATGATCTCCAGCGGCCGATGAAAAAGGGTTGATGTGAACATGTGGACCACACTTCTAATATCTTGGGAATACCAGGACAATATCTAAGAAGGTGTTCACCCTTACATAACTTGCAAGGGAATTTAAATTTTCAGGGCTGATTGGAAGGTTTCTCAACATCATTTGCATCAGTAGCAATGGCTACTTGCTTGTCCCTTTGCTTATTGTTCTTCTTCTTAATATTCATTTTATTCTTCTTCTTATCCACCTGGTTATTAACTTGGAGGCTTTCACAAGACAAAGAGGAAGAAGAGGAAGAAGATCGAACAAATAAAGGCGGCAAAGGATTAAGTTTAGGATAAACTTGGATTGATATTTTTCAAGTGGAGGAGAACTTGGTTGAGAACAAGTTTGGACATTCAGAACCATAGTGGTAAAAAAAAACCAAACTAGAAAACTAATGGTAAATTTGGGAAGGGACAACGTTTCCATATAAGGATCACCAATATTTCCAAGAGAAGGAAAATGGCCAAAATTCCTATTAGAGGGGTTTGCTTGATTGGTAGACTCTGGAACTATTTCCATTAGTGTCAACCCAAGATCCACTAAAGGAGATATTCCACAGGGAGGATGTTTTTCCGTGATCAATTAATTGATTTTAGAAATTAAAGATACAAACAAAAACAAAGAGGGGTAACTAGGAAAACGGGTTTACCAAGCAACCATTAATTGCAATATACACCTTGGTGAACCAAGGACTTAACGTACATGTAGGAAATCTCCCCGAATGTTGTGTTTGGTGTATCACACTATACAAGGCGGTCGACTCAGTTACCTATGGATGGATTACAACCTAGAGTGGACTTCCAAAATATACTCAACAGTATGTGGAAGCGCAATTCGTAGTAGTGCTTTCTAATACATAATCATTTGATGAGAACATTACCATATACTTATCATGCGTGGAGCTCCATTCGATATACTCTAAGGTACGTGGAGAACGTTTTGATTCACTTACGTATATGGAATGTGATATCACCCCCGGATTGTAACACTCACAAAAAATGAAAACTCCTACATTTAAAGACGTCGGAACACGTCTCTAGCCTAGACCTCTAGATGTGTTGTCAAGTTTCAAATGATCCTTAGGTTAATTGAAGTGAATTTTAGTGTTGATCTTGAATTAGATTTTAGTTTCAAGACTCAAAACTCGATGTCACATGAACACACCTATGATGCAACTAACATGAGAAAAATAACTCTTTTAATTTTTGATGAAAGCTATCTAGTGTAGGGAAGAGGTGCAAACAATGATGCAATAATCAAGTATGTAGCAAACAGTTTTCTAAATAGATATTTTAATTTCACTATTCCAAGTCAATTCAAACCATTAAAATATGTCAAACCATGCAATGTAATATATGCACAATTCCAATGAAAAAAATATGCAAATGTAATCTATGCACAATTTCCTTTCCTACTGTGAAAGTGAGAATTATAACTATGAAAATGTGATCTATGCAAGAGAATTATTCAAAACAAACACAAGAGGGTTCCAATGAAATCAAACATAATATGAGATTGCATGAACAGAGGGTTCAAACTAAAATTGAGTGAAAATTTTAAAAATCAAAAGAGATGTCACTCAAAGGCAGTTAACACTCATACACAATAGAGGGTGGGATTTTTTTTTCAAAAATGAAAGAAAAAAAACGTAATTTCACACTATGGAATTTTGATTTCACACACAAAACCGTAGATGCAAATGCAAAGATAATTTTCTTTTAAATCCTATTTAATTTTCAAATATGATGAAAATTGAGATGCAATGTCTAATCATTGATTAAAACAAACTTTTTAGAATGATAACTGGAACACCAATTCATTCAAATACTTAATGACTAAACAAAATCATTTTGCAAATGACCTAATCATAAGAACAAAGGAAAATATAAGCAAATCCTTACCAAAGGAGCTAAAAATAAAAGAAAACCAAATGGAGGCTTGAGAGAGACCACAAGACACTCAAAGACTCAAGAAAGAGCATCTGGAAGAAGACTGATCAGAGAGGAAATCAAGACAAATGAAAATTTGTGCATGAACAGGGGCCAACATAGGTGCAAAGGAGGAACCAGTTTCATGTAACATAGGCACAAAGAAGGCTCAGCTTGGGTGCAACACTTTGCCACAAGACTAGAGGGTGTGTTGGTCTAGGGATGCAAAGTTATGACACAAGGATTGCAATTGAGTCTTAGTGAAAGGTCTTCCTAGGTATGTTCTTGACTGAATAAGACAATAAAGGTTTGAATAAGAGGTAAGACAAGCACAATGGACAAAGAAAACACCAAGGGAATACATCATTCCCCAGTATGGTTGCCAATTTGTTATGCAAAACCTACGAATGTGGACAAAAGTATCTTCCCTAAGCTTGGTGGACTAACCTAGAAAAACATAATGACAAAGGGACTAATGTCTTCCTTAAAGTAAATAGATAATGGGATGAAGCCTACCTGGAATTTTTCGTATGCTTCGCTCCTTCCTTGGCTTGAATGCTCCAATCCTATCTATGATCACTATAATTAGAACCTGCATAGTCAGATAACACAAGCCAACGATCCACAAAATCTATGAAACATCATCTAATCACTTTATTTAATAGATCAACATGGTATTTGAATATATGAAAACATAACATCATATATATGAAAACAAAAAACTCTTTGCATTAATAGAAATGGAGTGAGATACAACCAAAGATAGGCGTTGATCTTGTAGAAGAGCTCGTCCAAGTTGAGTTATACTCTCCTTCTCACAAAGTGCACCTCTAATCACCCTAATGCATGGAAAGATATCTCTCACAACAACAACATAAGGGTAGAATCACTCTCCAAAAGCCAAATTCTTGCCTATGGATGACAATAAATATATAGGTGAAAGAGGCAGTTCATGAATTCTTATCCTTTTACCATTATGGGCTTCAGAACCACTCTTGATGGGAGGACGAGCTCAAGGGATAAGGGATGAAAGCTCCAAGGTAGGATAGGATAGGATTCAAGACTTTTATATGAGGTAAATGGTTATAATAGAACCTGGAAGCTTTTAGAAGAGGAAGCTTCAAGATTCTTTCTCTTTTTCCTGAATTTATAGAATTAACACACCCCGAACACTGAGCAACTTGTTGGTGATCAATGCAGGTACAGAGTAGGGCAACCTGGCAGTCAACGTTGGCCAATAAGATACCAGAGTGCATTGGTCCTTAAAACGACTGAAACAAGTTGTTTTCGGACAGAAACTTGGGGATTATAATGGGTCATGCTTAGGGATTTATGCAAGGATTATGAAAAAGGGGTCAAAGGATGTTGATTGATCCAGTTGAAGGCCATTGACTAGACGTGACAAAATGGACTATAACACGCCCTCTTTTCCCCTTTTATTATAAATCGAGAGTCAAGAAGACTCCCTTTGTTGCTAGCCTAAAGGAACGAAGATGTCATCTTATAATAGTCAGTTGGTGAGGGATATTACAGTCCTCCCCTCCCAAAATTGCTTGTCCTCAAGTAATTAAGTGTCTATGTATCAATGCACAGGTCCCAAAGGCTCCTGCATAATGTCATTTTGTGTAAGTATGGTATGGTATTGGGCCTATTGAATTATACATAGTCGTAATTTTCTATTATGCTGCAAAACAATCCATCATAGTGTTGATCTTCCTCTAATTTCATAGGATAACATTCAAAGATTGCATTATTAGATGAAATAGATGATGTTAAGAAGAATAATAGTCCCTTGTCAATATTTCAAAGTGTAATTGTGCATTCTTCTTGCTGTTTATTGTTAAAATTACTTGAATATCATTGAGATCCAATGTAGTGGGTGAAACAACCAAAAACTTAAAGAATCTCTTTATAAGATCTATTTCCAATTCCTCATCCCTGCCCAAAGATGTTATTGTCCATATAATGCATTGGACTTTGCTCCAGGCATGCTGGTATGTCTTGTAAATTGTGTAGGATCAATATCCCATAGGATATCAACATCCAAGTTATATAACTTGTCCAAGTTCGTGCCAATAGTAGATCCTACCCTTTTGCAATATGATTTTGAGTTCATTGTATTTATGATAAGTTTACTTGGATCATAATGTAGGGTGAGATTTAGAGAGAAGCGAATGCATTATTTATTATGTTGTTTGACATCCGTCAAAATATTTATTAGTGGTGTTGCAGGAGTTATTTTATCTTTATCACAATTCCTATATTCATAGACCTCTGCAAATTGAATATTAGGAGAGAACATGCATTCCCTTCCATAGTGGCATCCCTCCAACGTCCAACACAATTTTCACAACTCTTATTAAAATGGTTGGTATGAGAGAAAAGATAGTTAGTCCTTATTTTGAACATTTCTTAGGAAAAGACCTTGTGGACAGGTGCAACAATTGTTGTTTGGTCAAGGAAATATTGTTCTTCAGAATGTTAAAAATTATTTTGTGTACATTGGGTTATTATTTCTTTCATAATTCTTGTAGTCTCATTTCATATGCTTGAAGTATTCAAGGACCCCGAGCCAGCACATAAAGTCTGAATAAAAATATCATTTACTAGCTCGGTGTCAACTTCAAGACTCAAGTTTGCTTCAATTCATCCTGGACAAGGAATGCATGCATGCTTGAACTCATAATCATTGTAATACAATGGCGGACCTCCAAAAAGGCAATCAAACTTGGGTCTGAAGTGATTCCTTATTTCCATCATGACCTCATATGTCTTCATAGTAGCATGAAGGGATGTTGGCACCAAATGGTGGAAAGAATACCACTCCTGCTTGAGCTTAGGAGTAATTGAATCAAAATCATGTGTATGAGTTCTGAAGATGTCATTTCTAGCCACTTGAATGACCTATTGCAATTCGGTTTTTTTTTGCAACAAGTCAACAACCGAAATTTTCTTGTATGAGAAAACACGATGCTGGTGAGCCCACAATTCTACAATATCATCTTTTGCTTCTGCCAGTGCTGAATGATCTCGAAACTCCATCCAGATTGTTAACTAATTACTACTGGAAACCTCAATGGTGTGAGACCCAATCCCATGACAATATTTATGGCAAATCATATGTATGAACATGGATTCAAAATAAAAATATTTATTTTGTTTCTCTCAAATGAATGGATTTGTAATGGGTAGGAGCATAGACCTCAATTTAGCCTCTACAACATTTTTGAGCATGACCATGGAAGTACTTCTCTCTTTTACTAATTCCTCATTATTTGGAAAAATAAGGCAACTGTTTGATAATATTTGACATTCCCTACATTATATATTAGTTGAATCATACAAAAAGGAGTAGCGACCATATTTACCATATTCCATTCCATATAAGTACTCCCAAAATATGTAAGAGCCCGAGGATGGTTTATCTGAAGTTGAATGTGGGTATGGAAACAAGCCATTGCTTCTTCCACTCTCCGATCATATTTTAGTGCATTGCTTGGTTATTGTATACCTCCAAAAAGTGGAGTCTAGGATGATATATTGTTTGTAGTGTGCTAATACCAAATCTTGTTCATAAAAAATGTTGGACAAAACCAAAGGCAATCGCATAGCCAAGACACAACTGGACTACTCGTTAGTAGCATAAAATTGCATCTTGGGGCTTTTTCACAGCCTTTAATAAATTTCCTTGGCTCAATTGTGCATCCAAAAAATTAGGCTTCAACCTCATCAACCCCCTTATAATAAACAATGGCCTTCTAGAAATCCCTTTTTTTCCATGAATAGGCTAGTCAAGCACAAATATACCTATCCAAATAATATTTCTGCTACAGGTCCCACAAAAAGTATAAAAAACTTATTTACTGGGTAACACGATTCTTGCTTACTAATTTGCATAGTTTTTAACTTAGGAAAAGGAGGCAATTTATCTTGTTTAATATTTACCTCTCTTCCTTGATAATCAACACAATTGGGGCTAGGATATTTTCCACGATCAAAGGGTGTTGGAACCTTCAACATAGGAAATTACAAACATATTCATCCATCTATCTTATGATGTAATTCTGGTGTATCATATTGTGAGCTCAACTTAAGATGTAGTAACCTTTGTGCCCCTAGTAATTTCTGACAGATGTGAATCTTATCTTTGCTAGATCAACATTTGCATTTATGTTATTAAGTAATTGAGTAGGAGGCTTTTGATTGAAGTCATCTGTAAGCAGTGATTCTATTGCCGTTGAGAATGCAAAGCCATTTTTTCGTTGTCCATCATATATGTAGCTTCAATTTTTCTCTTGTTAGCTTGATCACTTCACATTCAACCATAGTAGTTGTGTCTTTTGTTTGAGTTGATGCCTTTTCTAAATCGAGCTTATCTTTTATATTTTCACTCCCCTCAGATGAAATTTCTAAAGCTTTCACTACATCTCGATCCTCAACTCGTTCCTTTGCCATAATTTTATATGTATTATTCTCCTTTGCTTTTGGGTCTTGGGCTTCATATTTGCAATATTTTTTATTTATCATGGCTATCCATGTATCCATGAGTTATGCCTCCTTCAAGGTAGCTCTATGTGTTTTCTCGATCATTGTATGTACTATCCATTTCCGGTGTTTTCTCCTCATAAAATAATAATCATTTATGGTTAATTTTTCCTTTACTTTAAGAGGTAATGTTTGGTACTCCCTCATCCAATTTGTGGTTGTTTCTGCTATGGGTGTGAGAGATTCCTTCCTTTGAGGAATCATCCAAAAATGTTGGCATAGTTGGTTTGCTGCCATAAACGTGCAGACTATTCTGGGGATTCCTATGAGCATGTATATGACTGCTCCTACAGAAATGTGAATTACCATCTCCATTATTGCTCTGATAGTTAGAATTTCCAAACAATGTATGGGACATTTTGGTGAGAAGCTACATGATTGCTTCTTGGGTTTAGGCGATCCTATCAAGAGCATTTTGAAGTATGGAATCCTATTGGTATTTCATTATTTATCCTCACACTTATGGAATGTCCTCCAGATCTACTTTAGTCTTGTGTCTCCTTCCTGAGCCTTGGCTTCACATCCCACAAATGGCCAAGAATGTGGCTCTGATACCACTATACAATTCCAAGCAATATGAATAATCAACTGAATAGGAGCACTTCGTTATTAAATGAGGGATGATTTACAATAATTTTGAAGCATATGTAATAGGCCAAGGCATAAAAATTTATTTAATTTATCGTGACCCACTACAGCACTCAACCAATGGACAATGATCAACCACATCGGATCGTAAATGGCTCAGATACATTCATTTTGCCCACAACCAAACAAGGGATTTGGTGTGGGTGGCGATATGGCAGATCGATTGAGTGAAGGCACTTGGCAGTGACATAATGGCATTTTGACCCTTTCCTTCAATCCTTTCACCCTCTGCAACTCAATCAAATGACCCTTGTGCTCTTTGTAATAGAGAAAATGTTCATCAATGATGGCTTCTCCTAGTAATGGAGAGATGATGCAACATTAACAATGCTTTATGACCTCTCTATGATGCCTTCACACTTTGAATAAGTGGATCGATCTTTGTATAGTCCAATTTTGTTGCAAATGGCCTCATGACCTTGTAATATGAACGTTTCAAACGTCTTGCTAACTGTTAGACAACTTTCTAGTCAATTGGATGACACACATTGACTCCCCCTATTCAATAAAGCTACTGCGATGGCCTAATTCACCTTATGGTTCATTTATCCTTCAACTCCATGTGTAAGTCCTTCGGCCAAGGCTATTAATCAAGGATCACCCAACTTTGTGATATGTAATGGCCCTGTGGCCTTCAAGAGCGCATCCTCCACTTGCGAGAGACTGAACTCTCGATATTTCAAAGTAACCCAAAATTTGTTTGTGCCTTTCTACAGTTGGGATCAACCATGACTTGTCTCCCTACTAATTTCTAGTGAGGCATGAAAATATATCTACCATTCTTCCTTCGGTGCACAAGTATACCCTTGAATTTTGTCAATCCGTGGCCACAACCAAACCCCTCTACACTGTGACAAATCCTCTTCACTATATGAATTAATGTAGGATCTTTCACCCTTCCAACAGGTTGTTTGTAGTTTGATGTACAGAATCCTAGGCCTATCCCAATGTGATTGTAATTGTCTTGATTAATAAAAATGGTTATGAAACTTGTAGAGAAACTAAAAAACAAATGCCCACAAACCAGAAAATGATAGATGCGAGAATTCCCTTTTCCCCAAAATGGAAGAGACATAACCAAATAGGGTGATCTCGAGGACCACTGAAGCTGGATTGCTAACTAGGGTGAGATTGAATTCCACTACAGCTAGGTTTAGGATCTCACCCCAAACCCTCACTTGCGAAAAACTCACTTGAGCTTCCAAAACAATGTCAAGAGAGAAAATCCAAATCGATGCCTTCCCTTCCTCCCTTCTTCCTTTATAGCTTTCGAATGGGTCTTCTCTAAGTTTCTAGAATTGACATAATACCATCAGCCAATACCACTAGAAAATATCCTCAGCAAATACCTGTTGGGTATACGACCAAATAGTCCCACATTGACTAGAAGTGGGGAAGATCATGGGTATATAAGGATGGACAAATATCTCCATTGGTATGAGGCCTTTTGGGGTAAGTCCAAAAGCAAATCCATGAGGGCTTAGGCCCAAAGTGGACAATATCATACCATTGTGGAGATATGTGGTGTCCAGAGTCCTTACAAGTGGTATCAGAGCCATGCCCCGAAGTTAGCCAAGTGGATGAATCCTCGGAATGTTGAACGAAGGTGGTGGGCCCCGGTAATATCACGATGGGATCCGTGGATGAGCTCGGTTAGACAGGCAGTGTGCTCCGGATTCTTCATGGACGTGTCCTGGCCCCAACACGGTGAAGAGGAGTTGACCTGGGATAGAGCAATCTCTCGAGACACAGGTGGTGCTACCATGTAAGGCGTGTGCTTCCGACGCATTGGAGCAGAGAATCCTGGTTGGTAGAGAGTGGACGGATGGATAATCGTTTGAGGGGAGGCTCGATGGTCCTTTGTTCGAGGGGAGGATTGTTGGGTATACGACCAAATAGTCCCACATTGACTAGAAGTGGGGAAGATCATGGGTATATAAGGATGGACAAATATCTCCATTGGTATGAGGCCTTTTGGGGTAAGTCCAAAAGCAAATCCATGAGGGCTTAAGCCCAAAGTGGACAATATCATACCATTGTGGAGATATGTGGTGTCCAGAGTCCTTACAATACCTTGGGCATTTACCACGTTCTTAGAAGCCCCCACTTTGCCCCTTTTATTATGAATTGAGAGTCCCCAAGGCTCCCTTT
Source organism: Pinus tabuliformis (assembly GCA_031772625.1). Taxonomy (NCBI): domain Eukaryota; kingdom Viridiplantae; phylum Streptophyta; class Pinopsida; order Pinales; family Pinaceae; genus Pinus; species Pinus tabuliformis. The sequence continues at coordinate 2,063,296,902 of CM062818.1, forward strand.
TTTGCTAGCCTAGGGAAACGAAGATGTCATCTTCCAATAGTCAGCTGGTCCTGGATATTACACATGGTTATAAGACTGATATTCAACTTGAGTTCTTTTATAGGATTATCTAATTGATGTAGAGGTTCATCATGGAAGGAAGATCCCTATTGAAAATATCACATATTGGATATCGTCGTATTGGTTTTCCTTGCAGTTGATTTTAATTAAAACCTATCATATATGATACACTTGTGTTTGTCAATTATTGGCTTCGATAGATGGACAAATCCTTGTCAATTAACATCTATCATATCGGATGATCCATATCAAAGTCAGTGTGCTGACTAGTTGAAACGATATGACACTGATTTCGATATTTTATATACATCCTCACTCGATATGCCGATATAACCCTCGATATGATATCCAATATAAGCATTGGGCCAATATATTGGTATTGACCAATATCAACAATAAGACTAACTTTTGGTTACAAAAAAAAAGGCTAATGTTACGATAAGAGATACTGTCTAGCGCATGGTTGTAAGCACTAGATCATATTACTTCATGTAGTTTAGTTGCTTGGAGCTAAGGGCTATTTGAACAGTTAAGCACTTTGAGTACAATAAAGGAATAGAGGATCTATCAAGAAACAAAACACTGATCTAGAGAGTAACAAAATCATCACATCTCAAGCTAGACCATAAAAGGTAAAAGACACTTTGACACTTATATAAATAACATGAGATAAAAAATATCCAAAACAAGATACACAACTAAATCACCATCTATAAAAAGAAATAGAGAAACTAGTTTTAGTCATTATAGTGATCAAAGAAATTAGACATATTTAAAAAAAATTGATCCAAGAAATTAAACATATCTTATAAAATTGATCAAGAAATTAGACATATCTTAACAAATTGATCCACTAAAGTTTATTCAAATTGGCCACTAAAGTTTGTTCAAATTAAAACTCCAAATTTTAAACATATCAAATCACATTAAAAAAAAAAAACCTAAGAAAAATTAAACCCTTTACATAAACAAATTAAATGCTTTACATAAACAAAAAATATAAACACATATAATTAATTCACTAGAATCACAAAAACTAAAAAAAGACAGTGAACCCTTTACATAAACAAATTGAACACTTTACATAAACAAAAAAAATATAAGCACATATAATTAATTCACTTGAATCACAAAAACTAAAAGAAAGCATATCATATAATTGACATTTCATTAAAAATAAATAAATCAATAAATCAATATATTTTATGTTAAAAAAATCCACAAAAAATATAAACACATATAATTAATTCACTAGAATCACAAAAACTAAAAAAAGACAGTAAACCCTTTACATAAACAAATTGAACACTTTACATAAACAAAAAAATATAAATACATATAATTAATTCATTTGAATCACAAAAACTAAAAGAAAGCATATTATATAATTGACATTTCATTAAAAATAAATAAATAAATAAATCAATATATTTTACGTTAAAAAAAATCCATATCTTATTAGCTAAAATTTATTGAAATAAACACTCAACATTTTACACATCACACTCACACCATACATACAAATTTTAAAAAATTAATAGTAACTTTTCACAAAATTGAAAACTAAACATTTTAGACATCTCATACTATACTAAATAAGAGAACTCATACTTTTACACAGATAACTGTAAATAAACAACAACCAATGCAAATAAATCGTCAAACTTGCAAACCATTTAAACCAGTTAAGCAAACCATTTAAACCAATTAAAAAGACTATTAAAATTAAGGTTTCAACATTTTAAATTAAATATCTCGAATCATATAACGAAATCACATACAATACCCTTTACATATGTGTAAAGAGAAATAGAATCCACCTCACAAAGCATGCGAAGAAGTTCCCATCCATAAAAGTAAATTTAAATTCCCCTTTAATCATAAAGGTACAAAAGAAAATAAAGCACACTGTGTACTCAACCCAGCATTAAAAAAAGGCTCGCGAGATCCTTTCAAATATTTGACCGAATATTTTCATTTTCTTGGTGTAATACATCTCTATGAGCAAAACCACAGTACTTTTTGGGTAAAATGTACCTTTCCACACAAAACCATCATATATCAAAAAATAAATCTGTACCATCAAAAACTACTTATAATGACTTAGTGCCTTTTCACGATAGTGAGCACAGGGTAGCTTTTCACAATAATACAGTTATATATATATTGAATACTGAAAATATATACTGGCTGGTATTTGTGTGCTAAAAATGTAGAGTTCTATAACATAATGATGAATTATTTATCTGAACTTGATTGGAGATTTCAGGCCACACCCATGCTGTACTACATTAATCTTCATCATGCTTATAAGTAGCGCTTCAAATAAGAATCCATGGTGGTGTATTGCACTTCTGGGTACAATTCTGTTGCTTCTCTTGCATCTGGTCCAATCTCAAAATTACAGAGATCCCCACTGTAGAACATTTGATAGAAGTGGGATATTCCGACCTGATGTTCATAAGGTTGATCTGTATACAAACTTTCCTGATATTAGTTAATGGACAAAACTGAATGTGGTAAACACAGTGATATATATATATATATATATATATATATATGTTCAATATACCTTCCATGCCTGCAAGAAAATCCTCTGCAGAAACGTATGTTTTCTTCAAAGTATTTCCTGAGATTTGTTCCCATTTTTCCACGAGCTCCTTCTGAGAAAGTATATTTTGAGGTGGCCTGATATATACAGTCTTGTTCAGAGTGCGTGGATCATCAATTGTTTTCAGTGTGTATGTTCCAACATCATCTTCGTCCACCCAAACAGCTGAAAAAGAAAATAATAAATTCATATATAGATAAATACTAGGGTTTCAGATAAAACATAGGACTGTTTGATGGTGTAGTACTGAACAAATGTAGCAGGACAGACCTTTAACGTTAACGGTACCATCTCCATAGATAACTACTTCCTCACGTGGAGGCATAAGGCGAGCAATTTGTGCCAAACCTCCTGCTAAATACCCAGCAAATATATTTGAAGAGACATACGTGTGAGGAATGCCTGCTGCTTCAATGGCCCGCCGAACCTTCCTCTTATCAATAAACACAGCGTTACCCGGTTCCAAAGCGTGCTCCATACGGTCTGGGTCCATCCCAAATTCGGAGGGAAGAAATCTCTGCAGTGAAACAATAATATATTATTGTAATGGTAGGTATGAAATTTATGTTCTGAAAAGAGATTTGATCTCAACGCTTGGTAGATCACGTTGACCTAAAGTGAAACAATAATACGTTATTGTAATAATATATTATTGTAATGATATGTATGATTTTTTTTGTAAATCGAAAAGAGATTTGATCTCTGGGTTTGTGTTTGGTATTTGGTAGATCTAAACTTGAAAAGAAATTATTAAGATCGAAAGTTAAAAAGAGATTATGAAAGTGGTAAGAAATTATAAAGATCGAAAGTTAAAAAGAGAATATGAAAGTGGTAATCTTGTGTTTGGTATTTGGTAGATCTAAAGTTAAAAAGAAATTATAAAGATCGAAAGTTAAAAAGAGAAAGAAATTATAAAGATCGAAAGTTAAAAAGAGAGACTATGAAAGTGGTAATCATAATAAGATTGTTACATCTTATTGTTACAGTGTTTAGAAATTATAAAGATCGAAAGTTAAAAAGAGAAAGAAATTATAAAGATCGAAAGTTAAAAAGAGAGACTATGAAAGTGGTAATCATAATAAGATTGTTACATCTTATTGTTACAGTGTTTTTTTAAAGAATAAGTTTGATATAAGTGAAAAGATTAATCTTATAATTATGTTTTACTGGTGTTTATTTTAGAATAGAATTTCTATTTTGGAATAGGATTTCTTTTTGGAATAGGATTTTCTAATTATTAAGAAATATTAAATATTTATAGTAGTAGCTAAAAAATAAATTGAGATTTATTTCAAAAATAGTTATTTCTTTTTATTTTTTATTTTTATCTTTTTAATATTTAAAATAATGATAATATTAAAATGTGATATGAAAATGAGTTATAGATTTTCGAGCCTATAATATTAGTAAAGTATGGTGTTTATTATGTGATAATAATTGTAATATTAGTAAATTGTGATATTTATTATGTGATAATGACTTATTATGTAATATAAACCATAATATTTATTATGTGATAATGACTTATTATGTAACATAAACCATAATATTTATTATATGATAATGACTTATTACGTAATATAAAGCATAGTATTGACTGGTTTATTGACTATAGTATTTATTAAGTGAGGATAATAAAGTATGATGTACTATAAAATTTAAAATTCAAATCTCCAAATTTATTCATTTCATACCAACCATTTAATTTATAAATTAACGTATAAGTAAAAATGAAAATATAAAACATAAATTTTCACATCTAAATCGTTAATTTCGTAAAATTGAAAATATAAAACATAAATTTCTATATACTATGGGTATAATAATTTGATAGGCTGGTTAGGAAACTGTCGCATTCCAGGAAGAAACATACCCATATTCTTCCTACCCGTATATATATATACACATATATAGACTGGTCTGGTCTTTTTATTATAGGAAAAAAAAGAGCCTCCAAATACTTTATGAGCTCAAAGTTAAAAGCATCAAATATAATACCTAAGACTACTGACCTTAATATTCCCAGCCTCTTTTATGGCTTCCACCAATTTCAGCTGTTGAAGGATTTGATTTGTGAAGTGGTTTCCTGCTATGGCACTTATCACAACATCAACCTGCTTCAGCGCTGCTACAAGGCTTTGGGGATCTTCAAACGTTCCCTGCAAATAAACCTACATCAGTTCCCTGCACATAAAGCTATAGCAGATTGCAATTAATTTTTCATTGTTTTTGCGTAAATACTATATAGAGTGCAGAGGTTATACCTCCAAAAGTTTGGCACCAGCCTGTTTGAAGGAGAGCAACATGTGCACCTTCTCAATGTCAAACCCCACTTCTGGCCTGCATAGAACGAAAGTTGGATGGCCTAACGCTAAGCTGGCTTTTACAAACCTTCTACCTATGTATCCAGTGGCACCCACTATTAGAACTCTGCTCAGATTACCCATCTCTAATTCGGCTCCTATTCTATGTTGCCAGGGGAGGAGTAATGTATATATATATAAAAGATTGGGCCTAAAGATTTACTTGGTCAAGTGAAGATAAAGTCTCACTGCGGTGTGAAGCAGAGACATATAACATCCACCAGAACCGGAGAGTAGGTATGATACAGACACGATGGCTGATTCCTGTTTGACACAAGACCACGATGGTATCAATTGCGTGTCAATGAAGCCATCGATCTTCATGAAGTGCAACACATGGCGCAGTTGCTGTAGTGTTGATAGAGTTGGTGGGAGAAGTTGTCCTAAAGACCAACTAGATTAAGTTCCGGTTATTGTTTTCATAATGTACTGTATTAGGCAGCAGCCTTCGGGTGAGTGTAAATGAATTATATATATATATTTACATTTTAATAATATTTGGAAATTTTGGAATAAAGAGTTTACAATTAAATTTTTAAGTGGAATTCTAAATAAATTTGATTCTAAAATATGTTTAAAATTTTTTCTTCAAAACATATAACAACGGTATTGTGTACAAGGTCATAATGATCATTTTTGTCATAATCTATTTTTTGTCCAAAAAATTTGTTTGAGTGAGTGTGTAAATCTTATTTTTGATAGTAGAAATACATTCAACACCATCAAAAACCCTTCAGAACAAAAATCTAGAAACTTAACTGTTTAACCAACATTTCTAAATTTTTCTACCTAATTTTATCAAAATCTTTTCATTTACAGCAAAAATATGGCCTGATTAAACTATGAGTATAACAAATAGAGTACCACATAAACATTCACTTATAAACGCTTTGACGTCACAAATTCGCCTGGACTAGTTTTATTGCTGGAATCTAGTAATTCGTTTTTCAAAAAAGGCTGGGGTGTTTGAAGAGTTTTTTTAATAGTGGGAATGGATTCAGCACCATCAAGAACTCTTGAGACACCCAAAATCTTGAAATTTAATAACTGTAACCCAGATTTTCCAAAATTTCTGCCAGATTTTATCATAATCTTACCTAATTATTCATTATTTTCTAAGCTAATTTGTAAATTTTTTTAGCCTCTTATAAAAACCATATTCAATATTTTAAATATGAGTATTTCCTCTCCTAATCCATATTGCTTAGAATTTGTGAAAAAACAAATAATTCACTAAATTTACTTTTCCAATACAATAAATTTTTTTATTAACCTCTTATAAAAACCACATTCAATATTAGTATTTCCGCTCCTAATCCATATTGCCTAGTATCTGTGAAAAAAAAAATAATTCACTAAATTTACTTTTCCAATACAATATATATATATATATATATATATATATATATATATATATATATATATATTTTAATTAAAGGAAAACCAAAACATAAAATAATTAAACTAACAATACTTAAAATATTAAATGTTTTATATAATTCTCTACCCAGGATAGTAAAGTGAAGTGTCAAATTAATAAAATATTGTAGTGGAGTGTTACATGAATAACAGGTTAGATTTAAAATTAAAGTTAAAAAAATAAAAACTAAATTTAATATCTACTTTATTATGGAGATGTAGTAATAAGACTTTATATCGATATTGACACCTGAGTTTGATAAGTTTTGCCACCTTCGGAAAAGACTTTATATCGATATTGTAATGAAACATTATATTAAATAATATAATGATATTGTAATAAAAAATACATATTGACTCAATTAAAAAAGTTATAAAAAGTAAAATGTAATAAATATAAAATGTTTTATATAATGAGGTCTGTGCTTTTTCAGGTAGAGTATTTATAAGCATTAAATAGCGCGTAGCAGAGGTACTGTAAATACTACTTCGGAGGATGCGTGATGTCAGTCATATGCCAGCGATGACGTTATAATGCCCGGGAAACGAAGGCACCAATCAAATCGGGGATAAATTTAGTATATATCTTGGCGGTGTAGATTGGACTGAAAACCAAACTCCATTTAACTTTGTCGGGCCTTATTAATATCTTTCCGGCCAGCTTCACGGTTTCAATGCCGACGGCTCGGTTTCAACTTCGGCGGCTCGTCTTCTGACATAATCGCCAAGGCATGCTATTTCACGAGGATTTTTCTACTGCCCCGACATTGGAAAACGTCGGTGGTGGGATGTAATTAACGCAAGCGTTATTTCACGAGAATTTTTCCACTGCCTCGAGATTGGTAAACGCCGGTGGGATTTATTGTATAGCAATATCTCTTTATACCTGCTTCATTTGTAGCAGCATAAAATTTCTTTATTGGGAACACTTTGGGAACAATTCTTCTATATTCGGTATTTGGATGTGAACGCCAGGATTCTTGAATGATTTAGTTTGAATTGGGTACATTAATTTAATTGAATGATTCATTTTCTCTTTTTCGGAATGTTCTAATATATCTTACTATTCCGGTATATTTGGTATTTGGATGTGAACGCCAAGATTCTTGAATGATTTCGTTTGAAATGGGTATATATCAATTTAATTGAAGAATTCGTGTTTTCTTTTTCGGAATGTTCTAATATATCTTGAATGATTTAGTTTGAAATGGGTATATCAATTTTATTGAACAATTCATGTTTTCTTTTTCGGAATCTTCTTATATATCTTTCACCAGATAATTTTATTTTAGGTTTTTCTGTGTTATTTATTTATCAATATTTTCTCCTTTTATATTTGTAGTCTATTTTTTCATCTTTGTGGATTAGATCATTTGAATGTAGCCAAGTTCCAAGAATTCATATTAAAGTACAAAATATCAAATTTGACATATTAAAAGACAAAATATCAAATTTGATCTATTTTATTTTAGTGGAATTTGGTGAATCTTAATGATATGTTTTTCAATGAAATGGTTAAAATAGAAGTATCTATTAGTCACAAAAATCTTTTTGGTTTGTCTGTTGTTATCATTTTTGAGTGAAAAAGAAATTCCTAGATAAATATCAAATTTAATCATTTTACTTCGGTAGAATTGGGTGAATTTTAATGATATATTTTTCAATGACTTAGTTAAAATAGAAGTATCTATTGCTTAATAAAATCTTTCTAATTTGTTATTTTTTTTTGGGTAAACGAAATTCCAACTAAATGGTTTGTAAATTTAATGACAAGGATTAAAAAAAAAACTTAAACCTCTATTAAATTTTTGGAAAGTAAGTAATGTTTTTATGTTTTAAAATAGAATAGTATGAATGTGAATTCAAAATTTAACATATAATTATCTATATTTCTTTTTACATTATTTCAAATTTGCATCATTTTAAACCATTAACAAATTTATGTAACCTATAGAAAATATTATATAATATTTTAAGAGAATTAAGTTTGAAAATCATAGTATAATTAATTATATATTATCATATCAAATTGATACCATTGTTACTTTAAAAGTGAAAATTTAAATATAAAATGAAGTCTTTTTAAAATAATATCGTTTTAAAGGGATTGTCCTGAAACATAGATATAAATAATCATTCTCAATATCAATGTTTATTTATGAGAAATAAATAGTTAATAATAAGGTGATTTTAGTATCGCCTTTCAGATTAATCACATTCTTGAGATTTGGTCCACATTTCGAACCAACTAATGTGGTTCATCTTCAGGACAAAGGTGAAAATATCAATCTTCCCAAATGTTTAAATAGCAAAGAAGCATCCATGCCCAACTAATGTGGTTCATCCTTAGGACAAAGGCGAAAAGATCAATCTTCACAAATGTTTAAACAGCAGAGAAGCATCCATGCCCGAAAGAAAATACTAAAATCACCTTGAAATCTCAAGAATGTGATTAATCGGAAAGACAATACTATTATCAAAATGGATCACAAAAGTCTAAAATCTAACAATAAGGTGATTTATTAAAATATTATTTTGGTTCTAAATATAAAAATTATGAGAAAGATTTTTAGTTCTAAATAACTTAAATAGGTTGATTTTAAAAACATTTTATATGAATATCTCATACATATATTATTATAGAAATTATAGTGGTTCAACTTTAAAAAGATGAAATTTAAGTTGCTCATAAATTTGCACTAAATTTTATACCTATTTTGATGCAATATGTGTGGAAATCCACAATTACTTTGATGAGATAGGAATTGTGATAACTAATATTATTTTTCATTTAAAATAATTGCCAAAATAATAACATTTTGAATTGATGTGAGAATCTCTAGAATATTTTATCTTTTTTTCATATATTATTAAATTATTATAATATATTATAACGTAACTACCAGTAAATGCCTGGGGGATTTGAATCTGGGTCTCTCGAGTTTCAATGATTTCACATATTTTGGATTACCATTTGAGCTGCCCCATAATTTCATATCTCTATATATATTTCTTTTATTTATAAAAAATATTTAAAGAAAATTAAATTATTATTCATAATTTTTAAAAATGTAAACTATTATTTAAACAATTTCAAATTTGGCATAAAAATAAATGTTTCATTTTAATAATTTTTTTCCCAAAGAAAAATCATAACTTTTATTATGTGAAATATTGAAAATTACATATTGTAGATGCTTCTATAAAGCATATGCCAAAATTGGTGGCCTTGCCATATACTGAGAAAGTCTATGATGATCTGTTTAGATTGTCTAAAACAAAAAGAGTATATAGTCTAAAATCGATACAGGGTACATATGAACATAAAAAAAGGTACGTTCAAAACTGCAAATCATGGTGATTGCTACCCCTGTTGGTGCTGTATTTCACACACGCACACACATATATATAAGTTTTCAAAATTGAAACATTTATGTTTATACCAAATTTAAAATTGTTTAAAAAAAATTGTTATTTTTAGGGTGGTAGTAAAATTATAATATTTATTTATAAAAATTAACAATTCTATTAATAATAATTTGTTGTCTAGATTAAAAAAAATGTTATATAATAAATTTTATAAGTGAGAAGTAATATAACAAAATGTGTTTAGTAAAATATTATTCTTATGTAAATAAATGTTGATAAGTACATGGTTAATTGGGGTTATCTTGACAATATAAGTATATTTTGTATGATTGTATCAATATATTCCACATACAAAATATGCAATGTTGTACCTGCTATGTAACTTATATAGTTATACTAGTATATAAATATTCTTAACTTATTTTTAAATTTGTTAAAACAAATATTATTAAACTCAGTGATCTATTAAAGTCAAATATTTTATCTACTTTATTATTTAGTTAAAAGTGTTTACATAGATGTGATGGTGAAACATTGTGATTTTTTTTTAAGTTCATTTTATTTTCACTAATACATTATTTTAAAAATCAAACATGTTATTTAATTGTTTTGAAATTTTTTACATTTGTTAAAATAAATATTATTAAATTATCAAAATTAATTGTTAACTACCTATTATTTGTTTAAAGGTGTTTTCCTAGAAATGATAGTGGGCAATGTGGTTTTTCTAAAAGTGAAGTTCGTTTTACATTTACTAAATACGTGTATATTATTTTAAAAATTGAGCATTGTTATATTTATTATTTTCAAATTTAGTAACCTCCCAAAAATTATTAATATTTCTATGAGTTTCCACATATATATATATATATATATATATATATATATATATATATATCAAACGAAGGGTACTAATTTTATATTAATAAAAGTCTGGTTTTAGGCTAATACCTTACATGAAAACTATTACATCTGCAATCGTCTATGAGAGGGAGATATTCGGATGAGTAAACAAAATGTTTACTGTCACCTTTACATACCATACTCCAAAAAAAACGTTGTCCACATATTCTACAAAAAGAGCCTGGAAATAAACAAGACTTGCATGTTATCATCTCTTAGGGTTACGATATAAAAAACTAATTGATATCCATTTTATATGAACTTAATTTAGGACCACGAAGAATTGTCACCAAGGACCATGCTCAAAATCCTCCATGCCACAAGCTCTACGAACACTTCTCCACCCAACTGTTGGAAGTAATGTTTCCATGTCATGTGTAAATGTCATTGTGAGTTCCCAAGCGTACATCTAGATTCCTATGTAATGAGTTGGAATCATGATCTAGATGTTGTGTGTGTGTTATATTCTTTCCACGACTACCTCATGCGCGCGCACGGGGTGTGTAGCCTCCCCTGTACGTTGTGTCACAACAGGATGGTCACAGGGGTGGCAACTACCCTTCTCTCGGGGGTATGCAGGGGAGCGGTAGCCCCCTTGCACGGGGTCTGGGCCAGACCTTATATTAGGTGGGCAGACCTACCTATGGTTTTGTGCATGGATTTCACACGTGGTTTTGGGCATGATGGTTTTTTGTCCATATTATTTTGTAGATTCAGTCAAGGAAACTATGGTTATGTTCTAATCCAGGGTCAATGGATTAGGGTTTATGGATGCCTCGGCATGTATATATATGTATTGTAACATTGAAAGGAATATAATGAAATATCAATCTGGTAGTCCCGATTTTGGGATCTAGGGAAAATCTTTGTGTATATCTATTTTATGTTTTATGCTCTCACCATTGTTTATTTTCTATTTTTTAGAATTCATATGTAGGTAATTTATGTACCGGGTTAAAACCTACACTAGATGTGTCGAAGTAAGTGTGTTATGTCCTATATATGTAATTGTTGTGATGAATAATAACATAGCGTGATTTGATTTGTGTTGTGAAATTGCTCTCTCAACTCTCGATCTCAATTTTTAACATGGTATCAGAGCCTATTCTGGCCTAACTCCTTCACTAGAGGGCCAGGAAGATGCGAGAGAGTCTTGAGTTTATTGATGCTATGTAAATAGATTAGTTAAGTGTTTAATTTCTGTATTTATTATGTGTAGATTTGTTCCTGTGTGTTGTGTTTTTCGTGGTGTTGAGGTGTTGCGATCTGTTTGTTTAGCAGTTGAGTTGTAGAGATTTTTTTTATTGGTGTGAGATTATCCACTCAATAGTCCAAGCGTTTCCAAAGATCCAGAGTGGTGGATTCTTTGAGTTTTGTGGCATTGTTTAGCGTGTTGATGGCGCTGAAAAAGGGATGGACCACACTACTGCAGAAACACTGAGAGATTTCATTTTTGTATTTTCATGATCGAGAATGCAGTGGGAGATTTTTTTTGGGATCTAAAATAACTTGTTGACCGTGATTCACTGGAATCTTAGTGCGAAAAACCATCATGTTGCGATGAAGAGTGGCAATCACTGCCAATTAGACATTTAGATCTAAGAGAATCCAGATCGCTCCACTCAGGTTATTTCTCCAAGTTTGTAATTTCGCTAGGCATGAGTTTGTTTTGGTGTCTGTTGTTTGTTTCATAGGATCGCTCCTCACAAGCATGCATTGTACCATTTGATTAACAAAATATGCATATGGAGAAAATATAAAGAGATCTGAGTTCCTTGGGATTAAACGAATCTGCTCACAGATTTCTCGTACTACATCTATGAAGAAGACTGTGGTCTCAGTGGATATATTCTCCTCAGAATGCAAGCATAATATCTTGAAGAAAGTTGGCAAGTTTTAGCCGAATAGGAGGAAAATTAGCCTCGTCGTCACTCGTTGCAGCAAAGGCTCTAATCGTCAGAGAGAGCGAGTTCGAAGGTGCTGAATGCAGAGTGCTCATTGACTTTGTCGCCGATTAGTGTGGACCCTGCAAGCTTATAGCTTCTATCATTGATTGGGATTCACAAGAGTACAAAAGGGAAATTAAAGGTTTTCAAAATTGATCATGATGTTAATTCTCAACTTGTAGAGAAATACAAGGCTTATGGCCTGTCCACCTTAATTCTTTCTAAAGATGGATCAAGCTAGCATCAAAATCACTGTTGGTTACAACAGTTTGAAACTATTTCTTGTAGCCGAATTGAGAGTGCATCTTCTGTTGTTTCATGTGGACAGACGTAAAGTGAATACCGCATCTCACGAAGATCATGTGGCCGTGGAAACCTGTGCTGTTGGGAAATCACAGAGATTGCTCCGTCAACTTTATATTTTTGGTTCATTTTTGGGTTATTGTCCCTACTATTTCGAATTTTTTGATGTGGTGTCCAAGTTTATGGTGGCCGTGGATGTCTTGTATGTGCCTATAGTGGTTTTGGTCTCTATTTAGGGTTTGGTATATAAAGTTGTTGTGATTTTATTGTACTTATATGAAAGCCAGTTAATGAAAAGAAAAACATCCATGGTTCTCGATGTTTTTCGGTGCTGAGATAACACATCATTGATTTGGTTATGTTGAGCTTGTTAAATATTAATGTGTTTTGTCATTCTTTGGTGCTTCAAGAACATTAGTTACAGGTTTTCTTCATATGTATGTCAAAAGGGTCAGTTGTATGATGGACTGTTGAATAAGCTCAGTATGTAGATAGGTTACCTATATAACTAGAAGTATGTAGTTCGATGCATATTACTAGGATGGAAGCATGCCCATAGAGATATTTAGTATCTAGGCTATTCTTCTGGGTAGTCAAGAAACGTCAATTGTACAAAGTTCATCAACGATGGTTAGAGGCAGTTATGTTTTAAATGGAGGTCAAGTAACAACTCGAAGATGTGGTGGTGAATAAAGAGTGATGTTTGTGCGATTCTAGAGTGGATGTGAGTGCTGATGAATACCAGTGAGACAGATATCATATTTTTGTTGTAATATGTATTTTCAATGTTTTCCATGTAAGTATTAAGGGAGGGTGTTGGAAGTAATGTTTCCATGTCATGTGTAGTTCTCATTGTGAGTTCCCAAGCTTCAGTGTAGATGTTGTTGATTCCTATGCAATGAGTTGGAATCATGATCTAGATGTGTCGAAGTAAGTGTGCTATATCCTATATATATAATTGCTGTGATAAATAATATCATAGTGTGATTTGATTTGTGTCGTGAAGTTTCTCTCTTAGCTCTCGATCTCAACTTTTAACACCAACGTGAGCATGAGAAACTCCAACCTCCTCAACATCCCTTCACCAATTAGAAACTTCCAAGACCGCCACCCTTTCCTAACCTCAACGTTTAGCCTCGCCAAAGAGGACTTCGTGGAAGTGTTATGCTCCAGAATTTTTTCCTCCACAAAGGATTGAAAAAACACCGTTGACTCTCTAATAAGTTCTCCAACTTATTGATGGTGGAGACCAAAGCTTGCGTGGTCTATAAGGTTGTCTATCATCTCTAAGCCTCTGATGGTATATTGGAGCCCTTCATCTTTATACTGCCCATCCATGATACTAAATATGAAGAGAACATAAAGATGCCTACTAGCCCAAAAACAGTCGAAGACAAAGAGGACCTGGACACCGCTGCCTGTAACAGTCACTATTCTTACTCCTGCAGCATATGCCTGAAAATGTTGATAGAGACAAAACCATAGATCCAAATATAATTATACCTATGATTGAAACACGAGCCCTGTAGAGGCCAAAGATCTCCCATCATAGTGAAAATCGCACCAGGACAGAGGCAAAATGACCTTATGTTCATGCCAAACAATAGAATTGAAATGACCCTGCTTCTAAATGAACGATTCGCCTCAACCAGAGGAGGGAGCATTAATTTAGTTCCATAAATATTTAATATGAAATGACAGTAAAGAATGAGTGACGAAAGCCACTTGTTCTCCATATAATTCCACTTGGACGTAGGCCAGATAAAGGCTTGGACCCAACTATGCCTTCAGGAGTGTAACATATCCTTGAGCTCAATCTTTCTAACAATTTTTTTTAGTCTATTTTTACCTTAAATTGGAAAAATCCCACATTAATTTGATCTTGAAGCATTTTCTACAGAATATGCAGTGTATCATTCAAGTACAGTTATTATGATAAATATATATTATTTTCCTTCTAAAAAAGGCATCTAAATTTTGGTATTATAAAGTTATTCAATATAGGATGATAACCTATGGTTTAATGATATGACATTGGTCTTATGGTTCATCTACCATATGAATATATACCATTTAATTTTCAAAATGTTACACTTTATATTTATGATAAGGCTTGGTAAGTGGATCCCTCGAACTCTCTCAAAGTCCACGAGTCAGATTATGACATGGTGGTTTTGTCCTCATCATAGACGTCAGCAAAACTAACAGTAAGCATCCTGCGCTTGGAATCAAATGGTTCCGATGAAAAAAGGATGTAACTGCCTCTCTCACCCCTCGACGTTGCCTCCATTCATTTTCAATTTTGCGTTCAGGAAAAACTTGCTCTGCTGCTAGTTATTCCCTTCATGGGTTTTGTCTGTTATGTGCCATGCTCCAGTAAGGTTCTTGAAATAAATTTGTTCATAGGTGGTTACATTGGTTATTCTATTCGCCGGTTCTAATTATTCCCTTATTACCATACTAACCCAACTCGAAATATACATTCATAGGGGTTCCTGGGGAGTTCATGGTTCCAACTGGAGGTATCAACACCCATGTTTTACGTTAGTAAGACTGGCTTCCAGATTCGATTTTTTACTTTTAAGCATAAAAGAGTCATATATAATGCCTTAGTAATTTTCTTGTTTGACTACTAGAAACCTATGGTAAATTTCTGCATGGCTCCATGAGGCAAGGTTGATCAGGCTAGTTACAGGTAACATCACTGTAACCATATTTTTTTATTCATAGTTGGTTTTCCAACAACTGTGGAGTTTACCTAACCCTACTAGCACCTTTTGTTGCAGTTATGTTTCCTTCTGAGTTGATATGGCGTGCAACCCTTGTTCTCTGGACAACTTACTTTCTGACGAGGTTGATTTGAATTGCGGGCTGATGCTCAATCCAGGTTTTGGCACTAACTAATTCCTCATGAGTTATTACTCAGTGCTCGGTTGAAAAACAAGGTTAAAATTTTTAGGGCCTATAGCCAGGGTTTCTTGCAGTAGTCTATTTCTTATAGATTCATAACTTCATAGGCCTTGTGTCCCTGTAGAGAACTCTTAATAAAAATTTTAGACCTGGTTAGGATTTGGAGTATGAATTGTTATTAAATGGTCTTATTTGTAAAATAAAAATACTGGTACTCTCCTTAATGGTTATGGAGAATTTTGGCCTACGACTTAATAAATGTAAAATATAGTTCTCTGTGCGTACCCTTTTTTTCAACATTTTTTTTTCCTTGCAAACCCAATTTTCCTCTAATTATTTTCTATAATCTGCCACAGGTTGATATGTTGTGCAACCAAGCACGGTCTACCCTATCTTATGGAAAAAATTTCCTTGTATGTATTGGGGTTTATGTGAATAGCCATGTGGCCCTTGAATCTGTAGGTTATGGTAAGGGAAAAACCCCATTCGATTTGTTGTTGTATATTGCATATTAATTACCACAACCTTCAACCTTGACATATCAACTTGCAATTATGCCCTTGGTATTCATGTTCCTGGAATGATGAGGTGATATCTGAGTTTACTTTCAATTTGGTTTCTTTACGAACCCTATAGAGCTTAATCACAAATACTATTTTCACTTCATTGTTATTGATTTTCTTTCCAGCCTTTCGACCATAGAATTGTTTTAGACTGAGAAATATGTTTGTATGTATATGTGGCTATATATTTTAATGCATGA
Organism: Pinus tabuliformis; assembly: GCA_031772625.1. Lineage (NCBI taxonomy): Eukaryota > Viridiplantae > Streptophyta > Pinopsida > Pinales > Pinaceae > Pinus > Pinus tabuliformis. The sequence goes on from CM062818.1 coordinate 2,063,313,549, forward strand.
TACATTCCCCTTGGTTGGTTAAAATTTCATAACGATAGTAGGTCTGAATTTTGATTAAATTCAAACCCTTATGTGCACTCTTGCAACCTATGCATTGGTTCATTGACTTACTATTTAAAATAAATCCAACTTATAGTTGTATATATTTTTTATAGTTGCACATTAAGATTCCTCCAGATTTAGATAGTGTAAAATTATTTATAAAATGGGACCTTGTTTTTTCGGGACTCTAATTCATCTCATGAAATTGTGTTTACGCATATATAAAAGTCAGAATTGTTCCTAACTAACAAGCCACATGTCGAGTAGAGCTAACATGTTCGTAGTAATCATAAATATTTAGTTTTTCATATCAAGATTTCAACAAAACACACAAACTCTGATGAATGATTTGTATTTATTTATTTATCTTCCATAACATTTCAAGTCCCTCTATACAAATTCTTAATAGAAACTTTATCATCTTCTTGACATAAAATGTTACTGTAATTGCAGTTGAAAACATCATACAGAATTCACATTTTACTTCTTAACAATTATTTATCATAGGTTATCATTTACAAAAAAAAGAATAGAGATTCTCATACACTACTATCATTACAATAGTCTTTTCTTTTATTTTGAAAGAGAAATTGATAATACAAAATACTTATCTGATTAATGTGGGCTTGCTAGGAAAGTTTACAGAGGAGAAGACCCCTCCTTCCAACCAACGAGAATGGTCATTGCCACCATTTCTCCCCCCGAGCCAATTTCCACTTCCAAGACAATAGCAGACAGAGACCTTACTAGGTCTCACTAAAGGCATCAAGACTTTTTATAGTCCAACCCAGGAACTCACAGACTCCAAGTTAATCTTAGGGATTCTACTGGTGACCCACCAGCTCAAGAATTCCCTAGATGACAGCATCCTTCCCTTCCAATAGTGTCATGTTCGAGGAATCAAGCAATTTCAGTCTCGCCTCTCAAATGCCTAAGGTATTTTATTCTCTAGGGATGGGAGTAATTGTCTCTAACTGTTTAGTATGTGAAACTTCTACTCAATGTCTTTTCCCCATAATTTCCTTGGTTGCCTTAACCAAAATTTTTAATAAAATTTTAAAATAAATTTAAATATTGAAATTTCTAACTAGGCCTTTCCACATACCCCATAATCTGCCAAATTACTGTAGTAGAAGTAAATTAAATATTTACTTTTCACTTAGGGGTATTACAAGGAGCATTCCTCCCATCCATTAATATTTGAAGCTTGAGAAGATGCATCCATGGATCACCTCCCCACCATCCTTTGAATGCAATGATTACTCTTCATTTATGGAACTGGGAATAAATATGATTTTGCATTGATTTCAAGGATCCCTTGAGACAATGTGGATCCTCTTTTTTCCATTTCATCAATACTTGAATTTAGATTTTTGAGAATATGAAAAAATTTAACTTTGTCAAATTTTCTCAATGTAGCCTAAATCCTAAGAATCAAGGGGGAAATGTGAAGTTAATTGATCTCTTTTCTTTAGTAAATTTCCTTATAACCGTTAAATAATCCCCAAAGATAGTAATATGCTTGATTCCTAGATTTGAGGCAAGTCCCAATTCTTTCCAAAGGAAAAGAAACTTGGCATGATTGGTTGTTGGTTTTCCAAGCCCCCAAGCATATTGCAATACCATTTGTTCATCAGGTCCTATAAAGACCCCTCCCCCTCTGGCATCCCCTGGATTTCCTTTGGAAGCACCATCAAAGAACATTTGGAAGTCATTGGTGTCCTGTCTCCATTTCTTAAAATCCTCTTGATTTAAACGGATACAGGGGGTCTTGTTGAGATCCATACAATATATCAACTTTGCGGGAGGATGATAGACTAGATTTTCTTTTATCCAATCTCGTTCCTTTGGATTCAATTTATCTATGTCACTTTGATCAAATCCCCAGGTGAAGATGGCCTCAAAGAGCATTTCCTTTTAGTTTCTCACCACTTGCAGCGGTGTAGAATATTTATGATCCGAACTTAAACAGGAACACAACAAATTACAGATATAACCATAAATATAGAAATGCAACAGAAATAACACTTCATTTCATTAATATCAAAATACTAAAATATGCTTACAAACATAATGGAAATAAACTAGCTCAAGTGATGGTAGCTTATCTCTAAGAAGTGATGTAGCAGCTACATGCCTATGAACTGTGTTACAATGAGGCTCCAAGGCCTATTTATTATTGAGAAACAATGCAAAACCAAAAACATCCAGAAACCTAACCCTAGTAGATGAATTGCCAAAATTGTGGGCCTTGTTTGGGTAAATTGGTACATCAATTTCCTGGGGTTATAACTTTGGTATATGATCCCCGTTTGGCTATCATAATATGTTGTTTTGAAAGTCTTGAAGAGTAAGTTGAAAACAAACAAGTTACCTTGTTTGGGACGTTTATGGTCTCTTCGTGTTCCCTAAAAACGTCTTTTAGGGCCTCAAAATGGCTTCGGAAGTTCAGGACCCAAAAAACTACCAAAAATAGTAAATTGAGCTACAATTAAGGAAACTGGAAAACTAAAAGAGACAGTGTTGGGGGTCCAACTGGAGTAGGAGGGTGGTCACCAATATCCACTTGGATCAGTCCTCCTCCCTTAGGAAGCAATTGTCCCCATTACGTTGAGTGCCACCATGAGATGGGGAAACTTCTGCTGAACTTGGTCCCTAGTGAGCCACTTGCCTTGGTGCAGGAGTTGGCTAGCTTTGACAACCTGATATAGATGGATCTTTTGCTAGTGAGTGTTCTTGATCTGTGTGTCCATGATTTGATTAGTTGTGTCTTGTTCCATGCAGTCTAGGTTTAGCTCTGTAGGTGTGAGTTGTTCTGCAATGTTAGATGTGTCCAACAATGGTGGAAAGTATGGTTGAAGGTGGTATACATTGAACACTAGGTGCAGACCAAGGAATGGTGGAAGGTTGAGCTCGAAGGCATTTTCCCCTACAACATTGGTGATGGTATATGGCTCATATCGTAGTGGGCGAAGCTTCTGATGGGGTCCAATGAGGTTCTCCTTCTGCAAATGTATCCAAACTTTGTCGCCCACCTAGAACTTGTGCGACACATGATGTTGATCATGGCGCTGCTTGTATTTAGCATTATCTCTGTCTAATATATCATGGACCTACTAGCGGATGTGTTTAATGTGCTCAATCAAGCTGCTAGCCGTGTCAGAATCAGACTGGACATGAGACAAATTTGCTTAAGTAGTTGCAAATGGTATGACCATCTTAGAGAATCTGTTAACGACCACGAAAAAGTAGTCGTTGTCATGCTTAGTAGAAGGAAGACCCGACATGTAATCCATGGATATGGATTCCCAAGGTCGACTAGGAGTAGGCATAAGAGTATATAGGCCTTGCTTCTTGATGGTTGGTTTGGAAATGGCACAGGAAATGCAGGATTTAATCTACCTTCCAACATCTCGATGAAGGTTCGGCCAATAAAAATACTTCTGCAATACTACCACTGTTTTCTCTACTCTGAAATGTCCAGTGACCCGACTATAGTGCGCCTACCAAATCATCTTGGCACACTTGCTTGAAGGAACATAGATGTGTCCCAAGTGGCATAACAGTGCATCCTGGAGGTGAAAATTTCGAACTTTCTTACCTTATTGGAGTGTCTCGTATGTGTTATTGAATTCTCGATCGCTCTCGTAAAGATGCAGCCACCCCGAAGTCTCGTTCCCATAGGAGTCGAGCACAGTGATCAGCGCCATGACTGGTGGACGTCAGAGGTAGTTTTCAACATTATTGGTGCAACCCTTCTTGTACTTAATGTTAAAATGGAATTGTTGCAGGTATGCAGACCATTTTTTATGGCGATCGTTCTGCAATTTCCCTTGTGTCTATATGAACTGTAGTGTTTGGTGGTCTATGTGGATGACCATTTCCTTCCCTAGAATGTAATGCTTCCATTGACGATAGGCGTGCATAATGAAATACATTTCTTTGTTGTAAGTGGGATACTTTTGGCTGTGTTTGAAAGTGTCTCACTATGCTAAGCCATTGGATGCCCCTGCTGAGTAAGAACTGCACCAATAACATTGTCGAAGGTGTCTGTCTCAATCTCAAATGGTTGTTTCAGGTCTGGTATTGTGAGCACTGGTGCAGAGCAGAGGCGATGCTTCAACTCGGAAAATTCCTTCTGTTAGGTTTTGAACCAAAATAACTTTGATTACGCTTTGCCCTTGGTGACTTGACTTAAAGGCGAGGTGATTTGAGAGAACCCCAACACGAACCTGCGATAGAAATTGGCAAGACCCAAAAAGTTGTGGAGCTATGTTAGAGTGGTTGGGGCTAACCAATCTTGGATGACTTATGTCTTGGCTGGGTCCACATGCACACCCTGCTCATCAATGATGTACCCAAGATATTGAACTTGGGTCATGCCAAAAGTGCATTTCTCCAAATTGGCACAAAACTTGTGTTGCCGCAAAGTTTGAAGGACATGCCAAATATGGTGGAGGTGCTCTTCCCAACTTTGGCTGAAGATTAAGATGTCATCTAAATACACCACCATGAATGCATTGGTGAAGGGTCACAATATTTGGTCCATTAATCTCATGAAGGTTGCGGCGACATTCGTCTACCTGAAAGGCATGACCAACCATTAGAAAAGTCCCTCGTTGGATTTGAAGGAAGCCTTCCACACATCGGAGGGTTCGATCAACACCTGGTGATAACTAGACTTCAAGTCAATCTTGTTGAAATATTTGGCCCCCTTAAGCTGGTCCAAAAGGTCATCAATCCGTGGAATTGGGTACCTATTCTGGACAGTGATATTGTTCAATGCCCAATAGTCAATATAGAGTCTCTAGGTCCCATCCTTCTTCTATACCAACACAATCGGGTTCCCACATGGTGATGAGCTTGGCTTGATGTGCCCTTTCTGCAACAACTCCTGAATCTTCCTCTTGAACTCATCGTTCTCCAGAACAAAGCATCGATAGATCGGTCCCTTGGGTAGCGGCACACCTGGGGTCATATCGATGAAGTGCTTGACCTGATAGTGCTTAGGTACTCCTATAGGTGAAGTGAAAATGTCCCTATACTCCTCCAAGACCTTGTCCATCTGCTACTCCTGTGCGGAGGAGCCCTATCTGGAAGTCGTGGCCACAACTTTCCTCTTGCCTTAAGGGTGAATCATAAGGAAAAAAAAATCTTGGTCTAGGAAATGATCTTACTGCATTGCTTTGCAGTGATTAAAGAGATAGTGGTAGGCGGGGCTACCTTCGGTATCTTGTACAACTTATTGCCCAAAGTAATAATCACAGAGTGAGGTCTAGACTCATATACAACATGTCGCTTCCACAAGTATGGTTGTTCTATTAATACATCACAAACTTCAAGAGGAGCAACATCACACAATACCTCATCCGTGAAGGGCTTGATGTTGTAGGGAAGACGGCACTGCTCACTGACGCAAAGATCTCATCCTTAGTGAAGCCACCCAATGGTGTACACCTGCGGATGTGATGTCATTGGTAGGCCCAACCACTTCATGACCCTTGCTGAAATGAGGTTCTTTTGGCTCCCGTTGTTGACAATGAATTACATCATAGAACATTTCACCCACATCTTTGAGTGGAAGAGGCGTTCCTCCTCTTCTTGATATTTAGGCTCATTCTTCTGGATTTTGGTGGTGGCCACGATGGAACTAGGATCTGCATCAATTATCTACTTCCATTTATCATTTCCCCTGTTGGGTTCTTACTCAAAGTTGGAACATGCGTCTAATTCAGAACCCTTCAGCTCGGCCACCAGTCACTGCTTGGCCTGAAACTCACTTGTGTTGTGAGTGGATATCTTATGGAACTCACACCATTTTCCAGTGTCCTTCTTTATATTTGTCGTATTGTTCTTTTCTTGTAGCTTCGGTGAGTTGTCCTAGGCCACCTAGCTTTGGATTTTCCCTTTGCTTTGTGGTTTGGGGGTGCCTTTTCCTTGCTTCAGATTCGTAGATCCAAAGTCTCACTTCTTCTATTTAAACGTCTGCTCAATCTTGACAGCATATCGGTATGTCGTGCCGAGTGAGGAGATGTCCAGGAACTCCATCTTGTCCTGGATGCACTTACGTAGACAGTCGCGGTACTTGAGTACCAAATACCTCTCAGAATCCTTGATACCCAACTTAGTGTAGAGGGTATGGAAAAATTTTGTGAACTCCGACACATCTTGGTCCCTTCCCTACCATAGCATGGTCCACTTTATGTATTTATCCTCGTAGCTCCCAATAGGGTAATATTGTTCCTTGATGGCATCTCAAAAAGAATCCCAAGTGGGTATGACTGAAAATAGTGAGGATTTTGTCTCGTCCTTATGTTCACAGTAGCTTTCCCACTAGTCCTTGACGTGTGGGACGGCTTTGAGAAGTGCAAAAGTAATATTTTCCCCATTGGAAAAGTCATGAACTGAAAAGTATCCTTCCAATAGATTCAACCATTTATCTACCACTTCTGTATCTATTTGGCCATCAAATATGGGAATATCGAAGTCAACTTGTACCTTAAAAGGTGTGGCGCCTCCAGAGTGGCTGCTGGATGAAGATGCATCGTGTGTGGGTATTCGTCGAAGTATATGAGCAAAGTTATCCATCATCACGTTCCTCTATCACTTGAGGGTTTCCTCGAGCAATATTTTGAAAGGATCTCTTTCCCCCTTGTCTTTATTTTCTTCCGCCATGGGAGGTCGTCAGGGTTTGCGATGCTGGTCTTGCAAAGGTTCAACTAGATCGAGCCTTAACTCCTTATATCGTGACCTCCTTGGGAACATGCAAAGAAAAGTAGAGAAAGAGAAGACCGCTTTGATACCATTGATCCGAACGTAAACAAGAATGCAAAAAATTACATATATAACCATAAATACATAAATGCAGCAGAAATAACACTTCATTTCATTAATATCAGAATACTAAAATATGCTTACAAATAGAATGGAAATAAACTAGCTCGGGTGATGGTAGCTTATCTCTGAGAAGAGTTGTGGTGGCTACATGCCTCTGAATTGTGTTACAATGAGGCTCCAAGGCCTGTTTATTATTGGGAAATAATGGAAAGCACTAAACATCTAGAAACCTAACCCTAGGAGATGAAGTGCCAAAACTGTGGGAACATTTTGGGTAAATTGGTACATCAATTTCCCGAGGTCATAAATTTGGCATACAATCTTTGATTGGATATCATAATACATTGTTTCTAAGATCTCGAAGAGTAGGCTAAAAAAATATAATTATTTACTTTGGGACCTTTCTGGTCTCTCTGTTTTCCCTAAAAACGTTGTTTAGGGCCTCAAAACAACTTCGGAAGTTTAGGACCCGAAAAACTACCAAAAATAGTAAACTGTGCTACAATTAAGAAAACCGAAAAACTGAAAGAGACAGTTATTGAATTGAGGCTTCTGTGATCCATAATAGTTGTTAAGAACTTCGGTGTAATTCACATGTAGAAAGACCTTTGTCCAAGTGGAATAGGAGGGTGGCCATCAATATTAACCTAGATCAATTTATTTATAAATATGATTTTGTTTCGAGCATTCCAGATTAACCAAGATAGGAATTTTGGTAAATTCATCGAACTTTTTATTTTAAAAGAGGAAGATTTATAGGGCTAGGAATATCTTTCCCTCTAGTTTATGAACATATTGATCCAGGTGCCTCTAGAGAAGTTAAAAAGTCAAATAATAGGGCTCAGAATAGTGTTGGAATATAATCCTAACATCTACATTTATTTTTTAGCCTAAGTATCCTTGACTTAGCCACATGCACTAAAAATCATGTTGACACTTGGTTTTTGGTAAACTAGCTCGGTGGACCAACTTTCCCTTGTCTTTTGCCTTTAAAGGCTTAATATTATGCAAATATTAGTCCAACCACTTTCCTAAACCATTTAGACATCTACGTGCATGTTCAGACCTAACCACCTCATCCACTTGAGTTATTTGAGGATTGGCGCCCCACATGAAGACTCCCCCTTAAATCAAGGGAGTTGGTCCCCCAGACCATTTTAGCATGTTTTGAAGTTTCCTTCCTTGGGAAATGCACCCCTCCTCATGCTTTCCTCGTGGCTGATTGTTGGCATAGGTTGTCTTGAGTCATTGTTGCTATTTTAGGCCTCCCTTTAGATTTTCTTAGCCTTTTCTAGTTTTTTACTAGTCTTTTCCTAGTTTTCTAGATTCGACAATTTCTATATAACCACCTCCCTTTGGGATTAGAGGTTTGGTTGCTCATGTATTACTATTATTCATTAATTTAATACATTGATTTTTGGAGCAAATTCTTTCTCTCCTCTCTTGAATATCAACAAATTACTTGTTTTTAATTTAACTAGAATTCTAGATCTATCAGAGTTTCTGCAGGAATTCTACATGGTATCAGAGCTAGTTCGAATCTAGTGGATTGTACACGGTTTTATTTGTAGGTATAGATCATCAGGAGGTGCAGAAAGTAGCAATGGATAATATCTCTCAGCCCACAAAACTCATTCTAAATCCTTTCAATTACTTTGAATGGAAGACAAAGATCACTTTGCTCCTCCAAAATAAAGGGCTTTATAGGGTAACAATGGGAACAGAAACTGAACCGATTTCTGCAACGGAGAAGATCAAGTATTTCAATCAATTATATGAAGAAATTGGGCTGATATGCCTATAAATTTCCAGAGAACTCCTCTTTCATGTCAGCGGAGCCACTACTCCCGATGCGGTCTGGACCACATTGGAAGGACTATTCGGCAAGCAGGATGAAATGAGAGTGCATCAACTGGAGAATGAAATCATATCCCTCAGTCCAACTCATGTCAGCAACCCATGAGAATAATTCACCAAGTTTAAATCCCTCCTCGTTAAACTTGATGCATGTGGAGTCAAGAAAGAGGAAGATCAACTCATCCTTTCGATTCTCTCGAAATTAGGCCCTGAATATTCCGTATTTGTATCGTCTTTTGAAGCATCTAAATTGACTCAAGAAAAATGGAAAATGCCTCCATTGAATGACTTCATTGCGGCATTGACTCAAAATAAAGCTAAGTTAGTCCAAATGGGTGCCATCAAGTGTTCAAAGAACCAAGCACTTGCGACCACTGATGCTCCAAAGAGCAGTGGAAGAGACAAGCAAAAAGGGAAGGGTAAATTTAATGAATGGAAGAAGGAGAAACCCGTACAATCTTTAGAGAGCTCTTCTTTGCCTAAGGGTAAGAAGAAGAAGGAAAGAACACTTTGTAGCTACTGTTCCAAAGGTTTTCATCCTGAAGAAAATTGCATGAGGAAAACAATTGATGAGATGGCTAAGCAATTGCAGCAGCACAATCTCACCATGCCCGAGAATGCAAAGAAGAAGGATGATAACAGAACAGGATATAGGAGAGGGAGAGCACGAGATGGTCATGCTTTAATGGATGTCACATCCACTCCATCAGCTTGGATCCTTGATTCAAGTGCATCAAACGATATGGCTGCATCAAAAGATGAATTTTCGTCCATCGAAGAAAGCACCAGATCCCTAATTTACTTGGGAGATGCCACACCCGCAAAGGTGTGCGGAGAAGGAATTGTAGACCTTGAAGGGGGCTACTTCACAAATGTGACTCATGTTCCCTCGCTGTTCGCAAATCGTCTCTCAATATATCAGATCACTCATTCCGGATTTGGAAGGAAGGTGGAGTTCACTCCGGACTCCGCAGTGATTACTGACATTTCGACGGGCTCACAGCTTACACATGGAATTGCAGATCACGGTTCTCGTTTGTATTTCTTCTCCCACTTTGTTCCTAAATCTATTAGCACTGTATTTTTGTCACAATCTAATGATATTAGTAGGTTATGGCATGAAATATTTGGCCATCTAAACTATAAGTACTTGCATCAACTCAGCAAGGAAAACATGGTAGAAGGATTGCCCGCTATTAAATTCACAAGCGGTGTATGTCAAGGATGCATTCTTGGCAAGCATCCAGAGCAAAAGTTTGACAAAGGGAAGGCACAGAGAGCTTCTTCACCTCTTGGGCTGATTCATAGTGACATCACGGGCCCTTTCCCGCAGCCTTCAATTAGTAAGGTTCAATATGTACTCACCTTAATAGATGATTTCTCTTTCTTTACTTGGGTATTTTTTCTGAAATTAAAATCGAAAGTATTTGAATGCCTTATAGAATTTAAAGCACTTGCTAAGAATGAGTCTGGTTGTAATATTAAGATACTCCATACTGATAATGGGGGGATTATGTCAACAAATATGTGTAGCAACTTTGTATTGATGTAGGTATACAACTACAACACACAGTGCCATATACACCACAACATAATGGTGTCGCAGAGAGGAAAAACCGGTCGTTAAAAGAGATGGCCAATTGTATGCTACAGTCCAAATAATTAGCTCCCATGCTATGGGCTGAAGCTATTAATTGTGCAACATACATTCAGAACTGCATTCCTCACAAAGCACTCAAAGGCACCACTCCATTTGAATGTTGGATCGGTAAGAAACCGAAAGTGTCGCACTTTCGCATTTTTGGTTCACGAGCATGGGCTCACATTCCAACAGATAAGAGGAAGGCTTTGGAGCCTCAAAGTGTTGAATGTATCTCTGTTGGATATCTTGATAGTGTCAAAGGATATAGATTGCTAGAATCCCACACTGAAAAGTTCCTTGTAGCTCGAAGTGTGAAGTTTGAAGAAGAATCATTGCATGATTTTTCAGCAGACCCTGCCGAGGAACCGCTTGTTGCCACTGATGAGGAGGATTCTGAAACTTCTTCGAGCACTTCAGAGAAGCCATCAGAGAAGCCTCTTGGGTCTGATTCAGAGGATGAGGAGCAGGTCATGGCTACTCCAACTCAGCTGCCAAATTGGGGAGAGAAAACCCTGCAAGATGCGAGTGAACTAGTCGGTGATCCTGTGGATGCGAGAAGGACTAGATCACAGTTTTTTGGGGCTCCTCAAGCCCTGGCTGCCAACGAATCATTGCCTCCCATACATTGCTATATGACACTTGGTTTAGATCCACAGTCACACTCTGAGGCTGCTGGAAACCTGCTTTGGGAGGCTGCCATGGATGAAGAGTACTCTACTCTCATGGAAAACAAAACATGGGACTTGGTTCCACTTCTGAAAGGAAGAAGGATTGTTCGATGCCAATGGATATTTCGAAAAAATATTGTTGCAGATGGTGATATCAGCAAGTACAAAGCTCACTTGTTGCAAAATGATACTCACAGGTACATGGCATAGACTACACAGAGACATTTGCACCTGTTGCAAAAATGGACTCCATTCAAATAGTTTTAGCCATTGCTACTTCTCGCAGATGGGAATCTCATCACATGGATGTGAAGAGTGAATTTCTTCATGGAGATCTCAAGGAGGAGATATATATGGAGCAGCCATAGGGATACATTCAGAACTCTTCCCTCGTTTGTAGATTAAAGAAATCTTTGTATGGCCTAAAATAGGCTCCCAAAGCCTGGTATGCAAAGATGGATTCTTTCCTGCTTTCCATTGGATTCATTCGATGCAAATCTGATCTGAATGTTTATTTGCTGCAACATGATGATTCCCTTTTGCTGATAGTACTTTATGTAGATGATTTATTGATGACAGGGAACCTTACCTCAGCTATTGATTCGGAAAAATCAACATTGCACGATCGATTTTCCATGACAGATTTGGGACTGTTGCACTACTTTCTTGGTCTTGAAGTTTCTCAGTCTACTTTAGGGATCAAGATGGCATAGTCTAAGTATGAATCAGATCTACTTGTCTACTTTCAGATGACAGAATGCAAGCTAGCAGCATCTCCCTTTCTTTCGGGGATCAGATTTGAGGATGCGGGTACTACACCTTTGGTGGATAGTACACTGTATCGACAGTTGGTTGGGAGTTTGTTGTATCTTACTCACACCTGACCTGATATATCTTTTGCAGTAGGATTTTTTTCCAGATATATGCAGGAGCCCCATGAGCTTCACTGGAAAGCTGCAAAGAGAATCCTTAGATATGTGAAAGGTACTTCCAGTTTTGGTATCTTTTATGCTGTAGATTGCCCACTTTCACTGATTGGGTACATAGATTCTGATTGGGTTGGTGATGGTACAGATCGCAAGTCCACCAAAGGTTATGTTTTTAGCTTTGGTTCAGGGCATTTTTCCTGGTCTAGCAAGAAGCAATCCATGATTGCTTTATCTGCAGCCGAGGCAGAGTATAGAGGTGCAGTGAATGCATCTACACAGGCTGTTTGGTTGCACGGGCTTCTCTCCGAGTTTGGTATTCAGTATCCACTTCCGACTGTTATATTTTGTGATAATTAGGGTCCATTCAGATATTGATTGATCCAGTTCAGAGGCAGAGGACTAAGCACATCGAGATTCACATGCATTACATCCGCGAGCTGATCCGTGACCGAGTCATATCACTGCAGTACTGCCCCACTGAGCAGTAGGTTGCAGACATCTTCACCAAGTCTTTCATTGAAAAGAAATTTTCAGAACTGAGAGCTATGCTTGGAGTGGTGGAGACAACTGAGTAGGCCCTTCTGGCCACTTAGCCCTTTTTTCCTCTTTTGGGGGGGGTGGGGGGGGGGTTGGGTTTCCCACGAGGTTTTCCCTCTTTCTTCATTTTATGAGGATCTTTTATTTATTGTACCTGAGTACCTAACATGGCATCTTGGCTGGGACTCAGTTTAGATAAGTGAGTTAGGATGAAGGAGGGGTGTTGGAATATAATCCTAACATCTACATTTATTTTTTAGCCTAAGTATCCTTGACTTAGCCACATGCACTAAAAATCATGTTCACACTTGGTTTTTGGTAAACTAGCTCGGTGGACCAACTTTCCCTTGTTTTTTTCCTTTAAAGGCTTAATATTATGGAAATATTGGTCCAACCACTTTCCTAAACCATTTAGACATCTAAGTGCATGTTCACACCTAACCACACCTCATCCACTTGAGTTATTTGAGGATTGGCGCCCCACATAAAGATTCTCCCTTAAATCAAGGGAGTTGGTCCCCCAGACCATTTTAGCATGTTTTAAAGTTGCCTTCCTTGGGAAATGTGCCCATCATCATGCTTTCCTTGTCACTGATAGTTGGCATAGGTTGTCTTGAGTCATTGTTTCTATTTTAGGCCTCCCTTTAGCTTTTCTTAGCCTTTTCTAGTTTTTTACTAGTTTTTTCCTAGTTTTCTAGATTCAACAATTTCTATATAACCACCTCCCTTTGGGATTAGAGGTTTGGTTGCTCATGTATTACTATTGTTCATTAATTTAATACATTGATTTTATGGAGCAAATTCTTTCTCTTCTCTCTTTTATATCAACAAATTACTTGTGTTTAATTTAACTAGAATTCTATATCTATCGGGGTTTCTGCAGGAATTCTACAAATAGCTCAAAAATGAAAATTTTCAGATGGAAGCAAAACCAAGACCATATCGTAGTGCTCGCCAACCTGATTCCAATGGTGTGAACGACACTCAAATCTGAGTTCATATGGTCAAGTAGGGAGAATTTGTCGCCTACTTAGATTGTCCCTTATTTTCGGCAAATTAGAAAAATGATCATTTTGGTTATATAAATGAAAAAAATATTAAAAAAGGGGGGTGGTCCGGGCCTGCAAGACCCTCCCACCCCATAAGTCACATTATTATAGAAATATATAACAAATGTCAAAGTCCAAGTGATAGGTGGCCACCCACGCCACACCCACAACCGTTTCAATACATTACATGTCCTATAATCGTGGAAGGTGGGTCACCAGTTGGTGGACCCACCCCCACACACCACATATGGTAACCACGTGGGGGGTCGGCGGGGATCAAACACACCCGACCATGTGGTTGGCCCACACCACGGGCAACCCCATCCTTAAATAACGAATAGTCAAACTGCCACCCAAACCAAAAAAATCATATTATATGCAAAGTTAAAACGACATTTCCAACAAAATTCAATGCATGTGCTATATGGGAGTTAGTGGTGTTGGAACCCCCGACCACCCACTCCACAATATACTCCACCACCATTAGGCAAAACAACCTCATTTCTTAACCCATAGCTCAGAATTGTATAAAAACCTTCATATTTATTCGACCGAGAGATTGGAGGAGAGAGTGGACTAGTGGAAGCCTAAGCGGCCAAGAGAGTTGGAACCATGAATGTGTAGAATCTTAAGATGCTAAAAAGATTCCCTTAGAGGGCCAGAGATGCCACTGTCAGAATGTGACGAAATTATAATCATTTTTTCACGTTTTATCGCTAGGAGTCCAAAATTGTAGTCATAATCTCCATCTGAGCAACATAAATTCAGGTGTCTAGCAACAAGGAATCTTTGGAGAATCTTATGGAATCTAAAATATTTCCTTGGAGGTTGATTTTTTATTGAGGCAGAATGATGCCAAATTTATAGTCATTTTTCACAAAATTTCGTAGGGAGCACAATGGTGTGCTCAGAATATTCATCCAAGTAGTGGATTTTTCAACCATCTTCAGGAAGGAATCTTTGAGGGAATCTTCAAGATGCCCAAGGGTCTAGAATTTGACGGTGTGAGAAAGGAGTGAAGTTTATAGTCATTTGACACACTTTCGCTACATGAATTCATCGTTGATGTTCGTTTCAATAGCTGAGCTTTGCATTTTTCAAACATCCTCGAAAGTGGAGGTATATGATGTAGTTATGTCATGCTTTTCATCTGATTTGTTGAGATAATGCTTTTGTTGTTGAGACCCCTATTACCATTATGTTGAGGGATACTTGTATGCCACATTTTGTGATATTTTATTATCTTGTCATGCTGAAGGAAGACCCATTTGAGTGAGCATTCCTATAGGGAGAACGTCTCATGGAGAGACATGCCACTCTGATTGAGGGAATCTATCCTTGTAATGAAAAATAATATGCCATGTACATCATCATCTTGCAGTGTTAATGAAACAACCTCCCCACTCTTGACACCAGGGCCGAGAGACGTAACCAACACTGGGTGAACTCTGTTATCAATGTGTTTGTGTCCATTGATTTGATGATCATCATTATGTTTACTATTCTTTATAATATGCACATGTGGCTTTTCATTCTCTTTTAATGCAATTATTCTAACATCATAGTAGTAAAAGGTCTTAAATAATTTCGGTAGCTGAAGAGATCGGGATCATGTTTGATATCAGTGTGGTCTTATAGTTGATGTGAATTGTGAGTGTGAAAGAATGAATGTGAACCAAGAAGGGAAATGGAGAACAACAAAGATCTCTATGAGGACCTCCTCAAGATGGCACACATGGTGGACATAATCTATGTTGATTATGAGGAAAAGATGGAAAGAGAGGAACAAGAGAAAGACAGAGTAGAGGAATATGCTCCATCTACCCCCTCGAGTGAACATTCTTCTTCATCATCATCTTCTGATCATTTAGATGAGGACATCAATCAGAGCCTTCAAGAAGAGAATGTTGAATTGAGGAGACTTCTATGAGAAGAAAAACAAGAGAAGTAGAGATTGCAGCTTCAACGACGAGCCACAGAAGAGGCGTTGGAAAAATTGAAGCAGAACGAAGGCTTATCTAAGCCATGATCACCTATTTCAGAATCGACAACTCATATAAAAAGTGTTGATTATTCTTTAGTTTCATTTTCACATGAAATTAGTTCTGTTGGAAACATGTAGGTACGTATTTCAAGAACTGGCATGAGACTCCTTACCAAGATGGGGTATAAAGGAGGAGGGCTTGGTGTTAATGGCCAAGGGATGACTCATCCATAGGAGGTTGTACAAATACCTCGACTTGCAGGTTTTGGATACATTAAAGGAGAGTGCTCAAAGGTGTTAGAAGCTTCCAAGACATTGTCGAAACCATCAAATAAGGAGGACACATCACAATCCTCCCATGACAGTGCACATTGCAAAGGAAGAGCTAAGGCAAGCTATCATAGCCAGGGTTGAAACAGAGAGAGTCAAGAGAGGTATAAAACGTCTCAGTGTTGTAGATTTCATTTTGACTACAAGCATGTTAATTATTTGGTAATTTAATTGGTGTTAAATTACTTACATGAATTATCAACCAAGGCTAGTTAGCTAATGAAATGTATGTGCACTGTCTGTTCTAGGAGTCTTTATCACTCAAAAAATTCCTAAATTAAATTGAGATACTGAAATGCACATGTTTTCTTTAACAAATATGAAAGTAAATATGAAAAAAAAAATATTTTTCTTGCTTCAAAGAAATATCACACTCTTCTTGAAATAAATATCACACTTGCTTCACTCTTGCTTAAAATGAAATCACACACACACACTTGCTCGAAAGAAAATATCACACTTGCTTGAAATTACATCACACACGCACTTAATGAAGGGTTGATTGGAATCTCTCTACAACCCTAGCAGACCTACGCCATTGCCATGCCCTAAACCTTAAATAAGAACTTGCATTCCTAACATCTCCAGTAGCTCCGTCAGCCTGTGGGTCGTTAGACAGGTCGGGATGACAGATGAAGTGGGTTGTTAGATAGGCCAGGATGACAGACGAAGGGGGGGGGGGGGATCCCCTCCTACTAGGATGCTGCGGCGGGAGACTCATGCCACAAATCAAACACTCAGCCGCAAGCCCAAGAAACGAATCCGACAAATGGCCCTGTCCTTGGGGCGTGATGGCAGGCTCGAAGTAGGGGGAAGTGCCTGCCATGTGCAGCAGAGAAACCGAGATTTGTTATCTCGATGAAAAAACTGGAAAGATATCGAAGCTTCATGAAGGACCACACGATGATCTGCAAGTTCATAGGAGTGTGGCCGATGGAGAAAGACCTCATTAAGTGGATACAATAGAAATGGAAACCCAAAGGCCATATCGAACTCAAGCTAGGAGCCAGAGGCTTCTTTATGGTAATCTTCTCAAACCTACAAGATAAAGAAAGAGTATTTGAAAATGGCCCCTATTTCCATTATAATGTTGGCCTGTTCATGAGATATTGGGAGGAATGTTATGACCCTGATAAAGAGAAATTCCTGGTAGCCCCAGTATGGGTAAGACTTTTTGGACTCCCAATGGACTTCTGGGATCTAGAAATACTAGAGGGAATCGAGAACACAATAGGAAAATTTGTCAAAATAGCTAAAACCACAAAAAGAGGTCGATATACATCGTATGCGAGAATTTGTGTGTATATGAACATAGCAGAACCCATACTCGAATCATTAGAGCTAGAATACCATGAGGATGTATGGTAGCAGACCATGGACTTTGAGCATATTCCATTCAGATGCCAAAGGTGCCATGAATATGGCCATTTATTCAAAGAATTCCTATTGAACTAGGAAGATCCAGAGCTAAAGGAAAAACAACCGAAGACCCCACAGGAAGGAAATGAGGGGTTCCAAGAGGTTAAGAACAAGAGAAGGCCACCAAAGGGACCCCACAACCCAGAAAAAGAAAACCAAGCTCAGTCGAGTAGCAAAAACAGATATGAAGTACCACAGGTAGAAGAAGACGCTGAAAATGAAACCCAACCCATGGAATGCCAGGAAAAAGGAAAAGAGAGTAGTTCTAGTGAAGAAAAAACAACACCTAAGCGTAAATCTCAAAGAGATCTCACAATAAAGATGAACAGGAAGGGATAGAAACCACTACAATGGAAATCGACCCAAGTAAGGGGGAGGAGCTTAGCATTGAAGAGGAAGTCCTTAAGAAACTGCTGAATGAATGGAGGCACTTAGATGAAAGACTTATTCTGGAGGAACAAAAGAAACTGTACAAAGAGACTTTTCAACAATACCAAGCCAAACAAGGACAGGGACAGGTTGTGATCGTAGAATAATTGGGAATGAACCAGGAAAAACCCCAGGAGTATCAAAACAAAGAAAAATGCGGGAAGAAAAGAGGCCAGAGAAATTTACAGGAATCGATACAGATAATGGGAGAAATTTTGGTGAACACAGGTAGCGTGGTACCACTATCAGCGGTATACCAACAACTTAACAAATTCTACCAATGATAGTAATATCCTGGAACATAAGAGGCCTAAACAGTTGAGGAAAATAGAGATACTTAATGGAGCGATTGAAAAAAGAAAAGCCACAAATTATTCTTCTCCAAGAAACTAAGATAACAAGAGGAAAACTAGAAGAGATTTTGAGGAAGATGAAACCAAGGTATGAGGTAGTAGAAGCATATGCAAAATGAAGTGCAGGAGCGATAGCAATATTGTGGAACCCAACAGAAGTAAAGCATATTATTGGATAGGGATGCAGCGCATCCTCACAGGTCAGTTCGGCAACATAGGAACTAAATAATGGTTCATGCTATCAGTAGTCTATGGCCCACACATCTGAAATGAAAAGGAAAACTTCTTAAATACTATAAATACCCTAAACCAAATGCATGACCAAAAGCTATGGCTGATAGAAGGTGACTTCAACCTGATAACATCGTTAGAGGAGAAAAAAGGAGGAATTAGAAGTGAGGAGCCAGAAATGGAACAATTCAGGGATATCCAAGAAGAGATACACCTGGTGGATATCCCAAAAATTAATGGAAGGTATACGTGAAACAATTGATGAGGAGGAAATAGGCAAATTGTGTTCCGCCTTGACAGATTTTTGGCAACAGAAAACCTCATTAGTAAAGATGTTTACTATGAGGCATCCATCCTACCATGCCTGGGCTCGGATCATTGGCCAATTCGATTAGAAGTGGATATGAAACAAGGGAAAATGAAGAGACCCTTCATGTTTGAAGCTTTTTGGTTAAGAGATCCGACCTTCCTTGGAAACCTGAAAGAATGGTGGAAGGAAAGCGAGAAAGAAGGAAGAAACCTAATGCATACCTTCCAACTCCGCCTCAAATGTCTTAAAGGTAAAATTAAAAAATGGAACACGGAAGAGTTTGGCAACATACAACAGGATCAAGAATTTATTCAGGCAAAGATGAGGAAGGTGCAATAATAGATAGTAAATGATGGAAGACTTGAAACCCTAGTGGAGGCAGAAGCACAACTGCTAAATAAATTAGAGGAAAGGAGGTAGCAGGAAGAGATCCTGTGGAAATAGAAATCAAGAATTTAGTGACTGGAGGAAGGTGAAAGGAATACTATATTTTTTCACAAAGTGATGATTCAACACCGACGGCATAACATGATCTTCTCCCTAGTGGACCAGGAAGGAAATCGTCCTATCCAAAAGGAAGATATGGAGAACTTACTAGTCCACCACTTTCAAAACTTGCTGACATAACCCAACATAGATAGGACAGAGAATATATCCAGATTAACTCGGCATATACCCCAATTAGTGAGCAGGGATCAGAACCTGGCCCTACTAAGGGAAATCACCAAGTCTGAGGTGGAAGAAGTTATCAAAGGCCTTGCGAAAAATAAAGCACCAGGCCCAGATGGGTTCACAGCCGAGTTCTTTCAGGCAACGTGGCTGTTCATGGGAGATGATATTGAGGAAATCACAGAAGAGTCCCAACACAATAAAAGAATGCATCTGGCCCTGAACTCCACTTTCCTGGCTCTTATCCCCAAAACTGACCACTCAGAAGAACCACAAGGATTCAGACCAATAACTCTCTGCAATGTAATATATAAAATCATGGCCACAATTATGGTGAATCATCTCAAACCTATCCTGCCTAGATTAATCTCCAAGGAACAGACAAGATTTGTTAAAGGGAGACAAATTGTGGATGGAATTGTTACGGCTCAAGAGGCAATACACTCCCTGAAGAGCCAAAAAACAAAAGGGATGATGATAAAACTAGACTTATCGAAATCTTATGACTTCCTGAGCTGTAAGTACTTACAAGGTATCCTAAAGGCGTTTGGATTTGATTCTAGATGGATAAGCTGGATAACATCGTTGATATCCACCCCGGTGTTCTCAATTATCCTCAAGGATCTCTTACAGAGGCATTCAATCCAACCAGGCGGCTTAAACAAGGCGAGCCAATGTCCCCATTCCTGTTTATATTGGATGCTGAAGGGTTAGGAAAATATGTAAAAGAAAAAGTGCAAGAAAGTCAATTTACAGGTCTCAGAATGTGGGGCAATGATTTTCCATTAACACATCAACAGTTTGTTGACGACATAATGATGTTTGGGCAAGAAACCCTCAAGGAAGCTAGAGGCCTGATGGAAATCTTGAATGATTTCACGAGCGCCTTTGGGACGGAGATCAATAAGGATAAGTCAGACATCTTTTTCTTCAACACTACAACCCCATCTCAAGCCTTTCTAGCAATAATTATGGGATTCTGCATTGGCAATCTCCCTTCGAAATATTTAGGAATTCCGCTAAGTGTACACCAAATCAGAGTGGAAAATTGGAAGACTCTGCTGGCGAAAATCCAAGGGAGAATGTAGAATTGGACCTTAAGATCACTGAATATAGCAAGTCGTGTTATAATACTAAAAGTTGTGCTTTAGTCAATTCCGATCTACAAACTATCTAGTCAAGTTGTCCCCAAAACGGTGTGTCAAGAGATGATCGACATATTCAAGAAATCTCTGTGGCAAGGGCCAAAAACAGAGAAAAAATGGGCCTTGCTATCAGGGAATTGGCTGAGCAAGCCATTAAAAGGAGGAGGGTTGCATCTCAGAGACCCGCATACTCTAAACCAGGTCATGGGGGCAAGCTATGGTGGAGATGGGTTTAGGTAGGAACAGATCTATGTAAGGAAATATGGGGGAGGAAATATGGAATGTCACGGTCGATTGAAGGAAGGCTAAGAGTCCAGGAAAACATCAAGGGATCAGCCATATGGAATTTAGCATCAGAAAATAGGGAACTGATAAGAAATCACAGCTTCTGGGAAATAAGGGGAGGAGATAAAGCCAATTTCTGGAGTGAGGCATGGAAGCAGAGAGAAAAATTACATAATAGATCAGATTTGGGGGCAATATGTCAATTCACCAATAACCCCACAAAACAGAGAGTGACAAATTTTTGGAGCCCAAACACGGGAGAACATTGGAGAAAATGGAAGCAAAAACAAGATTGGTCGAATGCTCCTGAATCCATTCAGTGGGAAACATATGAGAAAGAGATGGAAACCTAGAAAATTGCAATCTCAGAAGGTCCAGATATAAGAAGATGGGGGTACAAAATCAAAGGTATGTTCACCATTCAAGAAGGCTACCACCAACAAGAAGCAAACCATTAGCAACAAGGGCCACCTATATGGGATAGAATCTCGCAAGACAAATTATTGTTGAAAATTGCCTTCTTCCTTTGGATAACTCGACATGGTAGAGCACTCACGTGGGATAAACTCCAGATAAAAGGTCTGCAGGAACCATCACCCTATAGCACCTGTAGAGGACACTTAAAATCAATGGAACATCTAACAAATGCATGCATCTACAACGAAATCCTCTGGCAAAACCACGAACAAATTTTTGGTTTTAGTGAGAGGGATCAAACAAGCATGAAAGAAACAATGGATAAATGGAGAAGGAAGCCTTACCAGAACTCCAATATGAACCACGCTTGGCAAATATCTTTAGGTTTCCTACTTTGGGTGGTTTGGAAGGAAAGAAACATAAGAATTTTCAAAGGGGAAAAGAGAACAACAGTAGAGTCATGGGGAATGATTGTCCAGAATATAAGAGACACAATCCTAGCTGAGAAATTGTATCCAGAGGACTAGGATACCAATCCCCAGGAAGGTTGAATAATGGCAAGATTAAGCCTAAAACCTAGCATGTTGAATCCAAACTCGTGGAAATAGAAATCCCCTCCGTACGAGTTTTCAAACATTTTCGTGCAGCCTCAGAAGACTTCATTAAAATCAATTTTGATGGAGCTGCGAAAGGGAACCCGGGGGGTGACTGGATTTGAAGGAGTGTTCAGAGATGACAAAGGAAATACCATCCGTCTATTTGTAATGGACTGTGGCATTTGCGAGCAATAATGAAGCTGAGCTCTATGTGCTAAAGCAGGGGTTAGAAATCGCAAAGAGGGAAAGCTTTCAGAGAATTGAGGTGGAGGGAGACTCGAAGATGGAAATTGAAATGGTGAAAAAACTACCACAAGGAACTAAATGGGAGAAAATAAGCCAAAGGTGGAGGACAACATGGCTAGTCCAAGAAATAGGAAATCTAATTCAAAGGATATATTACATTGTCCCGACGCATGTCCGCAGAATGGGTAATGTGGCAGCAGATAAACTTACGAACTGGGGGTGTGGGAAAGCAGGTAGAAACTTGGATATAAGGGGAGAGGAGTTAAACTAGTTGGAAGGTTGTTTGGTTCCAATTGATGATGTCAATTAGAGTTAATTTAATGTCAACCCGGGAAGGTAAACTTAGAAGTGCTTATCTAAAATATATAGATCTAGAAAGATTCCTAATTTGTCCAAGATCTTAAAGTCCCCTTACAAGAACATATTCATTAAGATCTCTTTCAATAACTAATCAAACCTAGATCTAACAATTGTTTGAGATCTATGATTCTCTTACAAGAACATATTCTACAAGATCTCTTCCAATATTAGAACATCTAATAAGAAATTAAAAGCTGAAATGAAATAAACCTAGATCTAATAATTGTATGAGATCTTACGGTTCTCTTACAAGAACACTTTCAAATAAGATTCTTCCAATATTAGAACATTTAACAAAACTTGAAAGCTGAAATCAAACAAAAACATAAAATAAATTATACCTAAAATAAGCAAATAAGCATGCAAGTGAGGCCATGGGGGCCCTCCATAACTCCACAAGCACACCACTTCAATGGAGACTCAAATGTAGAAGCAAAATTGAAGTATGATCCTTTATTCCAAAATCTCCATTACAAACCAACTCTAAGATTACAACTCTAAGCTTCTAAGATTACATACTCCAAAATTCTAAGATTACAAAAACTTCAAGATTCTAATATTACAAAAACTTCAACATTCTAAGATTACAAATGGAGGAGATTGTACTCCTATTTATACAATGGGATGAGTAACAAACTCATAATGATCATCCACTAATCTCTCTTTTAGTTCCATACATCTCTCAACCATCTAGACACATAACCCCTTTTGTCCTTGATCTTCTCCATGAGGTTTATCTTCTCAAATTCGAATTTGATCATTCAAGGCCACATAAAGGTGTCTTGGAAGCTTCCTTGGCACCTACACATGTCACAAAAACAACCCACTTTCCATATATAAAGTAAAATATATTATTTTCTAATATTTAATCAAGAATTTCTCTTAAAAATGCTTAAAAATAAATAATATTTGGAAAATATAAATGAAACCTATTAATGGTGAATAATAGGGAAAATGAAGTGACATGGTGGTGAATAATGGGTGATATAATGGAAGCATAGGTGAAAAATGTAGGGTAATGAGTGATATTTGTATGACATTTTTGGAGCCCAACATACTCCCCAACTGAAGCTCTTGCATGTCCTCATGCAAGCTACTACAATGACTTATTTGATTTGATTCTTAGATGAGCTTCCTTTTACAAGATGTTTGGTTCTTGTGTAACAACCATCTTTCAATCATGGACTTCCTTTTAACTTTGCACATCTTTGGATAACTTTTTATTTTTGCAAAGCATTTACATATTTTAATGATTGGTTCTTGTGTTACAATCATTATTTACTTTGTTGAGATCTCTTTTTAATGATTGGTTCTTGTGTTTACAATCATTATTTACTTTGTTGAGATCAATCATTTTAAGAAGTCATTTAATATGCTCATCATTTTGTAGTAGTTTTTATTGTGGGAAGACTATGTGGGTTAAGATGTAATATGAATGAGGGAAAAAAATGAAGTGTGAAATTCCCCCCTCCCCAACTGATGGTTTTTGGCAATTTTTAATGAGAAAGGGAATAGTGAAATAGTGGAATATTTTCCAAATATCATCATTTTAGCATCTAAAAAGAATTTCAAGATTAAAGGTTAGAAAACATCATACCTTACTTACCTACAGAAGTGGATGAATCATGCATGTTCAGCTGCTACAATTCTGATCTGAAGCTTCTTCTGCAAGTTGTGGATGAAAAATGGATCTGTATTGTTGTATCTGCTGCTGGATAGTCTGATGAATCTGATGACTCTGCTGAATATGGATGAAAATGTATAAGGCTTGGAAGGTATACAAAGTATATAAGTTACAGTTTCCTCCTCCCAACCTTATTTATTGACTTGTCCTCAAGTCATGACAAACTGAAAAACAATGAAAGGAAATCTGCTTCATCTGCTACAAAATATGGGTCTTCAAGTCTTCAACGATCGATGGCACAAATCTTACTATGTGATTAAATGTGCTGGTGTCGAACATAGCAAGAAGTTGTTGACTTAGTGGCCATTAATGGATGCCAGTAGCCAACACGAGAGCTCCCACCATGAGAAATTCTTCGTGTAATCCTTCTCCAGCAGTCCAAAGCTCTGTCAACGTCTTAACCAGATCCTGTCCAAAGCATCTGAGGAGTTGCTGATGAGATTTCTGAGAAAAATTTCGTTGTTGCCATAAAAAGTGTTGATAATAAGACTCAAAGTTGGTTGATCTTAGCCTGGAAGGCAAAGGTCTCAACTCCACCAGCTTCCGCCATGGTTTCTCCTCGAAGGCTTAACGAAAACACAAACGAGAAAATCACCGAAACGAGCTTTCAAACCCTTTATATACAACAAAACAAATGTTAATGCGATCTTTTTTCGCCATGATGTTGATAAAATCATACTGCAGATTTCGGTTCTGGGTACCTACAGAGAATTTTGAGTTTGATATGTTTTGTATTGGCGTTGTATTGAAAATGTTTGGTGTTTTGTTTGTTTGTTTGAATGCTCTCGGCTCTGTTTTGATATGACAGGATTTGTTATTTGTTGTGCCGTGTTTTTTTTAAATTTCGTTGGGTTTTGTTTTGTTATTTTTTTTTTAAATTTAAAAAATAAAAATAAAAATGCAATTGAATCTATCTTAAAATAATAATAATATATATATGATATATATTATTATTATGTGGGAATTTTTTTATTTTTTATTTTATTTTTAAAAACTAAAATTTAAAAAGACTAAGTTTTATCTAAAATGTTTTTTTAAGATGATTTTTCACTCATGCAGATCAATTTTCTAGCAAAAGTATTTTTATTTAAAATAAAGCAATAGATTTTCTGATCTTCCTGATCACACAAAGCGCAGGAAGAGAGCATACAGAATAACATGACTCTAGAAACAAGGGAACTGATTCATTCAGTTTCAAACAACTTTTTAACAGATGAATCTAGCTCCATAAGTGAAAATTTGACATATTTACATCATGATCCATCAATGTACATTAAATTACATCACAAATTTGACATTAAGCATGTGAAAAAGTCAAACTGGCAAAAGCTGGGCGAAAAACAAAGCATTCCTGGTCAAACTGGGCCAAATTTCCTCTATGCGCCGCGCTTGATTCTCTATGCGTAGTGCCTGTTTGGACCCACTTTTGAAGGCCTTCTCAGTGTCCAAATTCACTCCAAGTGTGCTTGTTGGAAAGGTCTACCTGTCTACTTTCCAACCCAAGTGGAATTTTCCAATTTGGCCTCCATTTTCCCCTCCAAAATTCAATTCTCCCAACACTACTTCTTGTGTGTCAAAATAAGGGCAGTGAGGTCATTTTTTGAGTGTTTTTTACCTTTTTGAGGGCTCAAAAGCTGTCCAAATTTATTGGCCATTGGTAGGCAAGCATATTTTTCCATGCCAAATCCAAAAATTCTGAGTTTGTGTCATTTGGGGGCTCCTAGCAAAAGCGAGCGCCACGTGGCGCGGTGCATAGAGCAGAAATTCCTGTTTTTTGAGCAAAAGAATTCCAAAAATGCAAAAAATGACCCATTTTTTTTGAAATTTGCGCTGAGTCTTCTTCATCAAACAAGCCAATATTTGAAGTTTATCATGCTCCTTTCGCCTCCTCAATGCCCTTTTCAACTTTGCTTTCAAGTTTCTGATTCTTGCCTTGCAACTCATATTCCTCGCCATGTAATGGCAGGCCATGCGCCTCAACATTGTTTTCTCCCTATTGGCCTTCTCTAGCAACTTCTCCAAATAAATATTCACTTTCTCCAACACATATTCCCGGTCCTCGTCCTTTTTCTCAATGGGTGTCAACTTGCCTTGTGCCCTCTTGATTTCTTGCCGGTTTTCTTTAATGATTTGTAATTCCATCATAGCTTACTGATCCTCAAGTTGCTTATTTCTTTGCTCCAGATACTTTATTGTCCACTTGGCCCTCTCCAAGTTGAGGGACAAGGCACTGATGTCTGCCTGCTGTTCTTGGATGACCTCTTTGAGATTTGTGCTTTGCGGGCCCATATCAGTATCATCACCCTCAATGAGAATGAAATCAGTCTCACGCTCACCTGATGGTCCTTCATCCTGTAGTGGCCTCTTGCCTTTGTCCTGAACCTGTTGTGCTGATGACAGAAGCGAGACCCCTTCCACCCCGGGTGGAGATAATACTCACTTAGCTGCTGCGAACAACCGTCTAGTGCCCTTCTGATAGGTGATAAACACCGGCATGCTAGCGGTCTGTGTCTCATGACCCTCATGTTGATATGAAGGTCCACCTGTCTCATGCAAAGCCTCTGAAGGTCCCTGAGGAGCTCTGAAAAACTCACAAGAAATGAAGTCCTCCCAAGTGATGCCCTGTAAGCCAAGCTGATGGATGACCACAATTTTAATGAGAGCAAAATGATATATACTGTTGAACTGCTGCTGAGGAGTCTTGTGTTGTATTAGGGTGGTCATCTTCTCAATGTTTCGGCACATAAAGTAGGGGAGGTTCATCATCCTCACCCTGGTAAAATGCATCAGCAGCCTGATATGATAAGCATATAAACAGGAAAACCGACCCTCACAGCTGAAATACTTCATGATCAATTTCATCAAAGGAGCATATGAATCTTTGAGGTATCGAAAAGGAAAAACTCTGCTGAGTTGTCTCAAATAGTCGGGCTTGATGTATGGTTCATAATGTTGCCTGTCAATTTGCTACCTCTTGTTCCATTGCTCTCCAATGTTAGGAATACCGGTTGCTAGTGAAATAGATTCTGGTGTTAATGTGAAAGTGACACCAGCTAGAGTGGCTTGACCATCATGTAAATGCAACACAAACAAATGGGCCAACTCATGGTGAAACTGAATGCTAGCAACCTTCTCACAAAATTCATAGCAGGACTGGTGCTGAAAACAAGTGATGGCAAGAGGGCAGGCCTGTAACTCAGCAAGAGTGGTTGGTTCTTCTTGGATATGCTTGCCACCTCTATGAGGCCTCCTGGGTGCATGTACCTCTGTAGGTGAGTCACTGTGTGTCTCCTCTTCATAATCATATGAGGGATCAGATGCCATTTCTGCTAGTGGATGAACTGTCTTGATGAGAAGTAGGTGATTTATGATGTTTTTTGACTTTTGCCACCAAGGGAAAAGTGATATGAGGGACTGTGGAGGGAGGGAAAAAATGAAGGATTTTAGGGACTGTTGGGATAGGGTTTAGTTAGGGAAATAGAGAATTAGGGAATGATTTGGGAGTTTTTGGTATAGGACTAGGGTTTGGGAATTTGTATTTGGGGTTTTGGGAAATGGGAATTAGGGTAGGAATAGATGATGTTTTAGGAATGTGTGAATTTAGGGAATAGGGAAATCAAGGGAAAAATGGAGTAAGGGAGTGGTGAGGGAATAGAAAGATGGACTTGGTAGCCAAAACAACAATTCAAACCCTAGGCAGCAGTTTCCTTTGAGAGATTTCAAGAGATAGGGTTTGATTTCTTTTTAAACCATCACCATAAGACAATCACCATAAATTGCATTAAAAATTGTTTCACTAGCAGTGATGAAGGCTCAACCTACTTGCACAAATGATGATCCACATGTTTTGGGCGATTTGGAATGATTTGTTGAAGGTTTCGGGCTTGTTGGCTGTATGCGCCGCGCATCAAACCCAACACGCCGCGCCAGTTATGTGCGCCGCGCCCATGTAAATTTGCATTGGAAATCGCAGCCCAATGCGTTGCGCCTGTTATGTGTGCCGCACCAGTTTCCCAGTGCGTCGCGCCTCTATCTGTTGGCATTATGTTTCAAGTGTTGTCCTTGATGGCAACTCACTCAGAGGTTGGTACAGGTGCTCAGAGGTTGGTACAGGTGATGGCAATTTGATCAGAGGACAGATCTCAGTACAGCAGGACAAGAAAGAGATATACGCATGTTCAGCAAGGCGAATCCGCGTGTACACGCAGGTTGGCTTCAGTAAAAGCGCGTACATGTGAAAAGTACCTTTGGTCCGTGGTAGTTAGACCTTGGAAGTTGTGCCTATGGTTTTTGGACCATAATGTCTCGACGGACGTGTTGATCCCTAGTTTCGAGGTTGATGGTATTGTGTTTCTATGGTTTTGGCTCTTGGTATTGAACAAGGCCTAAGGCTATATAAGGAGAAGATCACTAGGCAAAGATATGGATTGTGAGTGGCTGACGCAGTGAGAGGATCTGGTATTGCTGGTTATCTGTTCGGGACGCTTGGTAAGGGTCGGATCTGACAGCAAAGGCAGAAGTAATCATTTCTAGATCTGCACGCGGGTTGCCTTTGGAGAAAGCGCGTATACACGCGGTTTTGGTACAGTGAAGTAGCGTATGCATGATAAGGGTTGATATTTCAGGTTGTTGCTGATTCTGATGGTTGTTGCAGGGTTCTAGATTCTGGTTTGGGTTCTGTGTTCTTGATGACAGGGTTTCAGTGATTCGATATTAGGTTGTTTAATGAATTATGATGCAAGTATAAGTTGATGATTGTATTGCGGTAATGTTTGCTTTGTACTCTTGGATCCAGTCTGAAAATTGATGAAACGTGGTCCCTGAAGGTTGTAGGGTCAGCACCTACGTACTAGTAAATGGATCAGCTAGTACAAGAGCTGAGGGGGTTGTAGCTCCCTTCCAAAAGTAGTTGGAAAACGAGAGAGAGGGTTGTAGCCCTCTGCAGGTTGTAGCCTGCATACTGGTAAAGGACTGCACCAGTATATTGTAAAAGAAGTTTCTCATTAAAGAAGAAAGAGACGAATTGCAGCAGGTGGTTTTCACCCACATTGGGTTTCCACCTTATATCATGGTGTTCATGTGTGTGGCTCTTGTGTGATGTTCTGTTCTGTTATACTGCACCTGTTTACTGCTAAATTGCTTAATAATGTTCTGATGCATTTACTGAAGATAAGATTAACTGAATCATAAGATATCTGCATATACGCTAGTTGCTTTAGACACAGTCGCGTGTACACGCGGGTTCACTTAACTGAAGTCGCGTATATGTTTCTGAGTATGAAATTGAAAAGGTTTTATTGATCTGATAATACTGATTCACCCCCCCTCTCAGTATTATT
Organism: Pinus tabuliformis; assembly: GCA_031772625.1. Classification (NCBI taxonomy): domain Eukaryota; kingdom Viridiplantae; phylum Streptophyta; class Pinopsida; order Pinales; family Pinaceae; genus Pinus; species Pinus tabuliformis. The sequence goes on from CM062818.1 coordinate 2,063,342,907, forward strand.
TCCAACAATTGGTATCAGAGCAGGTCCTTCAGAGGAAGCTTGATCGCTTGAAGGAAAAGATCCATCAAAATGGCTAATCCAGAAAGAGAGGCACACATCAGGCCACCAGTCTTTGACGGGAACAATTTTACTCACTGGAAGATAAGAACCACTGCATATCTACAGTCTCTTGGAGCAGAAGTTTGGGGACTCATAGAAGGAGGATACAAATTCCCATCAGCAACTCCTACAGATCCAGCAGAGAAAAAGCAATATGAGCTCAATGCCAAAGTAGTTAATGTCCTATTGAGTACTTTGACTCAATCAGAATTTATGAAGATCATGCATCTCAAATCAGCTAAGGAAATATGGGACAAAATCGTTACAAGCTACGAAGGAGATGATCAGGTAAAAATAGCGAAGCTTCAAACTCTCAGAATCCGGTATGAAACTCTTAAGATGCGAAGTAATGAAAGCGTAGCTAATTATTTCCTGCGTATGGATGAGATTGTGAATTGTATGAGGGATCTGGGTGAAGAATTTGAGGAAGTTGTCTTAGTTCAAAAGGTTTTGAGATCTCTGTCTACTAAATTTGATTCTAAAGTATCTGCCATAGAAGAAAAGGAGAATGTGCGAAAAATTACCATGTCACAGCTTCACGGGATCTTAACTGCTTTTGAAATGCGACTAGAGGTACCACCAGAGGCCGCATTCGAAGTGTCAGAGGAAGAAGATGAGGTAAATTTTGTCAAGAATCTTGAACGGGGAACTGGACGGTTCAAAGATAAGCTGCCTTTCAAATGTTTTCTATGTGGTAGAGTTGGTCACTATGCTGCTAGATGTCCTCATAACAAAGAAAGGATATATGAAGAAGATGGTAGAAGCTATTATTCCCATATTAAAAGTTCATTTAATGATAGTGAAGATATTAGAAGTCTCATGGCACACAAGAAGAAGAATGCTTCATCCAATGATAGCGAGGATATTAAAAGTCTCATGGCACATGAAGAGAAGAATGCAGAAACTGAAGAAGCTGCCAAATTAAAAGAACTATTGGAAACAGAAACCAGGGTAAGGGAGAAATTGCAGGATATAGAAAAAGATCAGAGCACAACTATTCAGAGACTTGAATCAAAGATCCTCTCTCTAAAAGAAGATCTTGAAGATCAAGAACATGAAGTGATCAAACTAAAGCGACAAGTAGAAGAAGGGAGAAAAGTTGAAGAAGACCTAAGGAAGCAGTATCTGAAAAAGGAAGAACAAAATCAAGTTGAGGTAAATATCTTGAAAGGTAAACTAGAAGAAAAGGATAAGCGTTTACGATTTCAAGATAGTTCTAAAGTCTTGGATGATATTCTTAATAGTCAAAGATCTCCTGCTATCAAGACTGGTCTTGGTTTTCATGAATATGTTGAAGGTGAATCTAGTTCACAAGGTGAGACAAGAAACTCTAATGAGAAATCTGAAATGCTCAAGGAACAACCAAGAAAAGAAATTCCTCAAGGAAGATCCTTTACTCCTAACTATGAACGTGATAGACGATTATTTCCTCCGCTGAATAAAGTTGAATGTTATGTATGTCATAATCTTGGACATGTTGCAGCCAGATGCAGAAGTAGAATGGTTCAAGAAAGATCATCTCATCCCAGGTATTTCAGAGGGTATTGCTTTGCCTGTAATGCATATGGACACAAAGCAATTGATTGTGATAGAAGGAACATGAAAAATATAAGGTGTTATACATGCAACAACTATGGGCATAAAGCAAGGGAATGCAGAAGCAGATTTCAAAATTCAAGACAAAGGGACCATACATCATCACAGTTGCAGGAATTGAAGAAGACAGAGACAGAAAGGTGTGGGATAGCTCAGTCAGCTGACATAACAGACACAGGGGAATCTGAAAGTGAAATTCAGTATTCCATCCTGCATACGCTTATATAATGAAGACAAGTCGCGTATATACGCGAGTTACAGGCTGCAAAGTCGCGTATATGAAGAAAGGGCAGCAGAACAGACCCAGGTTCAGTCATGGTTGGCTCAGGCTCAGGGGGAGCAGAACAGACTCAGGAAATGGTTCAGACATGGTTGGCTCACACTCAGGGGGAGAATATTCTTCAAATAATTCATTGTTGGCACTATGGTTAGAAGTTGATGATACATCTTGTTGTTTGATCAAAGGAATGATATTGCAGGCTGATGCTTATGATACAGATCTGAATGGCTGGTCTTAGAACTTGCATCTGCTCAAGGGGAGCGTGGATAGATTGGTACACTTTGGCATATACAAAGGGGGAGCCAAATCAGAAACTTCAGCATGTACTCAGGGGGAGTATGGACAGCAGTATGGACAGTAGAAGGTATACCAAAGAAGAGCATATCTTGGTACGCCCTTTGCCCTTGATGTCAAAGGGGGAGAGTGACTTGGTGTGGTGGTTGCCATCAAGTCCAAAGGGGGAGATTGTTGGCATTATGTTTCAAGTGTTGTCCTTGATGGCAACTCACTCAGAGGTTGGTACAGGTGCTCAGAGGTTGGTACAGGTGATGGCAATTTGATCAGAGGACAGATCTCAGTACAGCAGGACAAGAAAGAGATATACGCATGTTCAGCAAGGCGAATCCGCGTGTACACGCAGGTTGGCTTCAGTAAAAGAGCGTACATGTGAAAAGTACCTTTGGTCCGTGGTAGTTAGACCTTGGAAGTTGTGCCTATGGTTTTTGGACCATAATGTCTCGACGGACGTGTTGATCCCTAGTTTCGAGGTTGATGGTATTGTGTTTCTATGGTTTTGGCTCTTGGTATTGAACAAGGCCTAAGGCTATATAAGGAGAAGATCACTAGGCAAAGATATGGATTGTGAGTGGCTGATGCAGTGAGAGGATCTGGTATTGCTGGTTATCTGTTCGGGACGCTTGGTAAGGGTCGGATCTGACAGCAAAGGCAGAAGTAATCATTTCTAGATCTGCACGCGGGTTGCCTTTGGAGAAAGCGCGTATACACGCGGTTTTGGTACAGTGAAGTAGCGTATGCATGATAAGGGTTGATATTTCAGGTTGTTGCTGATTCTGATGGTTGTTGCAGGGTTCTAGATTCTGGTTTGGGTTCTGTGTTCTTGATGACAGGGTTTCAGTGATTCGGTATTAGGTTGTTTAATGAATTATGATGCAAGTATAAGTTGATGATTTTATTGCGGTAATGTTTGCTTTGTACTCTTGGATCCAGTCTGAAAATTGATGAAACGTGGTCCCTGAAGGTTGTAGGGTCAGCACCTACGTACTAGTAAATGGATCAGCTAGTACAAGAGCTGAGGGGGTTGTAGCTCCCTTCCAAAAGTAGTTGGAAAACGAGAGAGAGGGTTGTAGCCCTCTGCAGGTTGTAGCCTGCATACTGGTAAAGGACTGCACCAGTATATTGTAAAAGAAGTTTCTCATTAAAGAAGAAAGAGACGAATTGCAGCAGGTGGTTTTCACCCACATTGGGTTTCCACCTTATATCATGGTGTTCATGTGTGTGGCTCTTGTGTGATGTTCTGTTCTGTTATACTGCACCTGTTTACTGCTAAATTGCTTAATAATGTTCTGATGCATTTACTGAAGATAAGATTAACTGAATCATAAGATATCTGCATATACGCTAGTTGCTTTAGACACAGTCGCGTGTACACGCGGGTTCACTTAACTGAAGTCGCGTATATGTTTCTGAGTATGAAATTGAAAAGGTTTTATTGATCTGATAATACTGATTCACCCCCCCTCTCAGTATTATTTCCAACACTATCTTGGTGTGATTTTCCACCAAGTTTGTCTTGCTTGCTCTTCACACAGCTTTGCTTTGCTTCCAAGAGTGCAAATGAGCTTTTCAAATTGAAGAAATGACTTATATACAAGAGGATTTTAAATTTTTGGTTTGCAAAACCCACTTTTACAATGTTTTGAAAATGACTTTATTTTGAACTTTTTCACTTTGTTAGAGCTTGTGATGAACTAAATGACCTTTGTTTTGCTTGTTTTGCAGGGGGTTGGAGCTGCTGGGGCTAGGGAAAGTGACCAGGGTTACAGACGAAAGGATTTACATATGGAGGAAATAAAATTACATAAATTTGTACCATAAAATAAAAAATACTCTGTTTTTCCTCAAAACAGAGTTTTGAGGAAAAACACATCTCTGAACACTTGATCATGAAATTTATTGATGTTGGAACCTCCTCATGTGCCTGCTGGTTATTATTGGACTTTTTGAAACCTTTTTTGACGAAACCCTAATGAAACCCTAGACCTAAATGACAATGAAACTCTAGAAAAGACTTCTGCAATCTTTAAGACAAAAAAGGTGACTGTATACAATTTTTAATGAATAAACATGAGCCAGTAGGTAAATGACATGAGGGAAACTGTAGGAGAAGACACTACCGTTAGATGATCCATGCACCTAATGGAATGCAGCTAACTGGGCGGGACACCTAATATGAAATGCAAAAAGAGGATTTGATCTCTGACGGAGGGATGAAGATACCAACACTAACATTGGCTCCAATGGGGATGGTAGCTCCTTGGAGGTGCCAAGAACTACAGATCTTTGGGAAAGCAAGCAGTGCCTTCGTCCATTGGGCTATGGAGTCAATAACTTTGACAAACCGAAACCAAACTCTTGACTCAATGACTCAATTTCAGGACTGAATGTGACTCAAAATTGACTCATTTTCAAGACTGAAATTGACTGAAAGACCTGACTCTATCAAACCAAAACAAAAACTGAAATCAAACCTCAGCTTTATAGCCTTCACCTCGGGCCCCAAACTGAAGAATGAAAACAGTACACACTTGCAATGGAATTTAAACAAACTGGTATATACAATGATGAGTAGGACAACAGAAAACATTTCACAAATAATACCGTTTGAGGAGCCGACCGTTGACCGGCCCACCAGGATAGTCTTCACCATTCAGCTCTTGCAAAAGGAAAGCATTCTGGCCCCGATTTGCAGCAATCTTGTACGGTCCTTTCCAAATATTTTCAAATTTGCCGTGTTTACCTTTCTCTTCATTCCTTGCATCCCATTTCAGCACTATGTCTCCGATTTCAAACCTGTCCGCCTTTGCTTTTCGGTCATATATCCTCTTAATTATTTCCTACAACTTGGAAGTATTCTGAAATACCTCTTCTCTAGTTTGCTGCAAATGAATCATTTGATTGATCCTTCGCTGCAAACTATCATCTTTGCTGCCGTCTTCTTGCAAAAGTTTGACCACCGGGACTTCTAGAGAGGTTAGGAAGACTGTGTCCACACCGTACACAAGCTCAAAAGGAGACATGCCTATAGATTTCTTTTGACTTACCCTGTCTACCCAAAGTGCATTGACCAGCTTTTTGTGCCAACTTTTCTTGTTAGTTTCCAGCAGCTTTTTGATAATGTTGACAAGAGATTTATTTGAGGATTCCACCAATCCATTACCTTGAGGGTAATAGGCAGTTGAGTGCCCCAAAGTGATTTGATACTTATGACAAAAGTCAATCATTCTTTTCGATTTAAAGGCTGCTGCATTGTCAGTGATCAACTTATTTGGACAGCCAAAACGAGACAAAATGTTGTTTTCAAGAAATGAGATAATTACCGAATCAGTAGCCTGCCTTGTAGGAATCGCCTCAATCCATTTGGTGAAATAATTCGTCGCTGTGAGGATCCACTTATGCTGCGCTGAAGAAGAAGGATGAATTTCACCAATGAAATCCAAACCCCACTGTTGAAATGGAGCACTTACTTCAATGGGCTTGAGTGGTAAAGGCTGCAACTTCCTCTTACCTTGAAAAATCTAACATTCGTGGTAGCTGGCCACTGTTTTGTACACATCAGCAAAAAGAGTTGGCCAATAATACCCTGCTCTCAAGATTTTATTGGCTGTTGTCTTCTAGAAAAGATGGCCTCCGCAATCTCCCTTATGAAAGTCTTCCATAACCTGTTTTGCCTCTTCTTCTACTAAACAATTCAGCAAGACACCACTGGGGTCTTTCCAATAGAGTGCACCATTCATAATACAAAATTTTGCAGCCTTCAATTTCAGTGTCCTACTTTTGTTCTTAGCCATTCTAGGTGGTGATGACAGATTTTGGAGTACATAAACAATGTCCGAATACCAAGGAGAAAGAAGGAAAATTTCTGATACCTGAGAGGGCAGATTCTCTTCATCTTCCTCAGACATAGCAGCGATTAGATTAATTTCCAAGGCATGCAAATTTGACTCAGCCATTAGTTTAGCCAGCCCCTGTCCTTTAATGAGCTTTTTCAGTTTGATTTCCACGTCATATTCCAGCAAGGCAGCAATCCATTTGCCTCTTCTCCCTTCTGGATCTGTTTGCACTAAGACATCCTTAACAGCAGCGTTAGGGACATAAGCGAGGATGTGAGAATGCAAAATATAAACCTGAAAATATTTCAATGCTTTTACCAAAGCAAGGGCCTGTTTTTCAATTATATTGTACTTCAATGTCGCATCCCTTATGGTTCTGCTGAAAAATGCAATTGGTTTCTCAAGCTAGTCTCTCTTCTGCATCAAGACCGCTGCCATAGTATGATCTGAGGCAAATGAAAACAAAATAAAATCCTGAGTATAGTCCGGGCTGATCAAAACCGGAGCTGAAGAAAGAGCTAATTTCACCAAATTGAAAGACTTAATTGCTTCCTCGGTCCACCTTACTGCACTATATTTTTTGAGCATGTTTGTGATTTCTCTTAAATGTTCTGCAAGATTGGGCACAAAGCGACGTAAGAAATTTATCTTACCATTGAAGGATTGGATTTCTTTCTTACTTCGTGGGAAATCAATCTTTTGAATGGCCTCCACCCGAGCTGGATCGATGCAGATGCCCTCCTTTGAGATAATATGCCCGAGAAGCTTGCCTTCATCCATGGCAAACAAACTTTTCTTTGGATTGAGAGAGATGCCATACTTCCTACACCACTGAAAAACAATCTTCAAATGATAGAGGTGATCTTCATCTGAATTAGAGAAAACTGTTAAGTCATCAAGATAAACAACTAGAAAGACATCTTTTTCATTAGCGAATGCTATATCCATCGCCCGCTGAAAGGTTGCACTAGCATTTTTCAATCCAAAAGGCATCTTTGCATAATGAAAAGTTCCCCACGGAGTGGTGAACGCTGTTTTGTCTCTATCATCCTCATGGACCAGAATTTGGTTATAACCCGAATAACCATCGAGTAGCGACATGCGGGATGCTCCAACTACTCTCTGAAGTATGTGATCCATCTTAGGCAATGGATAGTTGTCTTTCAAGGATACTTTGTTTAGATTTCTAAAATCAATGCATAACCAGATCTCACCTGTTTTCTTGCGCACGGGCACCAAGTTTGAAATCCAATCTGAAAATCTTATGGGGACTATGATACCAGCTTTGTAAAACCGATTCACTTCCTTCTCGATTGAGGGCAGCAGCTTCGGATTTATTCTTCTTAGCTTCTGACGAAAAGGCTTTTGATTTGGCTTGATCGGAATGACATGCTGAATTATGCTTATGTCATAAGCCTTCAAATCTGAATAATCCCAAGCAAATACATTAGTAAAAGAGGATAACAAACTGATATACTTTGCTTTTACCTATGGAGGCAATGCCTTTAACAATTTCACCATCTTAGGATTTTCAGTTGATCCAATGTTCACATCCTCAACTCCTTTCTCAGTTGGTAGCAAGCTCGGCTTTCGGGCCACATCATCCTAATCGAACAACTCCTCTAAAGGTATTAGACCTTTAGGAATGATGTTGTCTTTGAGCTGCAAAACTTCCATTTGATTGACTTCTATATCCGCTTCACCATCATCATACTCCACATCAATAGAAGTGTCTTTGAACTTACCTTTATTTTGCAGAAATTCACCAATCTCATCATCATCTTGAAACACTTGCCAATACCTTTGATTTTCGGGGATAGCTGGGCGATGCTTCACGTGAATCTCAAACTTGTTGTTTGAATTCATCGGAATTTTCAAATTACTTGCTGCTGTTGCAAGTGAATCTACAATGAAATTCTGAGCACGGGGGACACATGTTATAGTATAATCAGAAAATACTTTCAAGATATCCAACACCGCATTGCAGCAGGCCCGCATTCAAGGATGCTTAGCTTGGTATTCCCCTTTCACTTGCTTGATAACTAACTCGGAGTCGCCATACACTAAAATCCTTTTAGCATTCAATTTTCTAAGAACTTTTAAACCGGCAATTAAAGCTTCATATTGAGCCTCATTATTTGAACAGTCAAAAGCTAGTTTATAAGAATAGACCCTTACATTGCTTAGCACTTTGTTTGGGGCGAAAAAAGGGCTACGTATCCAAATACCAATTCCGGCACCTTCCCTTCCTACCGCGCCATCAAAATCCATGCTCCACAGGCCTGCTTCCTCCTCTTCCAAATGCTGAAATTCTGTTCCTTTTCCTTGATGTCCATCCATATGTTGCTGCTGTCGGACATCTGGTTGCTCAGCGGTACTATCAAGTCTTTGCCTTTCTTGTTTTAAGACTTCTCTGAAATTTTCAGTGATCTCGGGAATGTCTTCTACTTCAACTACTTGGCTATTTACATCATTAAAGCTATTTGAATACAAAACAAATGATTCTAAATCAATATGTACATAGTTGATTGGATGATTTACCGACTTCTCCTTGCTACTGATCATATACTTCATTTTCTGTTCCCGGTATAGTTTCCTCATCTGACCGAACACGAGGAAGGTAGCATAGGAGAAATCAAGTTGCATTGTCCCTTCAATCTTTGCTCACCAAGATCTGGAAAGAAGCATGCCAAATCTAGGAGGTATATTCACCACCACCACGTCTATCAAAACATTTTTAGCCGGAATCTGATCCAAACTTACCACCAAATCTTTGATAAGACCAATGCACCTTACTCTATCGGAATCGAAAGAGTAAAGATCATGATATTTTCTAGTGATATCCAATCCCAATTTCTCCATGATAGCCTTAGGCATGAGATTATGAGATGCTCCGAAATCAAACATAGCATTATGTAACACAAAGTCTGTTGGCATTATGATGCATGTGTTGTACTTGATGGCAATCCACCCATAGAAGAACAATATATAACTAGATGGTTCTACAGAAGAGATATCAGATGTGACAGGATGATAGTTCTCAGTATGACAAGTTAGCTTGGCCATCAAGTCCAAAGGGGGAGATTGTTGGCATTATGAGACAAGTGTTGTCCTTGATGGCAACTCACAAAGATGACAGATTATAGTGCAACAGGTCAGTAGCAAAGAATTGATGATCAGACTACAAAAATGAAAGAAAAAGATGTATACGTAGGTTCACCTTGACGAAGCCGCGTATACACACGGGTTAGGTGTTCGAAAGATGCGTATGCATATACACGCACTTTCACGCAAGGAAAAGCGCGTACATGTGGGAGAACTTATTTTTGGTCCGTGGTATTTAGTCCTTGGTATTTGAACCTATGGTTTTGGACCATGGGATCTCGTTAGATGTGTTGATCCCAAGTATTGGGTCCATGGTATTGGTTCTAAATGGTTTTGGACCATGGTATTGAGTAAGGCCTAAGACTATAAAAGGAGAAGAAGATCATTAGGCAAATGCATTGAGAAAGTCTTGAATATCTGATGAAGTATGAGATCCAGTATGCAGGTTATGGTTTTATGATGCATTGCTTGATCTGAGCTAAGGAGGAGTCTCACCAAGATCTAAGGATAGATCGGGATCAAATGGTTTGAAATGAACTATCTCTATATGGTTGATTATGCTTATTCTAGATATGTATACTGACGCATGTAATGTTCTGAACTGGGTATAACTTAAGTTTGAAATAGCTGCAAGTCATGATTGAATATTTATAGATCTGTACACGGGTTGGCTTTGGTGAAAGCGTGTATGTAGGCGGGTTTGGTTCGTCATAGTAGCGTATACATTATGATATATGATATCTGAAGTTGCAGTTGGATCTGGTTATTGTTGCAGAGTTCTGTTGTTTGTTCTGTGTTCTGGTGACTATGTTGTTGACATAGTTTCAGTGTTTTAGTGATTCAGAGATTGATGATGCTAGTATTGATTGATTTTGTGCTTCAATGATATTGATGGGTCCAGTATGAAAATTGGATGAAACGTGGCCTTCAAATTATTGTGTTATGCTTCAGGAGTATCCAGTCTGAAAATTTATGAAACGTGGTACCTGGAGGAAGAAAGAGAAGGTTGTAGCCTTCTGTAGGTCAGCACCTATGTACTACTACATCATCTAGTACAAGAGATAAGGGGGTGGTAGCTCCCTTCCAGTAGCAGCTGGAAAATGAGTAAACATTGGAGCATTTCAGTAGGCCGGAACCTACGTACTAGTAAATGGATCGGCTAGTACAATAGCAAAGGGGGTGGTAGCTCCCTTCCAGAAGCAGCTGGAGAAAAAGTTAAAGGTTGGAGCATTTCAGTAGGCTGGCACCTACGTACTAGTAAATGGATCGGCTAGTACAAGAGCTAAGGGGGTTGTAGCTCCCTTCCAGGAGAGTCTGGAGAATGAGAGAAGGTTGTAGCCTTCTGCAGGTAGAAGCCTGTGTACTGGTATAAGACTGCACCAGTACAAAAATATTGTAAAATGAATTTTCTTATTAAAAGAAGATAGAGACGACTTGCAGCAGGTGGTTTTCACCCACATTGGGTTTCCACCTTATATCATGGTGTTCATGTGTGCTTCTTGTGTGTGATGATTTGTTCTGTTTTACTGCACCTGCTTACTGTTCATATGGTTAATTAAGTTCTGATGCACTAACTAAAGATCAACATTTAATGGAGTAACTGAATCATAAGTATTCTGGATATACACTAGTTGCATTAGACACAGTTACGTATACACGCGGGTTCTATTAACTGAAGTAGCGTATATGTATCTAAGTATGGAAATGAAAAAGTTTTATTGATTTGATAATACTGATTCACCCCCCCTCTCTGTATTATTTCCAACAATTGGTATCAGAGCAGGCCCTTTGGGAGAAGCTTGATCACTTGAAGGAGATCCGTGGAACAATGGGAAAGAAGCTTAAGAAGAAAGCACCTAAGAAGAAGAAGACATCTCAGAAGAACTATGACAGTGGGAGAATCGATTGGGGAATATGTGGGAGAAGCACTTCAGATTCAGAATCACTTCAGAATGAAGATGAAATATCAGGTATGAATTTGTTATCCTCTAGTGATACACTTATCTATCCATTTGAAGATGATGAAAGTGATAGCGAAACAACTGAATTTTCTCTTATGGGTGAGAAAGAAAGATATCAAATAGAGGCAGAATTTAAAAGGCTTATAGACAAAATTAGAGATCAACAAGATCTATTGCACAAAAGGGAATGTATCTCCAAAGAGGAAGTTACCAAACTAAAAGCTCAACTAGAGGAAGGAAACAAGGTAAGGAAGCTATTCAAGGAAAAGGAAGATCAATGTCAAAATTTGCAGGATGAAGTGACATAATTAAGAAATGAAGTAAATGAAAGGAGCACAACAATCAAGAAACTCAGAGAAAGATCCAGTTACTATGAAAGTCTTGAAGCTACGATTCTCTCGCTAAAAGAAGATCTTGAAGAATCAAATAAGCAGAATAAAGAACTACTCCAAGCTCTTGAAAAACAAGAAAATTAAGTTCTTGAACTAAGACATCAATTGCAAGAAGGAAGAAAAGCTGAAGAAAACATGAAGAAGCAGTATCATGAAAAGGAGGAGCAACATCAGATTGAGGTAAATATTCTAAAAGATAACTTAGAAGAAAAGGATAAGCTCTTATGATTTCAAGATAGTACTAAGATCTTGGATGATATTCTTAGTAGTCAAAGGTCTCCTGCTATCAAAACTGGCCTTGGCTTTTATGAATCTATTGAAGATGAATCTAGCTCACAAGGAGAGGCAAGGAATTCTAATGAGAAATCTAAAATCATCAACAAGGAGATGAGAGGACTACCCCATCAATAGCCAAGGAAAGAAATTATTCAAAGAAAATATTTTACTCCTCCGATGAATAATGTTGAATGTTATGTATGTCATAATCTTGGACATGTTGCAGCCAGATGCAGAAGAAGAATGGTTCAAGACCATCACACAGAAAGACCATCACGTTCCAGGTACTTTAAGGGATATTGCTTTGCTTGCAATATGTTTGGTCACAAAGCTGTTGATTGCTACAAAAGGAATATGAAACATGTGAGATGTTATGCATGTAACAAGCTTGGACATATAGCTAAGGATTGCAGGAACAAAGTACGGGCACCATACCAAAAGGAGAAAACATCATCACACTTGAAGATATGGAAGAAGAAGGAAGTACAGATAGAAAGATGTGGCATAGCACAATATACAGACATAACAGACTCAAAGGGAGCTAAAAGTGTAAAACTTCAGTGTCCTAAATCTCATACACAAGTTTCATAAAGGGAAGTCGCGTATATACACGAGTTAGACACTGCATAGTCGCGTATATGTTAGTTTGAGGAAAAGTAGTGGGACAGACTCAGGAAAAAGGGTCTAATATGATTCAGTCCATTATTTGCTCTGTTTGATAATTGTTACAATCTGCTGATGATGTGTGAAAATATCTTAATACTTGTAAGATGTTTTAAAAGTGTTTTAATCCTAAATTAATGATGATGATGCCTTGATACTTCTTGCTGATATATGCATGATCAGATCTGACAGTAAGCAAGATGGCACAGGTTCAGGGGGAGTTTATGTTTTGAATAATGCATTGTTGGCATTATGGTTAGTAGTCCTTGGTGATGATGCTTATATGGCTAAATGATATATCTTGCTATGATATGGTTATGAGTTGTCCATCTCATATGATTCTTGGGGTTACATAGTTGGTGTTTAATTCAGATTTGTGGTTGATTCTTTGATGATTCATATATGGTGCTTACATGGTGATCTTCATAAGGATAAGAAAAAGTACAAAGTACTTGGTGATGGGCCACTCATATGCTACTGTCGTCATATGCATAAAGATCATATAATATAGTTATGATGCAGGATTCCTATAGTTCTTGGCACTCACATGGATGAGGATTGTGGCTATTGATGATATCAAGAAGTCTTGAGCTCTAGATACATAGTGCTGGATACATGGAGTTGCATTGTTGGAGATATGATGATGATGAGTTCTTACCTATATGATGATAGGTTGATACTCACATATGTTGATTGATGATTGTCAGATAAGGGATATTCCCGTGTAATGTTACATGGATGGTATATAAGATCATGCAGATCTTGATGATGATGAGATGACTATGGTGTTTTTCACATATGATATAATGTGAATGATTTTATGATGATGTTCAAAAGGATGAGTTGATATCTATATGTAGACATACCTTGTTACAGGACATTTACAGGTTGCTGATCTGGAAGTGGTTGTACGCGAGTTTTATGAAGAACATCCGCGTATATATGCCTGTTTCTGTGGATACAGTCGCGTATATGTTGGTTTGATTTGATTTCAGGTGGAACAAGTGCAGAAGGAGAACATGGTTGCTGATCTGAATGATGATTGACAGATGCTGCTGATGACTCTCATAGAATTGTTTTAAATATTTCGTCTCTATGTCATGTATATCTTTTCTTATCAAGGTCATGTAACGGCCTATGTTGGTTTCCCCACTATGCCTGGGATGAATAATGTAATGTACTTATTTGTCATATGTAAACTTCTAGTGTATCCCCACTTGGTTGGGTAGATGAGTCAATTCTGGTATATCCCCACTTGGTTGGGAGATGGATGTATGTATGAGTCTTTGGTGCTAGGAAGGTCACTTATGATGTATAGAGTCATGTTCTTTCTTGTAGAACATCTTTTTGCAGACCTTGCTTACAGTCAGGGGGAGCATGAACAACACACTTCAGCAAGAGCAGAGCTTTCAGCATGTACTCAGAGGGAGCATGGACAGATTGGTACACCTTGGCATATACAAAGGGGGAGCACATTCAGAGATTTCAGTAGGTACTCAGGGGGAGTATGGATAGCAGAATGTTTATCAAGGAAAGAGAATATCTTGGTCCGCCCTTTGCCCTTGATGTCAAAGGGGGAGAGTGATTTGGTGTTGTTGCCATCAAGTCCAAAGGGGGAGATTGTTGGCATTATGATGCATGTGTTGTACTTGATGGCAACCCACCCATAGAAGAACAATATATAACTAGATGGTTCTACAGAAGAGATATCAGATGTGACAGGATGATAGTTCTCAGTATGACAAGTTAGCTTTGCCATCAAGTCCAAAGGGGGAGATTGTTGGCATTATGAGACAAGTGTTGTCCTTGATGGAAACTCACAAAGATGACAGATTATAGTGCAGCAGGTCAGTAGCAAAGAATTGATGATCAGACTACAAAAATGAAAGAAAAAGATATATACGCAGGTTCACCTTGACGAAGCCGCGTATACACGCGGGTTAGACGTTCGAAAGACGCGTATGCGTATACATGCACTTTCACGCAAGGAAAAGCGCGTACATGTGGGAGAACTTATTTTTGGTCCGTGGTATTTAGTCCTTGGTATTTGAACCTATGGTTTTGGACCATGGTATCTCATCAGATGTGTTGATCCCAAGTATTGGGTCCATGGTATTGGTTCTAAATGGTTTTGGACCATGGTATTGAGTAAGGCCTAAGACTATAAAAGGAGAAGAAGATCATTAGGCAAATGAATTGAGAAAGTCTTGAATATCTGATGAAGTATGAGATCCAGTATGTAGGTTATGGGTTTATGATGCATTGCTTGATCTGAGCTAAGGAGGAGTCTCACCAAGATCTAAGGATAGATCGAGATCAAATGGTTTGAAATGAACTATCTCTATATGGTTGATTATGCTTATTCTAGATCTGTATACTGACGCATGTAATGTTCTGAACTGGGTATAACTTAAGTTTGAAATATCTGCAAGTCATGATTGAATATTTATAGATCTGTACGCGGGTTGGCTTTGGTGAAAGCGCGTATGTAGGTAGGTTTGGTTCGTCATAGTAGCGTATACATTATGATATATGATATCTGAAGTTGTAGTTGGATCTGGTTATTGTTGCAGAGTTCTGTTGTTTGTTTTGTGTTCTAGTGACTATGTTGTTGACAGGGTTTCAGTGTTTCAGTGATTCAGAGATTGATGATGCTAGTATTGATTGATTTTGTGCTTCAATGATATTGATGGGTATAGTATGAAAATTGGATGAAACGTGGCCTTCAGATTATTATGTTGTGCTTCAAGAGTATCCAGTCTGAAAATTTATGAAACGTGGTACCTAGAGGAAAAAAGAGAAGATTGTAGCCTTCTGTAGGTCGGCACCTACGTACTAGTACATCAGCTAGTACAAGAGCTAAGGGGGTGGTAGCTCCCTTCCAGTAGCAGCTGGAAAACGAGTAAAGATTGGAGCATTTCAGTAGGCCGGCACCTATGTACTAGTAAATGGATCGGCTAGTACAAGAGCAAAGGGGGTGGTAGCTCCCTTCCAGTAGCAGGTGGAGAACGAGTAAAGGTTGGAGCATTTCAGTAGGCCGGCACCTACGTACTAGTAAATGGATCGGCTAGTACATGAGCTAGGGGGTTGTAGCTCCCTTCCACGAGATTCTGGAGAACGAGAGAAGGTTGTAGCCTTCTGCAAGTAGAAGCCTGTGTACCGGTATAAGACTGAACCAGTACAAAAATATTGTAAAATGGAGTTTCTTATTAAAAGAAGATAGAGATGACTTGCAGCAGGTGGTTTTCACCCACATTGGGTTTCCACCTTATATCATGGTGTTCATGTCTGCTTCTTGTGTGTGATGATCTGTTCCGTTTGACTGCACCTACTTACTATTCATATGGTTAATTAAGTTCTAATGCACTAACTAAAGATCAACATTTAATGGAGTAACTGCATCATAAGTATTCTGGATATACGCTAGTTACATTAGACACAGTTGCGTATACAAGCGGGTTCTATTAACTGAAGTAGCGTATATGTATCTAAGTATGGAAATGAAAAAGCTTTATTGATTTGATAATACTGATTCACCGCCCCCTCTCAGTATTATTTCCAACAAAGTCATGCACCCTGAGACTGATATAAAAAGGAGCGACATCATTATCTTGAGACTGACCTTCCAATGCTGGCCCAAAAATCAGCTCGAGACTGTCATCCTCCATGTTTACCATGTCAGATGATGGATCTAAATTCAAAATTTTAGACACCTGACCTTTATAATTGTTGTTCTTCATCAACTCAGTCAAAGGAATGGATATTTTTAACTTAGCAATTTCATTTTCTAAGTTAAAAACTGAGACTTTTTCTACCTCTTTTGTTGGAACATCCTTCTTTTCTGTTTTCTCCTTTGACACATTTGGCTGATTGGGTCTTTCACTTACTGATGGCGTTTTGTTGGTTTTTGGATCAGCTGTCTCTTTTCCCTTTTTCTGCACATTGGAAAGATCATTCTTTGACGCTGCTACCTCCTTCCTTTTCTGAATTGGATTTATGGGCACATATCTACTTCGGAGTGAATATTGTCGCTGCTGAGCTGACAAAGCATTCATGTATCCTCTCTGGTATTCATCGGACTCTTCCTCAAGAACTGTTTCATTTGCCAAAATGAAATTTTCATCCCTCTATTCAGCTAAATTCTCGGAGTACTCATCTTCAGTGATGAAAATTGGCATATCATTGGGCGTAAAGAAATGATTCTCTTCTCCAATTACATTCTCCTCCTCATCTGATTCTGGACCATGTACAAAATTCTGCTGCAAGGGTGTCTTCACCTGCTGCTGCGCTGCTTGATCTTGTGCTCGCTGCTCTCTTTGTTTTATCCTAAATTGTGGCTGCTGCTGGCCACGAAAGTTAGGATTTCTGACTTGTGGTTTAGATTTGTCAATTGTCAATCTGTCAAACATCTTCTCCATCTTCCGAAGCACTTGATCTGAAGTGGAAACCTCTTCCTTTATTGTTACCTTCTTTTCAGCCTTTGCTCTAGCTCTCTTGGCAAGGAGATTAGCTTCAATGCTGACTGCAATTTTCTGCATGTCTTCCAAAGTGGCCGGATCTCTCTCTCTCTTAATTGATAGGCCATATTAGTATCAAAACCGTCTGGAAACTTAATCAAGGCCAGCCCCATAGGTGGCTTTATATGATCAGGAATTGCATTGTAAACTGAATTGAATCTAATACAATAATCTTGAACAGACTCACCAACATTCCGCTTGATGTTCTCGTATTCGGAAAGGATCTGAAGAGGGTTTTTCTTCACTTCCCAGTGATCCAAGAATTGTCTCTGCAAATTAGCCAATGTAGTGATACTTGCAGCCGGAAAAGCTCTGAACCATTTCCTCACTTCACCACCAAAGGTTTGTACAAACAGTCTCATGGTCACATTTTCTGCATCAATCTCATGGAGGTCAAAGAAATCTGTCATCCTGTCCACATGTTGCTAAGTTGTAACATTGTGAGGAGTGTTGTCAAACAATGGAATTTTTCTTTGATAATCGGCGGGCATGTCATCCAAATTTTGAGGCAGCACGAGGGGTGCAAAACGAGTAGCCATTGCTCTCGGTGGATTTGTAATCGGTCTTGGGGATGTTGCGGGAGTGGGTGGAGATGATGTATGGGGGGTATGAGGAGGTGTGTGTGGAGGCGAAGAAATCTTGGAGGTTTGAGGAGTAGAATGAGTGGATGGAGGCGACACTACTGCATATTTTTTATCAGAGACAATAGGCTGCACAGGGATGGTGGGAATGAAAGGCGGTTCGGTGGGAATTTTTGAGCTAGATGCAATTGCAGATGACCCAAGGGTTGCAGAAGCAGTCTCTAAGAAATCAGCAATATTAGAAGCCACAATTGAAGTCTGGAGCTGATTCAAGATATAATCATCAATGGATTTATTAGCCCTTTCAGTTTCAAGATTTCTAACAAACTCTGGATTTAAGGCAGTTGAAGCAACATCGCTTTCAGATTTGGTTTCAAACAAAGACAGCTCGAACTTTTCATCAAACTCAAGATCCTCAAGATACTCAAAGCCAACAGGACATGAATAATATTTGAACACGGGAATCACAGAACTTCCTTGGCGAAGGATTCTCGGAATAAGATTGGGATTTTCGTACATAGGAGGGGGATCAGGATCCGGATTTGCTCTAGTATGTCTTCTGGAAGCCAGTGTGCTATTATTCCCAAGAAATCAAATGGACATTAACAACATTTTCAGCCTATCAAATCCTAAACTTATCATCCAAAAGCTTAGAATTATGAGATGTATTGGGGTGATTTGCAAGTTAGATATTCCATTTATAAGACTAGACTGGAGATTGACTAAAGTAGTGTTTATCTACTTGTGCTAATGCAAAGCAAAAGCGTTTCGAAGGCTACCTGTCTAATCTTCAGACTCCGTCTGTAGTTTATAAAAAGAGAACACTAACAAACAAACAATCTCTTCCCCAGTATGGTCGCCACTATGTTAGTTCCTAGATTTACCTTACGCTGAGGAAGGTAGGATCCAGGGCCAACATCAAACCACGCTTAACCTGGTAGCTAGCCCTACCAGGTCGGGAGAGGGCTCTCTCTGGGTCAATCTCAGCAAATTATGATCAATGAGGGCTTGAGATGACTGATAGAAATACTGATCTTAGGCTAGATATATGTGTGAAAGAGTTTGATTGAATAAAATGATGTTTTTGTTGGCTCAGATGGAAAGGTAGATTTTGGGTCTGGGGAATGAGGCTCAGTCTTGTAGAGATCTCAATGGGGCAAGGTAGGCAATTATTTTTGGCACTTAAAATTGAATGAGATGGAAGGATTAGATAGGTGAGGAGCTGAAGAGGGCAAGAAAACTCATGGATCCTCTCCAAACAGCTGAAAACATCAAAGACTAAAGCAAACCTCAAGTAGAGCACTGCAATTTCAATGGATTCTACTTACACTCTTGTTTGATTTAGCTGAGAAGAAATAAGAGAGATAATGGCATACAATCACATAAATAAATTCACAATTACAGAGAAAAGCACTGTACCAAAACAAAATGCCACAGGGATCCCAAAGAGTGCTGCAAATCCTGGTCTCAATTCCTTAGCCAAAATGCTGATATGAGTGTACAATGAAGCTCAAGGCTTTCTCAAAAGTCCAACCATGCTAATGACTGAAAAACAACATAATATAGACAAACCATAGCTCATCCTAGCCTCTAGGGGTCGAGCTCACATGTTTAGGAGCTGTTTCAACTAATTCTAAACTGAGAACTAGAAATCAGGCAATAGAACAACATGCCTCTAGAAACAAGGGAACTAATTCATTTAGTTTCAAACAACTTTTTAACAGATGAATCTAGCTCCATAAGTGAAAATTTGACATATTTACATCATGATCCATCAATGTACATTAAATTACATCACAAATTTGACATTAAGCATGTGAAAAATTCAAACTGGCAAAAGCTGGGTGAAAAACAGAGCATTCCTGGTCAAATTGGGCCAAATTTCCTCTATGCGTCGCGCCTGATTCTCTATGCGTAGCACCTGTTTGGACCCACGTTTGAAGGCCTTCCCGGTGTCAAAATTTTCTCCAAGTGTGCTTGTTGGAAAGGTCTGCCTATCGACTTTCCAACCCAAGTGGAAATTTCCAATTTGGCCTCCATTTTCCCCTCCAACGTTCAGTTCTCCCAACACTGCTTCCTGTGTGTCAAATTAGGGGCAGTGAGGTCATTTTTTGAGTTTTTTTGACCTTTTTAGGGCTCAAAAGCTGTCCAAATTTCTTGGCCATTGGTAGGAAAGCATATTTTTCCATGCCAAATACAAAAATTCTGAGTTTTTGTCATTTGGAGGCTCCTAGCAAAAGCGAGCGCCACGTGGCACGGCGCATAGAGCAGAAATTCCTGTTTTTTGAGCAAAAAATTCCAAAAATGCAAAAAATGCCCCAAATTTTTTGAAATTTGGGCTGAGTCTTCTTCATCAAACATTGTGTTGGGCCAAGGAAGCCTCAACCAATATTTGAAGTTTATCATGCTCCTTTCGCCTCCTCGATGCCCTTTTCAACTTTGCTTTCAAGTTTCTGATTCTTGCCTTGCAACTCATATTCCTCGCCATGTAATGGCAGGCCATGTGCCTCAACATTGTTTTCTCCCTATTGTCCTTCTCTAGCAACTTCTCCAAATAAATATTCACTTTCTCCAACACATATTCCCGGTCCTCGTCCTTTTGTTCAATGGGTGTCAACTTGCCTTTTGCCCTCTTGATTTCTTGTTAGTTTTCTTTAATGATTTGTAATTCCATCATAGCTTGTTGATCCTCAAGTTGCTTATTTCTTTGCTCCAGATACTTTATTGTCCACTTGGCCCTCTCCAAGTTGAGGGACAAGGCACTGATGTTCGCCTGCTGTTCTTGGATGACCTCTTTTGGATTTGTGCTTTGCAGGCTCATATCAGTATCATCACCCTCAATGAGAATGAAATCAGTCTCACGCTCACCTGATGGTCCTTCATCTTGTAGTGGCATCTTTCCTTTGTCCTGAATCTTTTGTGCTGATGATGGAAGCGAGACCCCTTCCACCCCAGGTGGAGATAATACTCGCTTAGCTGCTACGAACAACTGTCTAGTGCCCTTCTGATAGGTGATAAACACCGACATGCTAGCGGTGTGTGTCTCATGACCCTCATGTTGATATGAAGGTCCACCTATCTCATGAAAAGCCTCTGAAGGTCCTTGAGGAGCTCTGAAAAACTCACGAGAAATGAAGTCCTCCCAAGTGATGCCCTGTAAGCCAAGCTGATGGATGACCACAATTTTAATGAGAGCAAAATGATATATATTGTTGAACTGCTGCTGAGGAGTCTTGTGCTATATTAGGGTGGTCATCTTCTCAATGTTTCGGCACATAAAGTAGGGGAGGTTCATCATCCTCACCCTAGTAAAATGCATCAGCAGCCTGATATGATAAGCATATAAATGGGAAAACCGGCCCTCATAGCTGAAATACTTCATGATCAATTTCATCAAAGGAGCATATGAATCTTTGAGGTACCGAAAAGGAAAAACTCTGCTGAGTTGTCTCAAATAGCCGGGCTTGATGTATGGTTCATAATGTTGCCTGTCAATTCACTGCCTCTTGTTCCATTGCTCTCCAATGTTAGGAATACCGGTTGCTAGTGAAATAGATTCTGGTGTTAATGTGAAAGTGACACCAGCTAGAGTGGCTTGACCATCATGTAAATGCAACACAAACAAACGGGCCAACTCATGGTGAAACTGAATGCTAGCAACCTTCTCACAAAATTCATAGCAGGACTGGTGCTGAAAACAAGTGATGGCAAGAGGGCAGGCTTGTAACTCAGCAAGAGTGGTTGGTTCTTCTCGAATATGCTTGCCACCTCTATGAGGCCTCCTGGGTGCATGTACCTCTGTAGGTGAGTCACTGTGTGTCTCCTCTTCATAATCATATGAGGGATCAGATGCCATTTTTGCTAGTGGATGAACTGTCTTGATGAGAAGTAGGTGATTTATGATGTGTTTTGACTTTTGCCACCAAGGGAAAAGTGATATGAGGGACTGTGGAGGGAGGGAAAAAATGAAGGATTTTAGGGACTGTTGCGATAGGGTTTAGTTAGGGAAATAGAGAATTAGGGAATGATTTGGGAGTTTTTGGTAGAGGACTAGGGTTTGGGAATTTGTATTTGGGGTTTTGGGAAATGGGAATTAGGGTAGGAATAGATGATGTTTTAGGAATGTGTGAATTTAGGGAATAAGGAAATCAAGGGAAAAATGGAGTAAGGGAGTGGTGGGGGAATAAAAATATGGACTTGGTAGCCAAAACAACAATTCAAACCCTAGGCAGCAGTTTCCTTTGAGAGATTTCAAGAGATAGGGTTTGATTTCTTTTTAAACCATCACCATAAGACAATCACCATAAATTGCATTAAAAATTGTTTCACTAGCAGTGATGAAGGCTCAACCTACTTGCACAAATGATGATCCACATGTTTTGGGCGATTTGGAATGATTTGTTGAAGGTTTTGAGCTTGCTGGCTGTATGCGCCGCACATCAAACCCAACGCGCCACACCAGTTATGTGTGCCGCACCCGTGTAAATTTGCACTGGAAATCGCAGCCCAATGCGCCGCGCCTCTGTCTTGGGGTGATTTTTCACCAAGTTTGTCTTGCTTGCTCTTCACACAGCTTTGCTTTGCTTCCAAGAGTGCAAATGAGCTTTTCAAATTGAAGAAATGACTTATATACAAGAGGCTTTTAAATTTTTGGTTTGCAAAACCCACTTTTACAATGTTTTGAAAATGACTTTATTTTGAACTCTGTTTTGAACTTTTTCACTTTGTTAGAGCTTGTGATGAACTGAATGACCTGTGTTTTGCTTGTTTTGCAGGGGGTTGGAGCTATTGGGGCTAGGGAAAGTGACCAGGGTTACAGACGAAAGGATTTACATATGGAGGAAATAAAATTACATAAATTTGTACCATAAAATAAAAAATACTCAGTTTTTCCTCAAAACAGAGTTTTGAGGAAAAACAAATCTCTGAACACTTGATCATGAAATTTTTTGATGCTGGAACCTCCTCATGTGCCTGCTGGTTATTATTGGAATTTTTGAAACCTTTTTTGACGAAACCCTAATGAAACCCTAGACCTAAATGACAATTAAACTCTAGAAAAGACTTCTGCAATCTTTAAGACAAAAAGGTGACTGTATACAATTTTTGATGAATAAACATGAGCCAGTAGGTAAATGACATGAGGGAAACTATAGGAGAAGACACTACCGTCAGATGATCCATGCGCCTAATGGAATGCAGCTGACTGGGCGGGACACCTAATATGAAATGCAATAAGAGGATTTGATCTCTGACGGAGGGATGAAGATACCGACACTAATAGGTTGTATCCTGTAGGAATACAAGGGATCTTGTAGGAGCATTAGGACATCCTGTAGGACGCATTAGGACATCCTGTAGGTTGACCTGTAGTGGCCTGTTTTGAGGCTGAATTGTGGAAAAAGCCCCTAGGAAGATAGGAGAAGACCCCTACTTTCCTCCCAAGCCATCTGACCATTCACCATCATCCCTAATCCACCTGCCACACCACCAAGAGAAGTTGGAATTCACATTTTCACACAAAAAAGACAAAAAAAGCAAAATAGTTATGTTGTTCATTTACATGCATAGTAGTAGAATGTTTGGATGTTTCAAATTGCATGCCTAGGACAGTAGGATTGCACATATGTTAACTTAGCATTCTTTTGAAGCAAAGCCTCTTAGCAGTTAGTTAGATGAATGGTGTGTTTAAGCATTTGATTTCAGTCTTTTCCTTACTACAATAGACAAGATTTCCTTTAGTGCAAATTTCCCTTTTTCTCATTGGTAATCAAGCTTCTTCTGAATCAATAGAAGGCTAGTTTGAAAAACCATAGTGGTCTATCGCCAACTTAGCAGTGACAAAGAGTGGACCCATCACATCTACTTGTGTATACAACATTGTCACCTCCAAGTTTGTACAAACCCCGGGTTGATAAAGTAAAGTTGGTAGCCCCAGGAGTTGCAACATTCTTGCTACAATACTGGTGCTCATCACTTTTTGGCGCCATTGCTGGGGAGGTGTCTAAGTAATATGTGATTTCTACTTTCTTTCTTCCATTTCTTATCTTTGACATTCTGCTATTAGCTTCATTTCTGCAAAAGTAATTGTAAGTTAGTTTGCTTTCTTTTCCATTTTGCAAGTGAGATTTCATTCAAGTAGTTAGTTTTCATTCAGTTAGTTAGTTTCCATTCAATCAGTTAGTTTCCATTCAATTTTTGATTTCAATTTTGAAATTATTCTCAAATCTTGAAAAAAACAAAAAACAAAACAAAAAAACTTCTTTCATGCCTCACAAGTATAGGGATAACTTAGGAAAATTTTGTTAGGCCCCTATAATACTAGTGATTCCCCCATTACTATTGTCATTGTATCCCTTATTGTTATTATTGTGCCCCTATTGTCCCCATATTTTTATTAGTATGCCCCATAGAAACCCACTATTGTTATTTTTGTGCCCTTATGTTATTACTGTTATGTCGGCTTGATTAGATTGTGACCCCTTAGACTCCTATATATAGAAGGGAGGTTTAGTCATTTGTATTATCCAAGAATTTTTCATTTGTGTGATGTAAAGGAGGTTTCCCCCTTGAAGAGGCTGAATTCTAAGGCATTTATCTATCTTTTCTATCCTTTTGTGAGCTGGTTTCCTAACATTTGGTATTAGAGCTTTGGATTCTAGGGTTTAACTGCTCCAAACAGGTCATCATGGAATTTTCGCTATAACATTTTTTCTGCGATGGTTTAGAAGCTACACAAAAAATACATTTGAGCTGAAATCATTCTAAAGTTTGGGTCCGAATTTCTGAGCTTGTCTCGCTATATTTGTGGATATATGATCTGAGGAAGTTAGGGTTTTTGCAGACTCCCAAATTACATTCCAAACAGGTCACCTGGGGAAAATCGCCTTAACTTTTGTTTTGGGCATCAAATTGAAATTTCATTAGACTTTTCAGAAACAGGACAACCTGTAGTTGTCTATGTATCTGTTTCAGGTACTAAGGTCGAGAAAGTGACATGTGGCACGTTGTACAAGTTCGCTCTACTGAACTAGTCTATAATCAGGTCACTGTGGGAGATTTGGAATAACTCTTCCTTGGAGAATCCAATCTTGATCAGAATTGTGGGGTTAGAAAGAGGACTCAAAGGGATACTGTAGGAGAATATTTCGGATATTCAAGATCCATAGTTACAGATATACAACAGATTCAATATCGAGCTCTTACAAAGTGAAAAAAAAAGGTGTGTAGTTTTTTTTTAAATTGTGCATAAGATTGGTTTGAAAAATTAGTTTGAAGGAATTCAAAGGGAATAGTGAAGAATTATCAGCATTAATTAATTCCCCAAAGAAATGAAATGGAAACACCTTGTAAGAAACTTGAAATCTCTAGCATGACTCTTGAAGAAGAGGAAGAAATGCAACATGATATATCAAAATTACAATACCAAGTACAACAAATTTCATTCTCACTAAAGGTAAATGAAGCCAAGATGAATGGTGTGGAAGATAATATGAATGGAATGCAAGTTAAGAGGGATGGCATGGAAGCTAAGATGGATGGCATGGAAGCTAAGATGAATGGCATGGCCGCTAAGATGAATGCAATGGACGATAAGATGGAGGAATTGAAGATAAATTTAAATAAGTTGCTACAAGAAATGGTAACTAATGGTGAAAGGGTAGTAAAGGAAACTCATGATGAGAACAAAAGAAATGTTAATCATGATTTCATAGACTCTAATTTTGGATTGAAGACCCACCATGTTCCAAAAAATCGATATGAGGAAGTTTGATGGCAAGGATCCTGGAACATGGATACTACAGATGGAGCAATTTTTCGATCTCCATAATGTGCAAAACACACAAAAGGTACACATTGCAACTTTATATTTGGAACCAAATCAGTTTGTATGGTATCGATGGCTTTTCTCTTGTAAGCAAATTGTCACTTGGGAAATTTTTACAGAAGAAATGATAGCACATTATGAGGATACAAAAAGCAACACCTTTTTTAGCCAATTGATAAATCTCAAACAAAAGGGTTCAATGATGGAGCACATTGAGGACTTCCAAAAGTTGAACATAAGGGTAAAAGATATTCCAGAGGAGCATAGGATTGACGTGTTCATAGGGACTTTAAAGGATAATATCCAACATGAGGTTCGCCTTTGGGAACCTGATTCATTGGAGAAGGAATTCAGGTTAGCAAGAAAAATGGAAAGCAAAACTATGGCAACTAGGAAGCCTACCACTCACAACTATAAATATGGAAGTGTTGTTGCCCCTAGCCTTCCACAATCTACAAGGTTGACACCACAACAATTGGAAGAAAAAAGAGCAAAAGGGCTTTGTTATAGTTGTGATAACAAATACACTAAAGGTCATAAGTGTGCTGAAAAGAAATTATTCTACATAGATTGTGAAGAGGAGGAAGAAAAGGAACAAGAAATGTCAAAAGAAGAGGATATACTCCAGGAACAAATCCTAGATAAAGAAGAAATGAGTCCAACCATATCTTGTAATGCATTGGCTCCTCAAACTATCAAGATAGAAGGACATATCAAGAAGAAGAAGGTAATAGTGTTGATTGATTCAGGAAGTACCCATAATTTTATTCATTGTAAGATAGCAAAGGAATTGAATTGCTTCCTATATCCAGCACCATAGTGTCAAGTGATGGTTGCAAGTGAAGGAACCATAAATTTCTCTAGAAAGTGCCATAATATCAAGCTATCCATGGGAGAATATGTATTGATTAGCCCAATGCTTTCCATTCCAATGGGTGGTGCTGATGTTGTACTAGGAGTCCAATGGCTACAATCCTTGGGTACAATAGATTTTAATTTTCAAGAAAGTTTCATGAAATTTTGTGTGGAAGGAAAGGAAGTTGAATTAAGGGGTATTGCAGGGAAACCGAGAAAGAGAATAACCTCTAACGGTATGAAAAAGCTTACAAAGAAGGAAAAATGAGGTGTAATTGCACAATTATGTTTGCTAGAGGTTCCCACATCGAAATCATCTATTTCTCCATATCTCCAAAAAGTCTTGGAAAATCATTCCAAGGTATTTAAGACTCCCAAAGGTCTCCCACCTATTCGTGATCTTGATCATGCTATTCATTTGATTCCAGGAAGTGTTCCTCCAAACATCAGGCCGTACAAATATCCCTATGCCCAAAAGAGTGAAATTGAACGTATGGTTGCATAAATGCTAGAGGCTGGTATAATTCAACCTAGTCAAAGTTCTTTCTCTGCTCTAGTAGTATTGGTGCACAAGAAGGATGGATCATGGCACATGTGTATGGATTATAAGGAGCTTAACAAGCTCACTATTAAAGATAAATTTCCCATTCCTGTCATTGATGAATTATTGGATGAATTGCATGCATCAATTTACTTCACCAAGTTGGATCTTCATTCAGGATATCATCAAATCAGAATGAACACTGAAGACATTCTGAAAACAACATTTAGAACTCATGAGCGTCATTATGAATTTTTGGTCATGCCTTTTCCTTACCAATGCACATTCTACATTTCAAGGTTTGATGAATTCCATTTTCAAACCCTTCCTTAGAAAATTTGTGTTAGTATTTTTTGATGATATACTAATACACAGCAAGTCTTGGAAGGATCATGTTCAACATGTTGACAGAGTGCTCAAACTATTGGAGGAGAAACAATTATATGCAAAAAGCTCCAAATGTTTCTTTGGAGCACAAGAGGTGGAATATCTGGGTCATATTGTATCTCATGAAGGTGTTAAGGTAGACATTAAAAAAATTAAAGCCATTAAGGAATGGAAAATCCCCACACCCATAAAGCATCTGCGAGGATTTCTCGGGTTGACAGGGTATTATCGCAAGTTTGTTAATAATTATGGGAGAATAGCAGCACCTTTAACAACATTATTGAAGAAAGATGCATTTTCATGGACTCCAGAAGCAACAAAGGCCTTCGAACATCTTAAAGAGGCAATGTGCCAAGCACCGGTCTTAGCTATGCCAGACTTCACAAAAATCTTTATTGTGGAATGTGATGCTTCAGGAAATGGAATTGGTGTTGTTTTAATGCAAGATGAAAGACCCATTGCTTTCTAAAGTCATCCAATCAAGGGAAAGTATTTACACAAAGCTATTTATGAGAAGGAAATGTTGGCAATACTACACGCACTTAAGAATGGTGACCCTACCTAATGGGAAGACACTTCAAGGTAGAAACAAATCATGATAGTCTTAAATACTTTTTATAACAAAGATTATCCTCTGAAGAGCAACAAAAATGGGTCACAAAGATGTTGGGTTATGACTTTGAAATCATCTACAAAAAAGGGAAGCAAAATGTTGTGGCAGATGCACTCTCAAGAAAGGATGAGGATGTGGAAGCATTGTTGTGCGCCATTTCTATTATCCAACCAGATTGGATAAATGAAGCAAGGGAGGAATGAAAGAATGACGAAGAAGTGTGGGCACTCATTCGTAAGTTAGAACAAGATCCTAGTACATCTAATACATTTAGCTGGAAAAATGATCCGTTATGGTACAAAGATCGCTTATACCTATGTAAGAATTCCCAACCCAAACAAAAGATTCTTATGGAATTGCACACTTCTCCCTTAGGAGGGCACTCAAGATCTTTAAAAACTTACCACAGGGTTAAGAAGGAATTTTTTTGGGATGGCCTTAAATTGGATATTCAAAAATTTGTGGCAGAATGTTTGGTTTGCCAACAAAATAAAGTTGAAACAATTAAGACCCCAGGTCTATTACAACGTTTATCCATTCCAAGCCAACGTTGGGAGGAGGTTTCAATGGATTTTATCACAGGTTTACCCAAGTCCGAAGGAAAGAGTGTCATCATGCTGGTAGTTGACTGACTTACCAAGTATGCACACTTTTGTGCATTATCACATCCATTTAAATCCAGTACAGTTTCTACTGCATTTATGGAAACAATTCAAAAGCTACATGGAAACCCAAAGATTATTGTAAGCGACAGAGATCCCATTTTCACTGGAAATTTTTGGACAGAATTATTTTCTTGTCTTGGTACTCAGTTAGCTCATAGCTCATCTTATCATCCTCAATCTGATGGGAAAACTGAGATAGTAAACAAATGTTTGGAAGGATATCTTCGTAGCTTTGTATATGATAAACAGACACAATGGCTCAAATGGTTGCCTCTAGCTGAATGGTAGTATAACACTTCCTTCCATACTGCAGCAAAAGTGACCCCATTTATGGCACTTTATGGATATCATCCACCATCCATCACAACATATTTAAGAGAAAATTCTAAGGTTCAAGCAGTGCAACATCACATCGAGCATCAACAACAAGTTCTCCAACTCTTAAAGGATAACCTCATGTTGGCGCAAAATAGAATGAAACAACAGGTAGATCAACATCACAATGAAAGAAGTTTTGATGTAGGTGACTAGGTATTCCTACGGCTACAACCATATAAACAAATATCCTTCAAGCAAGCTAAGAAGGATAATAAATTATCACCAAAGTACTATGGTCCGTACAAGGTGTTGCAAAAGATTGGTACTATGGCATACAAATTGGAGCTTCCTGCAGCTTCCCGAGTGCACTCAGTTTTCCATGTTTCATGTTTAAAAAGGGTTATAGGTGACAAGTTCCCAGTTCAAACAATATTGCTAGAACTTGACGAGGAAGGAAAAATAATATTAGAACCAGAAGCAGTCACAGAAACAAGAACTCGATAGCTACGAAATCGATCAATTTTAGAGTATCTCATCAAGTGGAAGAACTTATTTGCTGAAGATTCCACATGGGAGGATGAGAATTTTATACATAAGCATCCATAACTACTCAAGCATTGAGGAAAACGATTTTCAGAAGGAGAGGGGCATGTTAGGGCCCTATAATACTAGTGATTCCCCCATTACTATTATCATTGTATCCCTTATTGTTATTATTGTGCCCCTATTGTCCCCATATTGTTATTAGTATGCCCCATAGAAACCCACTATTGTTATTTTTGTGCCCTTATGTTATTACTGTTATGTCGGCTTGATTATATTGTGACCCCTTAGACTCCTATATATAGAAGGGAGGTTTAGTCATTTGTATCATCCAAGAATTTTTCATTTTTGTAATGTAAAGGAGGTTGCCCCCTCAAAGATGCTGAATTCTGAGGCGTTGATCTATCTTTTCTATCTTTTTATGAGCTGGTTTCCTAACAAATTTCTACCAAATACCCCCACCACTTCAAATAGCCAACCTTCCCTCTTATTTGGTGGTTATGAATTGGAGGACCCCTTAGGTGAATAAATAGAGATATTTGAAGAACCTACAGGGGGAGAAGAAGAGGAAAAACCCATTCCAGCTGACCTAATGGCTGAAAATAGAAATAACAGAGGAGAAAGTGGCTAAGTTCTTAAGGGAAAATGTATTTTATAAGTTTTGGTACCCTAGGGAACTGGTCACTGATCAAGGCAGCCAGTTTACATCTCACATGATTGAAAATTTGTTAAGACAGCACAAGATCAAGCATAGAACATCCACTCCTTACCACCCACAAGCTAATGGGCAAGTGGAGGTGACCAACAGAGCGCTAGAGGGCATTCTGACCAAAGTAATTAGCAGCAGCAGAAAGGACTGGGCAGATAGATTAGTTGAGGCCACTTGGGCCTACAATAACACTTGGAAGACCACCATTGGATTCACTCCTAATGAGTTGGTCTATTGGAAGAAGGCTCTGTTTTCCATTGAATTTGAGTACAACACATTAAGAATGGCAGCACAACTAGATCTAGATCTCACTAAGGCACAACAAGAGAGATTTCTCCAGCTGAATGGGTTAGATGAGTTTAGAATGCAGGCCCTCCTACACACATAGGTGACTCAAGTTCAAAGGAAGATCTGGCATGAAAATAACATAAAGGACAAAAAATTTCAAGAAAGTGATTGGGCTTTGTTGTATGATTCCAGATACAAGGATTTTAAAGGCAAGTTAAGGACTAGATGGTTAGGGCCTTATGTCATAGAGAAATGTCATGATAATGGTTCAGTGTAGATAAGAACCATTGATGCAGAGGCTATTACTTTACTTGTCAATGGGCATAGATTGAAGGTCTACAAGAAGCCCTTGTCAAAACAAGAATTCATTGATGGCATGAACAAGATAGTGATGGTAGTGGAACAAGTCTCAGCTTCCACCCCATCAAGTCACTGAAAAAAGAAAAGAGAAAAAAAAAAGAAAGAAGAGAAAAATAAGGAGACTCAGGTGAAAACCTCCATGAGGCACCCAGGGCAAGAAAATAGGATGAAAACCTCTTGGAGGCAGACTAGTTGTTTCAAAAAAAGGAAAAAAACACAAAAAAAGGAATAAAAAAAAGAGAGAGACAAAAGAAAACTTTGAAAATGTTATTTGCAGGTCAACAGGAGGAGGATCAGAGCAATAAAAGAGGATCAAGAGGACCTATACAATTCATGTTTTCATTCCTCCATTCCATATCCTTCATTATCCCATCATTCCCTCCATTTGTGGATTCATCTAGCTCAGTTTGCAAGGGTTCTGTGTTTTCTACAGGATTCCCTATAAACATACAAGATGATCCTATAAGAATTACAATGGTTTGGGAATCCCAAGGAAATTGACCCTAGATCAAAGGGATAACCTGCTTGTGTCAAAAAATTAAATTTTTACTTCACCACCTCATCGCAATGCCTCTCTCCACCATGATTACCTTTGCATTCATCCAATAAGTCAATTTCAAAAAATTACAGTTTTCAAAGAAAAAAATAAAATAAAGGAGGATAAAGTCAGAGAACAAGGGGACAACACCTGAAGACTATACCTATCATTCACCAATCCTTAGACCCCTTCTCTACCCATGAAAACCATCCTCATGCTCCAGAAGTGAAGGAATGAATAAAATTTAGGGGAGAGGCAGCTACAAGACATCCTATAGGAAATCCTGTAGCAGCCTATCCCACAAAACAAAAAATTCACAGGTTGCAGTCATCTTCAACATGGAGATCCAAATGTCAAAGAAGCTCCTCCAGAGCTTAGCAGCAGCAGTAGGATCATCAACATCACCATCTAGTACCTGCACATCAAAGAAAAAACATCAAAGGAGGACAATAAAAAAAAGAGAGAAAAACACATGTAGAAAATACATAGCAAGGACATCACTCTCCAACAAGCAGCATCAAGGCATCTTACCACAGGTATGTTATCTCACTTAAGCTCTCTCGTTAGCATAATATGATCAAACATGTAGATTTGTGAAAGAGTTGGTTTTATAAGCAAAGGTGGCCAGTTAACTTGGCCACCTTCGGTCAGTCAATGAGGAGAATATAGTTAGTTCATTACACACGTGGTAGCAGTCAAATTAGGAGAAAGAAGAGATGAGGCCGAAAGTGGTTAAGTTACAGATGCCCGAAGTGGAAGTTGATTACGAGGTAAGGAGAATGATGACGTGGTAGTGGACCAATGGCCCAAAAATGGGTACTCGTACTTCGTTTGCCAGCACACCATCCCACTCAAATCACCCATATGAGGAAATAAAATGTTTATTCCCATGCATAGGAGGCATTCGCAATCTCGAGGCTACATCAAAGCAAGGTTGCTCTCGGCCCCTGAAGTAGTCTATAGGAAAGACAATGAGCAGTTTTTTTTTCAGCGTAGGAGCACCTACAGGATCCTACAGGAAAACCTACAGGATCCTACAGGAGATCCTATAGGATACAAAACAATCATCTACAAGATTGGTAGAGAGCATTTTAGAAGGGAAAAATGAAATATTGGCTTCATCAGGCAGTGACAAGGAGGTAGGAGCTATACCTTCCCACATTTTCCAAGTAAAAATAAAAATATAGAAAACCTTCTATTTTGTTAAAGAGATTGCAGTCTAGGGGAATTGTACATAGAATTTTCATTTAAAATCTCTCACCCATTAGAATTTGGAGTTAGACCTA
This sequence comes from Pinus tabuliformis, assembly GCA_031772625.1. Classification (NCBI taxonomy): domain Eukaryota; kingdom Viridiplantae; phylum Streptophyta; class Pinopsida; order Pinales; family Pinaceae; genus Pinus; species Pinus tabuliformis. The sequence goes on from CM062818.1 coordinate 2,063,375,438, forward strand.
TACAACCCTCCACATCCATCAAAGAAAAATGACAGGGGGATTTAACAAGAGGGAACCCACCAACACAGTGAGAATTCATCAGCACCCTCTTGTATTAGAGATATTCACAAGGCACAATTGGATGGGTTTCTTTGAAAAATTGAGGGGATATTATGATGAAGTGGCCAGAGACTTTTCTCTCTCCCTCATACCACTAACTAGGACCCATGCCACTACTGTGGTGAAGGGCCTGTCTATAGAACTCACCTCTGAAGTCATAGGAAGAATCACCACACTTCCTTTAGGGTTACCTTGGAGGAAGGAAGATAAGGGTAACAACAAAATTACAAAGAATAAATTCTTTTTGGAAGGAGAGGAGGCAACAGAAGACAAAAATGTGGTAAGAATAGAAATCCTACCATGTCCTTGGAATGAAATTAGCTACCACCTAATTAAGTATATATCATGTGAAGGTAGGTACAATGTGGTATATGGATACCATTTTAGGCTTCTCCAAGAGCTGAGGTTTGGAGCAGACACACATCCTCAAAACTGACTAATCATACCCTACTATCTTCTTCAATCAGTGATAGATATGAGCATCAAGTTGCAGGCGGGAAACCATCAATAGCTATCCAATCATGGGTTAATTAAAATTATCCTAGAAGATGCCCTCCAAAATGTAAGACTCCCTATTACATGGACAACCTTCAGAGACATGCAGACAGAGGGAGACATAAAATCTCTTGAATATGACAAAATACCCACTGTTAGTGAAAGGGACGAAGAAGAAACAGAGAGGGATGGAGAAGAAATAGAGAGGGATGATGAAGAAATAGAGGAGGAAGAAGAGGGAGAAAAGGAGGACGAAAGTGATGAAGAGACAAAAGAAGATGCAAAGGAAGAAACTGATGAATAGAGTGAGGAAATGGAGGGAGAAGAAGAAGAGAAAGACAAGGATGAGAAGGAAAATGGAAAAGAGGAAACAAAAGACAAGGAAGAATAGAGGTCTACAATGCAAGGCAAAGAAGGGGAGGAATCACCAAGGGTATCTCCAGAACCCACTGAGAAAGAGGCAACAACTGCCCTCACTGCCCTAAGTACCCCTATCAAGCAAAAAGGGAAGAGATAGAGACAAAATCCATTGTACTTTAGGACAAGAAAAAGTACAAGGATCAGGCAAGGAAAACCTCAAACACCCACCAAAGTTCCTATTGTCATTGAAGACTCACCAAAAAAACAAGAAAAGATAGCCCCTCTTGTGAAAAATCAAGGAGAAGGATCATCAGGACAAGCCTCTCCCAAATCTCCTATCACTTATGTTAGGAGGCCTGTCACCAGATTTGCCTCATCCAAAGGAAAAGGTCTCCTACAGGAGACACAGAAGGACCTACAAGAAGCAGAGGCCATCCTACAGGAAACTCTACTAAACCTACAGGAAACTCAGAAAATGGACCAAGAAGGGATCATGAAGCAAGAAACAAAGAAGGAGGACCCGAGAACTGAGGGAACCTAGTCCTCAACCCAACCTTGATTCCTACTATAGGTTCATTGAAGGGGATACGTTCATTCCACGGAAATTTTCCATTCCCTTAATCTTTGAGCTTGAGAAAGAAAGGGAAAGAACACATAGGTGGATGCAAATTGCCAAATCTAAAGGAGTGGATGATATAGGCCACATGGAGGAGAAAGTAAAGGAGATGGGAAGAGAACTGAGCAACATAAGGGACATAGATGAAATGATGAAATCTCAGTTAGAAGCATAGAATGCATGGATAAGGGGACAACTACAAGAGAGAGAGAGTCAATAGGCATCCTGACCAGTCTATCCTTAGAGGCAATCCAGAGCAGGATTCTAGCAAAGTCCTATGAATTGTATCTTAAGGAACAATGGCTACAGTTCCAAATCAAGACTTTAGCATAGAGAGGAACTATGCCCTTCTAAGATTATAGACAATTCATTGATCTCTATGATCAAAGAACCTTGGAGGATAGGGCTAAAATGTCTGAGTTTTACCTACACAACTTGGCCTTGACAGATTTGAATGTGTGGGACCCTAATTCAAAACTAGGGGACTTGTAATTGATGGCTTTGGCATCATGGATGAATCATGAGGAGGCAAGAGCTGCAGAGATGAAGAAATTAATGGCAAGAGAAGATATAGAACCCCTCATGATAAGATCTGAGCAATCAAATCCAATTACTGCCATCAGCACCCACAATATGATTGCAAATGACCCTAAAATTGCACCTAGGTACCTTGCTGCCCAAGAGAAAGAAATCACACACTTTGAGGACATGTTCAGGTTGTTAGGGGATGATAGCATGCAAGCCTGCCAAAGGAGATGGAACACTTTGCCCTACAGCTTGAAAATCATAGAGTACCATTCCCTTGAGAGAATGAGAGAAGAACTAAACAGAACACCCATGTACAAGTAAGCTCTCCAAAGACTCAAAGTCAATTGGATTGGCTTGAGACTCAATCCACCATTGTTCTTAGGATTGTTGGAAGGAAGGCAAGAAGAGGAAGACAGAAAGCAGTGGGAGGAGATAGAGAGGAAGGCAGGGTTCTATGCATAGGAAGAGGAAACTACAACAGAAGCATGGGATGTCAGGGAGGCCACTAGAGCAATGAAAGACATGGATATAGATTGATTTGCTTAGAGGATGACCAACACTTTCAGTAGGAGGGTGATGATGAGCCTCATCATTAGGTAACTATATGGACCTTAATACCCTCCTAGCTTATTTAAATCAATTATTCTCATAATTTATTACATATTTTGGTTATATTTTGATTAATGAGATGAGTAAAAGTGAGATATTATGCCTATTGGACTAATGTGCATTGATTGTAGATTTTTTAGAACAAATAATGGAAATTTTGGCTAATTAAGGGAAAAAACTCAAATGAGACAAGGAGGAGAGATTGTAGGAGACAAATCATCCTCATTTACTCCTCACTCATTCGAATATTCCTCTATCAAATCACACTAGTTCAGAGTTACAAGCAGCCAAGTCATGAAGATCAAAAGGCAGCCGAGCCAGTGATAGTTAAAGAGACAATTCATCTTTAGTTTGGGAACAGAGCCTCCTTAGATTTAAGGAATTCGTTGGAGACTTCAGTTGTATAAATAAGGATGCCTAGAGCCTCATTAGGATTCGAATTTTCGATGTAAGAGCAATAAGCATTTTTCGACTTCAAGACTTGTGGAAGACATTGTTATGTACTTTTTTGATTTGATAATGAGAATGAGCATTTCCTTGATCCAGTACTGAGTTGATTCAGAGGGCTAAAGCTCTTGGGTTAGGGACCATCCCTAGTAGCAAAGGCTCCTCTTCTCGTATTTGTATGCTTAGTTGATTTCACAGATTAATGGTTGAATTATCTTTAGCATTATTTCATTGCAAGTAGTTGTGGATTTGATTAGTTTGCTTCCATTTGTGCATTGTTGTAGAAGTAGCTTAGGAAGGTAAAGTAATATCCAAAAGTTGTTAGTGGGTGGATCTGGCCTCACTCCTCCCTTCAGGGATCATGGTTTGAGGAAAGAACTCCTATGCAGCCCCAAAAAGACAAAATTCTAATTTCTCATGGAATTTAGGGTTTTATGTTACTTAGGGCAGCATTTTACTAGTTTTCAAGAATAGGATTTAATTTCTATTTATGATGTCTTCAGCCTTGCATTATATCTCATAAAGGTTTCACATTATTCTACAAGTTTTCCCATGCATAGGAAACTAGATAATAAAATTCTGTTTTTCCTTAGTTAATTGAAAAGCTTTCTTGTTTAACATGATTCATGGATAAAATGTCAGTGATTGATGCAGTGTAGGAGTTTTAGCAGTACAGAGAGATTTCATGACCAAAAACCCCATCCTAACCTCATCCATCCATGGTTATCACTTTCTTTCACTAAATCCCTCACCAAATTCATCATTCCATAAGAATACTTCTTCAAGCTTGTTGAGCAAATCCAACCATCTCACAACTCTGTTTTGAGCTCTGAAGGAGTGCTAGGAACTCCCTTGCCTCATTTCACCCACCATTCTCCTTTCCTAAGCCATAAATCACCTTCCAAATCCCTCCTCTTGCTCTCGGCTGTACCTTCTAGGAATACAGGGGATCCTGTAGGAGCATTAGGACATCCAGTAGGATGCATTAGGACATCTTGTAGGTTGACCTGTAGTGGTCTGTTTTGAGGCCAAATTGTAGAAAAAGCCCCTAGGAAGATCAGATAAGAACCCTACTTGCCTCCTAAGCCATCTGACCATTCACCATCATCCCTAATCCACCTGCCACACTACCAAGAGAAGTTAGCATTCACAGTTTCACACAAAAAAGACAAAAAGGAAAAATAGTTATTTTTTTCATTTACATGCACAGTAGTAGAATGTTTGGATGTTTCAAATTGCATGCCTAGGATAGTAGGATTGCACATATGTTAAATTAACATTCTTTTGAAGCAAAGCCTCTTAGCAGTTAGTTATATGAATGGTGTGTTTAAGCATTTGATTTCAGTCTTTTCCTTACTATAATAGACAAGATTTCCTTTAGTGCAAATTTCCCTTTTTCTAATTGGTAATAAAGCTTCTTCCAAATCACCATAGTGGTCTATCGCCAGCTTAGCAATGAAAAAGAGTAGACCCATCACATCTACTTGTGTATACAACATTGTCACCTCCAAGTTTGTATGAACCTCGGGTTAATAAAGTAAAGTTGGTAGCCCCAGGAGTTGCAACATTCTTGCTACAATACTGGTGCTCATCACCCTAGTTAAGTGCAGAGGGGTAGAAGTTGCATTTGATTTGGCGACAAGGCTGATAAACTCCATCCTGAGCTGAGTCCGGACCTCGACAAGGGGTGCGGGAACAAAGGTGAGAATTGGGGTAATAGTCGAGGTAGGGATATAACTATGAGAAATTCCCTGTCCAGCTCCTTTGTCGGTACCCAGGGTAGGGTAGCAATTCCTTTGGCTGCTAGGGTGGTGACACATAAGGTTCAGTTGCAATCGAAGCTAGGTGGAGAAGTAGAGAAACCTCGTGGGTGCTGGGTACATGGGTTCTTCAAATTTTAATAGTAAACCACCAGAACGATGAGGAGGTTAGAAATCTCCAATTCCCTAAGGAGGGAGGGGGGAACCTGGGTGTTAATGTGTGTTATTATAGTTCTCCAAGTAGGGAGTGAATGAATAAGGCCACGCCAAAGAAGCCCCACTTGGGAGAGGGGAAGCCTGAGGTTACTCTGTTTAAAATTATGTTGACTTACAAGGTTATTTTCCTAGTTTCTGTTTTAGGTAAAATAACAAGTAGAGTGCTGATAATTTTGGAGTCTTGGAACTCTATCCATGCTCCAATACAGGAACAGGTGCGTTGCTCGAAAAAGGAGGAAGAAAGTTGGAAGGAGGTCAGGATGGCAAAGGAAGGTAACCAACTAAGAAAGAAAGTAAACAAAGGGATGGGAAAGGCCGGAAAAAGGCGAAAGGATTGGAACCGACTTCTAGCAGGGGATCGAGAAAAAGAGGAAGGAAAACTGGGAAGGAGAGTATGTAGAACCTGATCAATGCATACGTCGTCGGAACACCGCCAGAGGTGAAAGCAGTAATATCCGAATGGGAAAGAGAGCTAAACAATAACATCGTAAATCAAGAGATTGAGGCAGAGGATTGGGAAACAATGGTTAAAGACCCCGGGAACACCAAAGGATGCCAAACGATGTTCTGGCAAACAATTCAACAGTACTAGGTGTTATAGACATTTTTGTGCCTTATAGCATTGAGCATAAAATGTCCATAATCTAAGGGATCCAAAGTCCCTAAACATGTTGTTCCTACCCCTAGAGGAACAAGGCTAACAAACCACAGCAATTCACAGAAGTTCTCCACCAGAAACTGCTCAAAAACAAGTCAATTCAGGATCATGTCAATGGCTCCACTGGCTGTCTGCGCTGAATGTCAAAGCCAACACTGGCTACCTGCGCTGAATGTCAAAGCCAACACTGGCTACCTGCGCTGAGCGAGAGTGGACATGTGGCAAGCTCATTTCTCAAGGTGTCAAAACCCAGGAAGCTTCCAAAATGACACTTGCCTCAGGGAATTCGACTATGATGAGTAAGAGGTTCCAAATCTCCAAGTGGAAGCAAGAACCTCCAAGTGGAATCAAGAACTGACAGAGGGAGAGGACACTAGTCAGATCTCAAGCTGACTCATCCTCTCTCCAAACATCTATACATGGATCTCTCCTCCATGAGATCTAGAGGCTGAAATTTTGTTATTGCAAAGAATTGCTGTTGGTTTGAGATTGGAATCATTGGGTGCTTAATGCTTTGAAGGGAGGTGAAGATAGGAATTCCATTTTGCTGGGAAGGAGATGCTGGATTGGAGCCCTCTGGGTTGTATCTCTTCCTGAACCTTGTTATTCATCAATAAAGCTATCTTGGTTTCTCCTATATACTGATGTATCTTTGATGTATGATTGCATTAGTATGTTTAGTTTACTTCTAATCCTGAACTAGTTATGATTATGAATCTATGTCTTTGTGTAGTGTTCTTCTCTTGTGATCTTGCAGAGACCTGTTGAAGCTGGGCGAGCGAGAAGACAAGTAGCTGGGAACTCCCAAAGAGAAGAGAAACTAGATCGAGGGACAAACGGAAGACACCGGTTAGTCCATCCATCTCTCTTCATTCTAATTCATAAAGGAAGAATACTAGAATAGCTGTCTCTGTTTGTTGCTAAGGCACTGTCACACCTTAGGTGGATAGGATCGTCCTGCATAGGCATTTTTCCCCACAACAAATTGGCGACTCCACTGGGGAGATCTATTTAGTCATTTTATTTGTGTCTCTATCATTGTTTGTTTCATAGACTCAACAGCAACAATCGAACTGCATCTGCTCTTCTCAGTTGCAAAGTAGACAGTTGCTTCTTTGATCCAATCACTGGATTTGTCTATGATCTGAACAATGGATTCACAAATGATTTGATGATCCTTTGTGATAGATCTTAGTACCCCCTCAAAGCATCCCTTTGATTGTACCTTGCTTGTTGCTTTTATTTGGCCTAAAACTGTAGATTAAATAGCAATCTGTGACCCAGAACCCAGTGAGAAACTCTCGTTTCTCCTTCAGCGCGACCCCTGTGAAGAGGTTCTGCATTTCAACGCAGGTCCCGTGAAGGCTACCTGCGCTGAATGTCAAAACCCCTGTGTTGAGGTTGCGCTGATCCAGTTAGGCCCTGTGCAGCTGGGGTTCTCTGCTCTGTTTTGCCTTGTTTTGATCTCTGATTTTTGCAGCCTGTAACCAGCATAGGTACCAGTCTGATAACTCCTTTTCTCTGCTTAAATTCCTCCTCCTTTTGTACAAAAAGACTGTGAGTGTTTTTATGTGTTTGTGGTGTCATTTACAGTTTTCCTTTGCATGAGTGAAATAATCATCCTGTAGCCCTTGATTCAGATCTGTTCATTGTGATCTTAGGAGAGAGTTCATTGGCTGTTTACAGTTGATTATACATTTGCTTTTGCTTTTGGTTTGAGTTTGTCTCTTTTAAGTGTCGAAACAAGTATTCATTTCGAAAGTCGTAAAGTGTTGTATTCTCTTCTACCCTTTCTGATTTCGAAGAAGTAAACTTGTTTGTATTGGTCATTTAAAAGCGAATTCAAAGTTGTACAAAAAGCTTTCTTTGTAGGCATCAATACTAAGAAAGCGGAAAACAAACACCTGCATTGTGCATTTGCATTTTGATAGTTTGCATGCTTGATTTAGGAAAAGTGCATTAGAGTGTGCTGATTGCTCTTTGAGAAAAGATGGTGTCTTTCTTTTCCCTTAGTAGCTAGGATTTTCAAAGTTGAAAAGATATAAAACTTGCTTATCATCTTTAGACTGCATTTAGGAATTGTACCATACATCTCGTGGTGATCCAGAAAGGCAAACTTCTAAAAAGATCAACTTAAAATAAACTGAATGAACTTAACAACGCTTTGCAACATAACACACAACATAGAGGTCTAGGCTAGAGACGTGTTCCGGCGTCGTAAAGCCTGGTGACTGTCGATCTCGTTGAAGGTGGGTGATTCCTCATGAGGGACGATAGCGCCAATACGGATTGTGCTCCCACGTACCGTCGCGTATATATTGGGAGACCCCTATAGGAATAAAACCTTTACCCTTAGGAAGCCGTGTCGGCCGCCCTACTGATCGCAATGCACTGAACACAACATTCAGGAAGATTGACCGCCCGTACCCTAAAAAGTATTCTGTGGTTTTGCGAAAAGTTTGGCACACCCTCTGCCTAGAACTCCAGAGCAGTTCCTTTTGGCCTTTTTCAGACTCTATAACAGAAAAAGTCCATCCGAGCATTTGTCACTTCGGGCTCGTTAAAACATCGAAGGAGACTAGAGTCATCTTTAGCTTTTTCTCGACTCTTTAAAAGTGAAAAAGCAAGTTGTGTCTAAAGCGTCGTTAAAAATTTATTTTAAATGGAACAATCACCCTTTATTCCTACGTTGATCTTTAGGTTGAAAAAATGGAGCCCACCAACCAAGGAATTCCCCTTGGTGGAAATCCTAGTCCCTTCTCCTCTTGGGGAGATGTTGGTGCACCCCATATGGCCACATTGTCGCTTCCAGGACTGACAATTGGCCTGCCGTCTGGCTCTTTTCAACCAATGTCGTTCAGAACACCACCATTCCTGAACAGTCGAGTCAACAGTTAGACCAGACCAGACTTGCCCACCAGCCTTCGACTTCATCTAATTCTTCCTCTTCTCCTTCCTCTTCGCTTGACGGAACTGGTAGAACAAAAAACCAAGTTCCTAAGGAGAAGAAGGAAAAGAAGAAGAAAGAGAAGAAGAAAAAGGAGCCAAAAACGACTGGGGGCAAACAAGCGTCGTCTGACAAAAATCCACACACAACACTCACTAGGCCTAAATCACCATGTGTCATATGCAAGGGAGACCACTTCCACAGAGATTGTCCCTGCATCCCTCGGATTCTAAGGGACTGGTCTCCCCATCTGCACAATTCGGTGGCGTCAACCTCTGATAGCCATGTTGACAGCTCACCATCAACTAGTGAAAGTGAAGTCCCAGGACAGAGAGGGAAAGCTAGATTTCCCTGCAAACTGTGTGAAGGCGACCATGCCATCCACCGTTGTCCCTTCTTAGACGAGGCTAAAAGAGTTTTGGAAGATCGCCCGGTTTTACCAGTGCAACTTCCTCCTGGATATCAAAAACTCCTGCCAAGTCCTTCACCAGTTGAGAACCTGGCTGGCCCGCTTAGGTGGTCAGCCGAAGCACCTATCATTGGAGATGAACCGTCTGAATCCATACCTGACGAAAGTCAAAAGGTTGAGGCAGCAGTTGACCCGGTTTTGCCTTCAGAGGCTCTATCTTCGAATGATACTATCACAGGAGAGAATAAAGACGACACCGTCCAAATTCTCTTCATCAACACAGACTCCGACGAACAAGGGGGCAATTTGCCCATTCCTTTATCGTAGGAAGGAACTTTGTCAGAGTCATACCCGGCCGTCTATTCGGTCCCACCACCAAGCAACCTAGTTGTCTTGTTCGACTGGAACCAACTAGGCAGACCCCGCTTGCCAGCTAGCATACCGTTCAGAATTATCGTTCAAATATACATAATGGTAATGGCTGGCACTATCATTGATGAGGGGGAATCTGTGAGTATCCTTTCCTCTATTGCTTGGAAAGTTCTTGGTTTGCCAGCGCTTTTGCCTGAAATGAGAAATCTATCAGGCTTCGATAAAGGAACCAGTCGACCTTTAGGGATCCTCCCCAATGTGCCTATCACATTGAAAGGGAAGACCATTCAAGTGAACGTGATGGTCGTTCAAGGACCCTTGGATTATAACCTACTCCTTGGACGAGACTATAGATATTGCATGGGAGCCATCGTCTCCTCACTCTTTAGAGTAATGTGTTTTCCGCACGAAGGAAGAGTGGTCAAGCTCGTGGACCAACTTTCATTTCCCGGATCATGCATCGCAAATAGTCATATACCATCCCTAAATGGTCTATTCACGCAAGAAGTGTCTCAACCCACGGTCCGTCCTCCTGATGAGCGCGAGTAATCCGGGAGGATATGACTGGAACCCAGGGGGCATGCGTCCTGGTCTGCTTCGGCAGGGAAACTTTGGGTATAGAGTAGGTTTCCGCGGGAGAATATGACTAGTCCGTACCCCGTCCGTCTAGGAAGAGGGTTGTTCTAGAATAATATTCTTTTGTCAAAGTTATGTGAGTTGGCGGGCTACGTCGCTCACCTTTGTCTATTTCGGTAGACATCGCCGAAGAAGAGTTTTATTCGTGCCCGCGAACGAGACAATCTTTGGGTAACCTGAAAGAGGTAGGCCTCTCTCGGTGAAACGAATGTTTTGACGGAAATGAAGTAGAGGTAACCTTGAAATTGTACTTTATACCTGGGGGCATGCAAACCTTTTGGAGTGCAAGCAAGGGGCGGCTATTTATTTTTTAAATTTTTAGGTCCTCCCTTTAAACCTGTAGGTCTAACCCTTTAAACTCGTAGGATTAGTCATTTCCGAACTTGCATAACGAAAGGATCCGGGGCAAAGCTTCGTGAGATGAAGCTCCATAAAAAATAGAATCTCAATGAGACACTCTTATCATATGACTGGTATAATCGAGCAGTTTTAGCACACAGTTCATGCTCGTTAAAAAATAAACACAAGATCCGAGCAGTTTTAACGCGGACTTCATGCTCGTTAAAAAATAAACATAAGCAATGAGCAAGTGTTTCCACCAGCGTTTAAGCTCATTTTAAAATTAAAAATGAACCCACCCGGTAAATAACCACTGTGAATGTAACCTCATCAGCCATTAAAGCCTTGGTCGTGTTTGCACCATCACCTCCACTTTTCATTTGGCCGATCGTTCACCTCCATTTGATTGTTTACCCATTTTGAGGAACAGCTGCGAAGAGTGATTCCACCTAGCCATCCTTGTGACACTGCCGTGATTGGAAAATTCCAACCTGTACCTGGAATCAGCTGCTAACCCTGTTTATCACTCGTTCCTCAATAGACGAGTCTTCTTTAAGCTCTTTTCATCTGACTCGTAAAATATGAAAAGATTGCCAAGTCCTTGGCCTTCCAGCTCGTTAAAGGGACAGGAAGTGCTATCCCTCCTCTAGATTTTAATCTTTTTGGACCTGAGGGATTATTGCACAAAACGATCGAGCGCTTGTTTTGTTCGGCTCGTTAAAACTATCGAAAACTCATCCCTTCTGTATTGTTTTATACTTTTTCAGACCCAAGGGATTAGATGACGAAAAAGGAATTTTGGAGTTAACTTTATGTACCTTTTCAGACTCTCTAAAAATGAAAAGGACCGAGTTATCTTTGTCGTTAGACTCGTTAAAATCACTAAATAGCGACAAACTTGTCTTTAGACGAGAACGAGTTTCACTATCGCTAGGCTCGTTAAAACATAGCGATGGGCTTGCCCGAAGGGCAGGTTATAGAACAAGCATATGTTATCCTCCTCAAGCTTGACAAAAATAAAGAGGTACTGGTCAGCAATGACTGGGGAAAAATTGGGAGAAACTAAAGAAAACTTTGATGGTAGCAAGTCGCTCTTGAACATGACACTTTTCCTCCGTACCACAATCGGGTTGGGTTGTTTCATTCACCGGTCACATCACTATGGTCTCGCCATACCATCCATATTTGGGGTAATGCTACCGATCCATCGCATCAGTGATATGTTCAAGAGAAGTCGTTCAGAAAAAGTCAACCGTGTCCCATCCACTGCCATACATTATCCTTCATCCTTTCATGACCGCCACCCTGAATCATATGTCACAGATCGTTTTCACCTCCATCAAAATCATTAGCTCTGTTCCGTGTCATTGATGTGGGATTCATTAAGGCCCTCCTTTGACGGATCGCTTCTTGTCGACATCAGCTCATTATCCAAGAAGTGGATCTAGGAACAACCCCTTCAGTACTTTGAAGCTTGCATGCCTCAATGGCAAGTTTCTCACTTCCGGCGACAGGTATACATCAATGACCTTCGACCGAAAGATTTTGCGTGGTGTTCGACGCCAAGTCCTTTATTCACACCACGTGAATTGTACTGCAGTACCTTGAGGGTCATTATCATTATCGGTGATTCCTCTCGCGCTTGTTAACGGTTTACCTCATTGACCGGTAATCAAGCGATGTCTTTCCATGTTCGACTTCAGAACATTTCTCACATGGATCGACTTGTACTTAGAGTGAAGATCGAATGAGTTTGAAGACCCCAGATCTAGTTTCATCCATCCGGGCTGCGATATATATTCAGGAAAAATAAAGACATTGACATGTACATCATTGCAGCAGATAATCATCCTACTCAAAGGATGATAATTTCATCAAAATTATCAGTCTACCATCAGACGATTGTCTGTTCTGTGTACAGAAAAATGAATTTATAAAGCTGAGCATGGGAATGCCCGCCTCAGCTAGATCATGAAAGCAGTATGAAAAATAATGTATTGTATTGTATCTTATTACAGGTCTCCTCCCAGCATTGGATGAACTTCGGACCCTCCTGGATAAAGCATTTCACCCGATGAACGGCCTCATACTTTAGGGGGCAACTGTTATAGACATTTTTGTGCCTTACAGCATTGAGCATAAATTGTCCATAATCTAAGGGATCCAAAGTCCCTAAACATGTTGTTCCTACCCCTAGAGGAACAAGGCTAACAAACCACAGCAATTCACAGAAGTTCTCCACCAGAAACTGCTCAAAAACAAGTCAATTCAGGATCATGTCAATGGCTCCACTGGTTGTCTGCGCTGAATGTCAAAGCCAACACTGGCTACCTGCGCTGAATGTCAAAGCCAACACTGGCTACCTGCGCTGAGTGAGAGTGGACATGTGGCAAGCTCATTTCTCAAGGTGTCAAAACCCAGGAAGCTTCCAAAATGACACTTGCCTCAGGGAATTCGACTATGATGAGTAAGAGGTTCCAAATCTCCAAGTGGAAGCAAGAACCTCCAAGTGGAATCAAGAACTGACAGAGGGAGAGGACACTAGTCAGATCTCAAGCTGACTCATCCTCTCTCCAAACATCTATATATGGATCTCTCCTCCATGAGATCTAGAGGCTGAAATTTTGTTATTGCAAAGAATTGTTGTTGGTTTGAGATTGGAATCATTGGGTGCTTAATGCTTTGAAGGGAGGTGAAGATAGGAGTTCCATTTTGCTGGGAAGGAGATGCTGGATTGGAGCCCTCTGGGTTGTATCTCTTCCTGAACCTTGTTATTCATCAATAAAGCTATCTTGGTTTCTCCTATATACTGATGTATCTTTGATGTATGATTGCATTAGTATGTTTAGTTTACTTCTAATCCTGAACTAGTTATGATTATGAATCTATGTCTTTGTGTAGTGTTCTTCTCTTGTGATCTTGCAGAGACCTGTTGAAGCTGGGCGAGCGAGAAGACAAGTAGCTGGGAACTCCAAAAGAGAAGAGAAACTAGATCGAGGGACAAACGGAAGACACCGGTTAGTCCATCCATCTCTCTTCATTCTAATTCATAAAGGAAGAATACTAGAATAGCTGTCTCTGTTTGTTGCTAAGGCACTGTCACACCTTAGGTGGATAGGATCGTCCTGCATAGGCATTTTTCCCCACAACACTAGGTAATGAATAACATCCTGGCTCGCGTAATGACAACCTATAAGGAAAGAGAAGAATCGAAGGAAGATAGACCAGTTGAGCCAAGCATGAAGGATATGCAAAGGGAGATCCAATCTATCCAACTACAACTGTATCACAACAACCTCACGGTGAACAGGATTGAACAAAACCTTCAGGATATGAAGAGAAGTGAAATCCCGGGTTCAAGTGCGAAAGCCCTAGCCCCGGTGGACTCATCAGATGATTGAAGCAGGCCTATCAACATAATTTTGGTTTATGACAGTTAGCATTTACTATTTTAATAAGAATGCCAATGTAGCCTGGATGGTAAGGAAACTCTTTTCAAATTCTAGACAGCATTAGATGCAAACAGGTGGCCAACAGACTTGGTTTCCTACGGGCAAGTTTAGGCCACCTGCAATTTTTGTTAAAGACATTTTCATGAAATATTAATAGAAAAAGGACTACCAAGCTTACACCAAAAAAAAAAAAAAAAATCACACACACACACTTGCTTGAAAGAAAACTTGATAATGAAACCAAATCTAAATTACTCTGACAAAAAGAAAAATTAAATCTATACTTAAATTGAAATCTTATTCACACAACAACAATGTAAATCAAAGCCATACTACAAATCTATATCAATCCACACCCTGTTATACTACTTTCATTTGCATAAGAGACCTTGAATTTATTCATTCTTCCTACATCATAATGATTAAACAAATCCTTCCTTAAAAGAAATCCTAAACATTCATTCAAAACCAAAACTTAAGGAGTTAGATAAACTAATGAAATATTTTAGAGAATACCAAATTAAAATACTAACTGTAAATAGTAAAACCTTATAACTCGAGGGGGCCCTCTTGCAAGAAGTAGGTGACAACACGACTTCTTCACAAGATTATATACGCATGGATATATTGCACAACAAAAATATGAAATGAAACAGAGTTTGCAATTGCAAAAATAGATTTTAAAAATAATATCCAAGTCTGTGACTGTCATGCCGAGAGGCAGATTTATAATCTCTTAAAAATAATTGTTTCATAGTATTATGAACATACCCTACTCGAAAATGACTAAAATTAACATGAAGAGATAACATAATGTGATTTCCTCTTGATTTGCTATTAGCGAAGCAAATCATGAGGCTAAATATCTGCATTCACTAATTCCTTGCTCGCCTAGTTTTCCTTCCTCGATGGTTGACTTTCGCTTTAAATGAGATGCTACGGTGATTTCCTTATTGATCCAGGTTATGAAGATAGTTTTTTTTTTTTTTTTTTTTTTACAAATTCGGCTGCTGGTTGTATTCAAAAAAAGATAGGGAGGCTAAGCTCCAGTATTACATGAGTAGAGCTCGCAGGATGAGCTTGGAACTGGATTACATTAAGGCATTCTGCTAAATTGCTTTCATTTTCAACTTGAAAAGTACTGACAGAGGAATAGATTTGGACAAACTGAAAAAGAAGTAAACAAACTTTACAAAACATCTAATCTATACTTATGTGACTGATCTATCGAGCAGTGGATTCTTCAGGTTTGTTGTCGGCACCGACTTGCTTCAAGCTTGACGACCTTGTTGGAGCTGCATTTTTCTTTTCTTTTGTTCCTTTTCTGCTGTTCTACTGTTCCTTTTCTGTTGTTCCGTTTTTCCTGCTGTTCCTTTTCTATTGTACCTTTTTTGCTGTCCCTTTTTTGCTGTATTTTTTGTTGTTCCTTTTCTGCTGTCCCTTTTCTGTTGTATTTTCTGCTATTCCTTTTCTGTTGTTCTGTTTTTTTTTGCTGTTCCTTTTCTGTTGTTCCTTTAGATCGGTTGTTCCTTTAGCAGTGATTATCCTGGTAGTGGAATCAATTTTCTCATCCAAGAGGCGCTGATGCGTTCTGATTTGCTCAAATTCTTCCTACAAGTCTCGACAGTGAAGACAATCTTCGCTACGGGCCATCTGGAGGTCCTCGGCTCTGTCCTGAAGAAATTCTGAAATACTGCTCCAGCAAGCTGTAACCAACGAGACAATGAAAACCAAACAAGGGATCTGAAGAGCAGGGAAGAGGGAGGAAAGAGGGCTCAGAGAATCGAGAGCAGAGCGATAAGAAATTTCAGAAAAAATAAAGTCTGATGCTGAAGCAAATAGGTGGTCACGGATTCTGCACGGGCAACATAGATTCAAAAAATATGAGGAGACTGCAGGGAGAAAAGGGAGGATTTCTGGCGGCGTGGAACAGATAGCCTCGGGATTGTTTTTGATTTGGTCAGGGTACGCCCTGAGCAAGATGCGAGTCTTTAGATATGGACAATTTTTACAAGTCATGGGAGTCATGGAAGAAATTGGAATTGTTCCTCGTTGTTATAGTTGATATTTCCTTTTGGTCTTATACAAGCTTGGCTGGCACTTTTATCTGCTTCCCGATTGATGGTCTGAAGGATATGGTAAAATTGGAAATCCTGAGTTTGATTGATCATGACTTGGCATCTGCTGATGGTTTGTTGTAAGAAGATGTTGGAGGCTTTTCGTTTGCTAGTCATTAAACTAATAATGATAGTAGAATCGCCGAAGATCATAGCTTTCTTGATTTCATGAATTTGTAGTTGAAGAATTCCTTGATAGAGCGCCAAAGCCTCTGCTCTGTTGTTTGAAAGGATCCCCAATCCCCACTCAAAGGTGACTAAGGGCTCACCATTGGGATTGTAGATAACTCCCCCTGCTCCCGCTTCTCCTGGATTTGATTTGGAGGCACCGTCAAAGAACAAGGAGTGGGTGTTGCTAGTGCGGAGCCACTTGTTGAAGTCATCCTGCTTTAGTCAGATTTTCCAGTTGAGACTGTGATTTCTGTTGAAGTTGCTGTTGATTTTGCTGTTGGCAGGATACTAATCTTATCTATCAGACTCCTTATGAAATCTTTTTCTTCAACCCAAAGGCTTGTCATGTCCATTTTTTTTGTGCTCTTAGAAGCGATGGTTTCTATCGCAAGGCTTTTAGCCTTGCTGCAAAGATTCCTGATTGTGGTCTCTTTATCTTTAAAGATCTTGCTGTTCCTAGCAATCCAGATCCTCCATAAGAGGGCAAATGGAAGGGCATCCCACACTCTCTTGGCAATGTTGTTTTTCATGGATTGCTAGGGGTAGTTTTTTTCTAGTTGTTAAGGACTTCCCCAATGGATTGCTAAGAGTTCCAAGTGAAGGGAACGATTGGGGTAATACTGTTCCAACAAGAAAAAGCAAAAGGACATGAAATGAAGAGGTGCTGGATGGACTCCTCCGCTTCTTGGCAGTTAGGGCATTTGGAGGGTCCAGCAATGCCTTTTTTTTTTAAATTTTCTGCAGTGAGAGTTTTTTCTTTTAAGAGGGTCCACATAAAAAATTTCACCTTAGGGATGGCTTCTGATTTCCACACTATTTTCCAATGTGTCCATGTTGGTGCCGGGTAGTCCCTGTTGCATAGATAATTGTATCCTGCTTGTATTGAGTAGCTGGTGCTAGTGGGGTCCCATCGGAATCCATCCTTGCCAATTTTTTTGTAGGAACAATGTTGTGGAGATGTATCTAAAAGTTGTCAAGATTCTCTTTGAGTCGTTGAGGGATGGGAGGAAGGCTCCATCTCTTCCAAGCTTGGGTATTTGTATCCCATTGCAAAATTTGATCTAAACTGTATATTCCTTTACTTTGAAGAAGGAGAATTATTGGAGCCATACCTGGAAGACTGCTAATTGGCTGATTCCCCATAATTTTATCAGTTCCAATGTTGATTTTGCTGCTGCCTTTGGGAACCTTGGAGACATTTTGAGCCATAAAGGAGATGGATTTTTTACAGAGTTTCTAGATCCTTGTGTTGTTCCTGTTGGGTATTTCAGTTGTAAGCAGATGCTAGCTTGGGTGGCTAAGATATTTGGCCTCCAAAACTTTTTTCCACCAAGCTGAATGGTCTTCAATAAGCCTCCAGACTATCTTGCCGCCAAAGGCTGAATTGGTGAGAGATGGGGATCTAATTCCAAGACCTCCTTTTTCTTAGTTTTGAATTACTTGTTTCCATCCAACCAAGTTATATTTTCTCTTTTCATTTTTCCCTCCCTGCCAAAGGAAAAACCTGAGAATACTGTCCATTTTGCGGAGAAAAGAGGTTGGAGCCTGGGCAAGGGAGAATTGGTAAAGAGGAAGAGAGGAAAGGCCCGATTTGAGCAGTACCAATCGTCCAGCTGGGTTGAGCCAAGAGGCTCCCCACTTTTGAACTTTTCTTTTCATTTTATCTAAAGTTGTTTCCCAAACATCAACTCTTGCGTTTCCTATATTCACTGGCATTCCCAAATAACTGAAATGGTGCCAATTTAACTTGCAAGGCACACCGAAGATGTTGGCTATGTTTTGAAGCGTTTGAGCTGAGGTGTTCCATCCATAAATACAACTTTTGAAGTGATTAATCATTCCCCCTGAATATCTCATGAATTTGTCTAATAAATATTTGAATCTTCGAGCTATGATTGCGGACGCCCCTCCAATCAGTAGGGTATCATCAACAAATTGGGAGTGATTGATGTTTTTCACTCCATCTTCAAATTTGATTCCAGTGATGAGGCCTGTCTGCCGCTTATGGTCAAGGGCGCAACTGAAGGACTCAGCCATTAAAAGGAAAAGGTAGGGGGACAGAGGACAACCTTGCCTTAATCCTCTTGAAGATTGAAAGGCAGGGCCGGGTCTACCATTGATAAGGGGAGCTATCCAAGGGCCAGAGATATAGGCTCTTATGAGATCAATGAAGAAGGAAGAGAAGCCCATTTTTTGAAGAACAACAAATAGAAAGGAGTGTTTAACCCTGTCAAAAGCGTTTGCTAAGTCCAATTTCAGGATGAAGCCCTTTTCATTTCTAGAATGGCTTGAGTGAGCTTCCTGGACTAAGAGAATAGAATCTAAAATGTGCCAATTTGTCATAAAGCCACCTTGGTTTTCAGAGATTAACATAGGCAATAGAGGTTTGAGATGGGAAGCAAGAATTTTTGTGAAAATTTTGTAGGAAGAATTACATAAGGATATTGGCCGGAAACGAGAGAAATTTGAAGGCCGGCTCTCCTTTGGAATGAGGGCCAGATGTGTTGAGTTTGTGTAGCCTCCTAATTTATTTTCCTCTGAATCCATTTAAATTATTTGATGAGGTCCTTTTTGATCATTTCCCAATACTCCCTATAAAAACAAATAGGAAAGCCGTCCGGCCCTGGTGCCTTGTCTGGCTGGAGGCCCCAAATTGCTTCCTTGATTTCTTCTTCTTTTATTTCCTCTGTCAGCCTTTCATTTGCTTCTGTTGCAATCTTTTTTGGCAAATGCTATAGGAAGTCAGTGTAGTTTTCATCCTCCCCTGATTCAGTTAGCAGCTCTTTAAAATGTTCTGAGGCAGCGTTTTTGATGGCAGTTTGATCATTGTGTTGAGTTCCTGCGTTATCTGTGATAGCTATTATATTATTCCTAATTTGTTGAACAGTGGCTTGCTTATGGAAAAAAGTTGTGTTCCTGTCTCCGCTCTTCAACCAAGTTTGCCTTGATTTAATTCGCCATTTTTCTTCCTCTTCTCTTTTGATACTGTATAGCTGTCTGTAAAGATTTTCTTCTTGATTTTTTTTGGCCTAATAATATTCTTGCTTTTCTAATGCATAGTGAAGTTCTTCAATTTTGGCTTTCGCTTCTCTTTTCTTTGCTTCTCGCTCTTTATATTGGGTTTTTTCCCAATTCTTGAGAGCATTCTTTGCATTTCTAAGTTTTCTTTCTCAAATAAAACTTGGGGATCCTTCGACATGTTGGCACCAAGTTTGCTGGACCAACACTTTGGCTGCTTCAATGTCATTCCATAAAGGACTGTATTTAAAAGGGAGAGGGCCCAAGGGGCAGAGAGATTCAAGGGTTAAAGCAGTGGGATAATGGTCTGAAGCAGCAAAAGGAAGGATGGAAGTGTTGACAGCTGAAAAGGTGGAGAGAAGGGATACATTTACCAAGATTCAGTCGAGCCTTTCCATAATATTATTTCTCCCCAATCTGCGATTACTCCAGGTGTATTTGCGATTCTTTGGAATGATATCGACAAGATCACCATGTTGCATAACATTTTCCAACTGATTTCTAAAAGGATCTGGGTTGAATTTGCCTCCACGTTTTTCATTAGCATGTAAAATGAGGTTTAAGTCACCTCCTAAAATGATGTTGCTGCTGTTTTCTTCTGCTATATTATTGCTGAGAGAGTCCCAGCAAACTTCTTTATCCCTGTAATGATTCGGGACATAAACATTGTAAATTACTATCTGTTGACTGCTAATAATATTCTGCAATACAATCTTGACCCAATGTTGTTCTACTATTTCTGTTGTGTTGTTCCATTCATCTTGAAGCCAAAGTGTAGCAATTCCTCCCGAGGCTCCTCTGGAATCACATATACATCCTTTGTTGCACTTATGTTGTTCAATAATCTTGTTCATCTCTGGTTGTCTCTGCTTTGTTTCTTGGAGTAAAACAGTGGTTGGTTTCTCTTGGTTAATAAGATCCTTTAAGGCATTTGATTTGGAGGGATGCCCTAGTCCCCTGCTATTCCATGAGAGGATTTTAATCATTTCAGGTGAGAGGTGCAAGGAGTTGCTCTCCCTCCCTTGTCTTTGTTTGCTATGTCTTTGTCTATTGGTCCTTTAATATATGATTCAATGGGGTTCTGGAGCCCCAATGCTATGTCTTTTTGTGCATTTTCATCCATGTGCTATTTGGCAGACTTTCTTCCAGGCTTCTTTTGATTGTCTAGAATGGATCCATGCTCCTTGGAATTTCTTCTGGTGATTCTAAGAGGGGGAGGATTAGACGGGAGGGAAGAGGAAATGACCTGGGAAAGGGGAGAAGAGGTAGGATCAGATTGAATCAAGGGAGGGGATTCCTCAGGAAGAGAGAGGATGTGAAAGGGATTGGAAGAGGGAGAAGAGGTAAGGGGATCCAGCTGGCGATCAGAAGATAGGGGAGGTTGTGGGGAAGAAGGGGGAGGAAATGAAGGCGGGGGAGAAGAGGGAGGGGAAATTGGGGGAGGTCGAGAGGAAGGACCTGCTTCATGGGATGGTTTAGGATTAGGGGTTGTCTTTTTCTTTTTAACGGTTTCCCATTGCTCTTCTTGAGGATTATTTTCTACATTAGAAAGTTTAGTTCAACGATTAGCAAAGTGACCGTACTTGTGACATACCTTGCACTTGAAGGGGATCTGTTCATAGTCAAGCTGTTGAATGTGCGTCCAGTCGTCAACCTTGAGCTTCATGGCTTCTGGCAGGCCTTTACCCAAATCAACTTGTACACAGATGCGGGCACAGGCCTGCATATTATCTTTCGGTTCACTCTGATCAATGTATTTCCCAACAACATTCCCAATAGCATGCACAGATTCGTCTCCCCAGCAATGCAAGGGGAGGTGAGGAAGTCGAACCCAAACAGGGACCGCATTAGGAATATCAAGCTCTGGGTCAAAATCCAGAGTCCATTTGTTTAAATATAAACCTCTAGAATCCATGAAATAAGGCCCATTATGGAATATTAAATCCTTGTCTTCCTTTGTCTCAAAATGAAATGTAAAATATCCCTTTCCACAAAATCTGATAGAGATTTTTCCTTGTATTATGTCTGTCCAATTCCTTTCCACCCACCTCTGGACTGTTTTTGGAGAGGGCCAAAGTCCTGTAAATTGCCCAATAAGTCCTTTTTCTGCCAAGGCAAGAGTAGCCATTCTGGGCAAAGCTGGAGGTGTTATCACTCAGGTTGTCCCTAAGCTCCTTAAGGGATACGGCCGAGGTAACCACAAACCAATCTTGGGACTGCAGGTCCTAGCCTACCTGCAGTCAGAGAGGGCTCTCTCTTTAAAATTTAGCTTTGTTTTGGGTTGATTTTAGGCTAGTTATGGTGTACATGGGTTTTGTTTTGATTTTGGTGGGAAGGAAGATGTTTTCAAGCAAAGTTGGGATGCATAGTGGGAGAAGTTTAGACCATTGGGCATGGAGTCATGGTTTAGGGCTGCTGGTGCGTTTTCTTGGTCACAAGAGGAATACAGAGCAGGATAGCTACACATAAAACAATACCAATTGCTAAAAAGATGGAACAAAGGCCAGAGATGAAAGGAATCTAAGGATCTTTCATCAGCTAGCAGAGAAGGAAGGTGAATGAATGTTTATCTAGGAGCAGTCAAGGATTCCTAAATAATAGTCATATGTGATGAAATAGAGAAAATACGAGCCATGAGGTATTCATATTTATGCTTAAATCAGAAGAAAACATATAGAAGTCTCAGAAACTGAGCATAGATTGCTGCTAGGCAAATTCTAAGCTAATCTTTCTTTCTGCAACTTGGATCATGACATATAGATGGTATAACATATATAAATTGAAAAATAGAGACAAGGAAGACTTACTGAGCCATGTGGGAGCATGAGAATCCTGTAGTCACTCTTCAGCCATTAAACATCCAACAGAAAGTCCATCAACAAGATCTTCAGCTATCTTTGATTATAGAAGTTCTCAAACATATAGTGCGAGTCTCTCTTGAACAAATCAACCAACCAACCCTTTTTTCATAACAGAGGGCGGTTTAAATACAAAAATATCTACAAACAACAGATCTAAGACAGATCTCATGAAATAAATGTCTTTAACCTAATTTGTACAGAAATAAATGCAAGAAATATCTATCTAACAGCTGCGTTGGGGCAGCTAGCATCTCAAAATATCTATCTAAGGCTGCGCAGGGGCAACCGCCTCAAAAATGAGTTGAAATATGTCCTTATGGCTCTGTGCTGTTCAATTAGCCATAACTGTGCTTTGGGCTTTGATCACTGCCCTCAAGGGCGGCCAAATACATTGTTTTGGTAATAACTGGGCTTTAAAATCATTCATATGCGCCTGCAAGTGGTTCTGCTGCCTTAAGTAGCCAAAACTATGAGTTGGTGAGCCTTTATGGCTCAGAGCTGCTTTATTGACTTCTCTTTAATGTTTTCCTGCTTCGGAATTAAAGTCTTCCACTGATATTTCTTCACTGATACACTTTGTCGCTTCACTGATACACTTTGCCGCTTCACTGATACACTTTGACACTGAATCGGGCCACTTCTCTTTCCTGATATACTTCAAACTGTCTAATCGCCCCTTTTCTACCTATTCAAGGCAACAATAACTGCTGCAAATGATTTCTGTGGCCTTTGGGATGCTATCGGCGCTGGCCGATCAAAAATAGTATTAAAATATGAGAAAACGCTGCAAAAAGGAGGATTTGTATGCTGCCGACTGTGCTGAGGCCGAGACTGGCTTTCTGGAGCAAAACAGGGCTTTGGAGTGATCCAAAATGGCTTAGAAATGCATGAATTCCCTTATCGGGAGCCGGGCGCGGGCGCTGGAAGAAGTCCTGTAAAAATGGCCATTTTCCTTTTATAAGGCAAAAATGCCTTAAAACATGAAATTTTATCAAAAATGGGGCGGGAGCGATCACTGTTCATTGGATTAAATCCTGGCCGTTGGATCCGGCACGGGCCGATCCAACGGCTGGCGCTAAATCGACGGTTTGGGGGATTGGCGGTCCCAATCTAAAATACCTCCGACGAGCGATATAGTTGGCGGACCTGAAAATGCATTAAGGCCCTATTTATTTAAAATCGGGTCCGGCCTATCGGCGAAACCCAATTGGCGGATTTTAATGAAAATGGGTCCTTGCCCCTGAAACCCTTTAACACTGCATTTTATAGCTTTTCGGGTCACCAAACAGAGCGTACAGTATGACCCCATTTCGGACCCGACACACTTTAGGCCCTGTTTTATTGCTTTTCGGCTCCAGAATATCGGAGCATTCCCTCTTTGTCGTACAAAAATGCCTTTTGGAACCCGAAAAATCTATATGCCGCGCTTTATAATATTTCGGCTCCGCCAGTCGGAGCCATATGGGAATGATGCGAATCGATATGGGCCGTTGATCTGCGGGCCTGAATGGGAGGCTGAGATTAACTCGACACTTCGGCAATCGGCGGGGCGGAGGGTTAATACATATGCGATCGCTGAAATGGGCGATCACCGAAACGATCTGGACCGTTGATCTGGGTGGGATGATGGACGGCTACGATTTGGTCGCTGTTTCGCCATCGGGGAAATTGTGATAAGGTTTGCGATATATAAAAATGCGGGGTTTTTACGTTATAACTCAAGTTTTATAAAAAAAATTAAGTTTAAACGGTAAAGCGGGGATATATGTAAAATGTGATATGGAGCATTGCGATAGCGATATCGCATCAGCGGAGGGGTCGGGGGCATATATATGTACACATATGAGTTGCGATACGCCAATTGCAAAATCGCATCGGCGAGGGATGGATCGGAGGTATATAAAAGGGGGCCAACAATGATCGCTGCGACCTCCGACAGCGATATCGCGTCGGAGGGGGGCAAATGAATTCGGAGGAGGGTTTTAACACTAAAGGGAGGCTTTTGTGAAATCGGAGGGGCCCTTTTAATGTTTTGAAGGGATTCTAAGGCATCGGAAGGGGTCCGATAGCCTAAAAAGATGGGTTTTAATGCTTGGAAGGAGTCCAAAAGCATTTAAGAGGAATTTTATATGTTGTGAGAAGGGTTTTGAGCCTTTAAAAGGTTAAAACATGGTTAATGATGGTTTTTATACACTTGGAAGGGATTTTATGCATAGGAAGGAGTCCTAATGCATTTGGAAAGGGATTTGAGAGGAAGAAAGGGGCAAATGAGGGTTCTTACTAAGTTTCAGATAAACTTAGCAATTCCCAAGCATACTTATGGTTATTTTTCAACCAGGGGAGGGGATATGTACATAGGGGAGCTATTTAGCATATTTTTGGTATGGGGAGGGGAAATAGATAGGGATTTACATAATAGAGTTAGAAGTTAATGTGAAAATGACAAGAAAGTGCTAAGTTTAGAGATCTTAGGCTATTTAAAGGGAAAAATGACTCAAAAGAGTGAAACAAGAGTACACCTAAGCAAAGTAGACCTTTACTTAGGCAAATGATATGAAGAATGATGAAACTAAGAGATATCAAGCAAATCTTGACCTCTTTGGGGAGGTTAGTGAATGATTTGGGGAATAAGAAGAAGGGGGAGTTAGACGTGCCTCGCTTGAGCTGCTCCAAATGGAAAAAATGCCTCATACTTGTGATCTAAATGGATATAACACTTGAAAACATGAAACTGATCACAATCATTGATTCTGCAACCTCAAAACTACTTACCCGACCTACTTACCTAGCATTTTTTCTTCTTTTTGGTTGGGTGCACTTGAACTAGCAAACCCAGCTTTTCAACTTTTCTTTTTGCTATCCTCCTATCTAAATCGATCCTTATTGCATCCAGGGGCTCAGATTAAGCTGTTGAGCGCCCTTGATTCTCTACCTATCTACAAATCTGCCAATATTAAACAGTTTGGATAGATATTCATTCTCTATATTCTAAAACAAGCAATTTAAACCTAGGGAAGCCAAGATTAAGCTGTTTGGCTTTCCCTTAACTGAAAATTCTTCAAAAATGGAATAACTCATCAAAATTGGAATACATCAGTGGAATTTAGACTAGAACACTTTCATGGCCTCTTCTTTGGCCTCTTTTTGGAAATATGGAACCTTGTAGCATGAAAAGATGACATATTTGGCATGCAAAACAGTCAATCATGAAATATGAACACCTATTGCAATAGGAGGCTAACAGTGGCTCCACTTGGGGATGGCTTTTCCTTGTGAAAATCCAAGAACAACAGGTCAGACTGCCTTGATCTTCTATTGTTGCTGTAGACTGAAACACTTCTCTGTTGGCTGCTAAATGACTGGAATTTTGAGGCCTGCACACAACACTCTTATGGACTGAATTGTTGTGAGTGTATAACACTGCCTGCTTTCTTCTGCGTTCTTATTACTATATGCATCTCTTCTTGAGCACCTGCCTTTGAAATAAACACAAAATAGGGAACAAAACTGGAGCACTTCCCTTGATTCTGTCTTGAAAAAGGGTGCTGATGTAAACTAAAAATACTCCTTTCTTTTGATACTATTTGACTGAAAAACTGCCTGCGCTCTTTTGCTGAGATTAATGCAATGACAGAGATCTAAAATGGAGGACTTGCTTTGGTTTTGCCTTTAAAGAACTTTGCTGCGATGTTCTAATATTCGGCCTACTGTACAATAAAAATAAAAGTGCTGATAATATACAAATATCCATGTACAAGGAGATATATACAGAACTGCGTTATGTTCAACAAAAGGGATCATGATAATGCTTTAACATTCGGCCATTAATAGGGCCTTCTTCAACTGTGCTGCCATCTATAGATTTGAGGAAATATGTGTTATTGCCCTGAACAGCAGAGATAACAAATGGCCCTTTCCAAAGGGAATCGAATTTTGCATGCTTTCCCTTGTCTTCCCTTCGTGAGTCCCACCTTAGAACTTTGTTGCCAACACAGAAATTCTCAGCCTTAGTCCTCTTGTCAAATATTTTCTTTAGCTTGTCTTGCAAGATCTGAGCTCTGTTGTAAACTTGCTCTTTGGTTTGCTACAAATGAATTGTTTGATTTATCCTCCTTTGTATATCATTTGGCTCAGCTTGAATCTCTTGCAGCAGCTTGATAACAGGGATTCCCAAAGATGAAGGAAATCTGGCCTCCATGCCATATACTAGCTCATAAGGGCTCATCCCAATGGATCTCTTGGTTGAAAGTTTGTCTGCCCATAGGGCATTTACCAGCTTTTTGTGCCAGTTCTTCTTGTTTTCCTCCAGCACTTTCTTTATGATGTTGATGAGGCTTTTGTTGGATGATTCGGCCAAGCCATTACCTTGAGGGTAATAGGCTGTGGAGTGGCCCAGAGTGATGTGAAATTTATGGCAAAAATTGATCATTTTCTTGGATTTGAAGGCAGCAGCGTTGTCTGTAATGATCTTCTCAGGGCAGCCAAATCTAGAAAGGATGTTGGTCTCAAGGAATTGGATAATGATGGAGTCATTGGCCTGCCTACATGGGATGGCTTCAATCCACTTGGTGAAATAGTCTGTGGCTGTTAGAATCCACTTGTGTTGGCCTGAGGAAGAGGGATGGATTTCTCCAATGAAGTCTAGACCCCATTGTTGAAAAGGCTTTTCGGTTGAGATGGGCTTAAGGGGCAAGGGCAGCAACTTTCTTTTGCCCTCAAAGATTTGGCATTTGTGGCATGAGATAGCAAACTTTTTGACATCTGCAAATAAAGAGGGCCAATAGAAACCAGCCCTTAAAATCTTGTCAGCAGTGGACTTCCAATACAAATGTCCTCCACAGTCACCTGCATGGAATTCTTTCATAACACTATCAGTTTCATTCATAGTTAAACAATTAAGCAATATGCCTTCATGGTTCTTCCAAAATAAAGCACTATCTATGACACAAAACTTTGATGCCTTCATCTTTAAAAATCTCTTTTTGGTCCTGGACAATCCTGGAGGAGCAAACAGGTTTAACAAAACATAACAAATATCAGCATACCATGGAGATTGCAAGAAGGTTTCATTGATCTATGGAGTCGCCAGCTCCTATTCATTGTCCAGCTGGTTGATGTCTAAGGCTTGAAAATATGTTTCGGACATCAGTTTGGATAAACCTTGTCCCTTTATCAGCTTGGTGGGTTTTATCTCAATGTCATACTCAAGGATTTTTGCAATCCACTTGCCTCTTTTGCCTTCTATGCCCTCTTGAGTTAATATGTCTTTTACAACAGCATTTGGGACATAGGCAATCACATGTGAATATAAGATGGAAACTCTGAAATCTTTGATTGCTTTAACAAGGGCATATGCCTGCTTCTCCATGATTTGGTACTTCAAAGGGGCATCCCTAAGGGCTCAGCTGAAAAATGCAATTGGCTTTTCGTTTCCCTGGTCATCCTTTTGCAAAAGGACAACAGCTATGGTGTGATCAGATGCAAAAGAAAAAATGATAAAATCCTTATCAAATTGAGGACTTGTGCTTGGGTTAAGGCTGATTTTATGCCCTCAAAGGCTTGCTTGGCCTCTAAGGTCCATTTTACCTTGGCATCCTTCTTTAACATGTTGCTTAACAGTCTTATCAGCTCGGCTAGATTTGGGATAAATCTCCTTAGGAAATTGATCTTTCCTAAGAAAGCTTGCAACTCTTTATGTTTCTTGGATAAGGGATTTGAAGGATGGCTTGAATTATTTCAGGATCAATTTTAATCCCATCTTTTGAAATGATATGGCCTAGTAATTTGCCTTCTTCAAGGCCAAATAAAGACTTCTTGGGGTTCAAGGAAATGCCATATTTACTACATGTTAGGAACACTTGTCTCAAGTGTTTAAGATGCTCTTGATTAGATTTGGAGAAAGGGGTAAGGTCATCAAGGTAGACAACCAAGAAATCATGGATTTCTTTGGCAAAAGCAATGTCCATGGCCCTTTGAAAGGTAGCACCTGCATTCTTTAGGCCGAAAGGCATCTTTACATACTTAAATGTTCCCCACGGTGTTGTAAAGGCTGTCTTGTCTTGATCATCCGGGTGAACCAGTATTTGATTAAAACCTGAAAAGCCATCTAGCAAAGAGATTCTAGATGACCCCACTACTCTTTGTAGGATGTGGTCCATCTTTGGCAATGGGTAGTGGTCTTTAAGGGAGACTTGGTTTAAGTTTCTCAAATCTACACAAAGCCTAATCTCACCTGTTTTCTTTCTTGTGGGAACAAGATTGGATACCCATTCTGAAAATCTAATGGGTGCTATGATACCAGCTTCAAACATCCTCTTTACTTCTTTCTCAATCAAGGGGAGAAGCATAGGATTGATTCTCCTTAATTTCTGTTTGAAGGGCTTTTGATTTGGCTTTAAAGGGATGGTATGTTGAATAACTGAGGTGTCATAGGACTTCAAGTCCTCATAACTCCATGCAAATACATCTTGGAACTCTTTGAACAAATCCACATACTTTGGTTTTTGATCAGGTGGCAGATTTTTGGACAATTTAATCATTTTGGGCTTCTCTGTTGTCCCAATGTTGTATTATTGTATGGCAGCGTTTAAGGGTTGCATCTTTGGTTTCTTAGGAACATCGTTTGCATCAAACATATCTTCTAATGGAGTGAGGCCAGCAGGCAGAAAGTTGTCCTTTAAATCAATGATTTCGGCCTCTGTTTTGGCTATTTCCTCCAAATGCATCTGTTTCAGCTCTTCTATGTTTTCTTCATCAAAGATGGTTGGTTGTAGCATTTTTCTAGCTGTTTCAGCTGTTACAGTTTGCTGGATTTGGTTTATTGCTTGCAGTTGTGGGTAATCCATGGCATCTTCATCAATTTTTAGGCCTGAAAACTCATGCTGTAAGGTAAGAAAATTGTTGATTTGAGCATCATCCTCAAATACTTGCCAATCTTTGATATTGTTAGGGACAGCAGGCCTATGCTTTATCTCAGCTGTAAAGTGGTGATTGGGCTCAAAAGGAAGCTTGCAAGTGCTAGCAAAAGTAGCTAGGCTGTGTGCATGTAGATTATGGCTTCTTGGAATTTTAGCAAGCTTGGATTCAGTGAAGGTATTGAGTATTGTAGTGGCAGCAGTCCTATAAGCTCTTAGCCTTCTATCATTGGTAACAAAGTTGCCTTTCATTTGTTGTATGATTAAATCAGAGTCACCTAAAATGGACACCTTTGCAGCTCCTAGAGATTTTATTAGCTTAAGGCCTAAAAGGAGAGCCTCATACTCTGCCATGTTGTTGGTGCAGTTGAAGTTAAGTCTGTAAGTCTGACCCTCTGCATGGCTGTTATGTGTATTGTGAATCCATATTCCTACCCCTGCTCCTAGCTTATTAACTGAACCACCAAACTCTAAATACCATGTGATTTCTTGCTTGTGGCCAGTATTAAGAGTTTCAGTCATTTTAGGATTGGGCGGACCTAGGTTTTGTGCTTCGTGTGGTTCTTCTTGTATGCTAGTTGCATTGACTGTTTTGACAGTTTCTTGGGTATGGGCAACCGATTCCTCATTCATGCATGTTTCTTGTTCTAAAGCCAAAGGCTTATTATCAGCTGGAGGACTTGTTTCATCATTAAACAAAATGAAAGAATCCATATCAGAATGGATTGAATAGATAGGGAAGTTTTGGGGCTTTTCCTCACTACTTACCACATACTTCATCAGTGTTTCTCTATATAGTCTCTTTGGTTGCCCAAAGACTGATATAATGGCATAAGAGAGGTCTAATTGGAGAGATCCTTGGAGTTTTGCTCCCCAAGATCTTGATAATAGCATGCCATACTTTGGTGGAATGTCAACAACCACCGCATCCATGAGGATTGTCTTGTTTGGGTATTGGACTAAGGAGACACATAAGTCTTTGATAAAGCCTAAACACTTGACTTGACTTGAGTCAAAGGAGAATAGATCTTTGTAGGGTCATGTAACATCAAGGTTTAGCTTCTCCATTACAGCTTTGGGCATAAGGTTGTGTGAAGCACCTGAATCAAACATGGCATTATGCAAGACTTTGTCATGTATGTGTAAACTGACATAAAAGGGTAGAACAGCTCCATGTGCTGATTTGCCATCGACTTCAGGTCTGAAAAGTAATTCAGGTTGATCATCTAATACATTCACATCATCCCTATTCTCTGGCATTTGCAGCGATCTTTTGATTTGCTGTCTATATACATCATGCTTAGCAAGTTCAGATAGAGGGATGGATATCTTAAGTTTACCTATTTCTGCCTCTAAATCAAATGGTTTTTGTGATTGAGTTTTGGTATTATGAGTGGCAGCTTTTCCTTTTTCGACTGTGTTATCAGCTATTTTCTTTTGATTATCAGAATCATCTTGAGGTAATTCTGTTTCGGGAAGGCTTTTAGGAGTGCTGTTCAAATCTTCTTTTGAGGAAGAAGGTAGCAGAGGCTGATCATTAGAGGGCTGCATGTCTGGTGTGTCTGTTATATCCTCTATGGTCACTTCTTTTGGATTTGGGACTGTTTTATCAGCAGTTTCTATGGAAGCAGCCTTGTCCTTAATCTTCTTGGGCTGCTTTGATTCCTTTTGTTTGATGGGCTCGGGCACATCAATTGTTCTAGTTCTCAGTTTATATTGTTTGTGCACTTCATACACAGCTGAATCATAACCTTGTTTAAAGTCAAAAGACTCACCAGACTGAGTCTGAAATTGATTAAAGTCATGCTCATATTGGTCTTGTTGGGTTATAAAAATTGTTGCTCACCCTTCAAATCCATCAAATTCATATGAGTGTCTTCTATGGGCTCACTAGATGTAGATGCTTCTGTATAGTTTTCTTGGAAAGGAGGCCTTATATCATGGTCTGGGCTAGACCTACCAGCGTTTGTGTTCTGAGTTTTCCTGAAATTTGGGTTCCTTATGGTATTGGGTTGTTGTCCTTCCCATGATGATTTCCTCTCAACACTCTCTACTCTGTCTCCCAGCCTGTGCATGCCACTGATAATAGCATCCAACTTTTGGTCTAAGGCTGAGGGTTCCTCTTTAAAGGTAGTTCTTCTCTCAGTTCTAGCTCTGTTTCTTTTGGCAATTAAGTTTGCCTCCACACTAACAGAAACATTTTGCATGTCTGCAAGGCTTTGAGGGGATCTCTCCCTAAATTTATATGCCATGTCAATATCAAAACCATCAGGGAATTTATACAACGCAAGGTCAGGTGGAGGTCTGAGGTTCTGTGGGATTGCATTATAAACATTGTTAAATCTTGCACAATAGTCTAAGACAGCCTCTTGAGGGCCTCTTTTGATGGTGTCATATTCAGATAATATGTGCAGGGGATCCTTCTTTTTCTCCCATCTGTTAAGAAATGTTTGGTAAAGGGCCTCTGGGTTAGCTATGGAATTTGCAGCAAGGCCTCTAAACCAGGGCCTTACATCTCCTGTTAAACTTTGGACAAAAATCTTCATTCTTACACTATCATCATCTATCTCGTAGTTCTCAAAGTAGTCTTGCATCTTATTGGTATGTTGCAGGGCTGTGCAAGAACCAGTACCATCAAAATATGTGATTTTAGTTTGGTAATCCTGAGGCATAGCCCCAGGATTTGCAGGTAACTGTAAGGGTGCATATCTATTAGCCATATTAACAGGTATAAGTGGAACAACAGGGATAAATGGAACGACTGGAACAGTGGTAATAACAGTGGTAATGGGAGTATGTGCAGTGAATGGAGGTGTGGAAGGAGTGCTTTGAGAGGTGGATGATGAACTAGGGGAAGTAGGGGTTGAACGAAATAAAACTTTGACAGGGGTTGGAACACAGCTTGGCTGAACTGTTTCAGGACTAGAATCAGCAAAATCCTCTATTCGCTCTAGTTTCCTGAGGTTTCTTGGGATTAAATTCGGATTTTCAAAAGCAGCTGGGGGATTTGGGTCTGGATTTGACCTTGTATAACGTGAATTCTTTTTGGGAGCCAGCTTCTAGCTTGTTTTTTGGGGATTTTTCTAAGAATATATGGGTTAGAAAGAAACTTTTGAAGGTCTGGTTCTTTCCCAGCGGAGCTTTCCAACTTGATTTGTGAAATTATCTGAGGATTGTCCCCAGTGGAGTCGCCATTATGTTATCACTCAGGTTGTCCCTAAGCTCCTTAAGGGATACGGCCGAGGTAACCACAAACCAATCTTTGGACTGCAGGTCCTAGCCTACCTGCAGTCAGAGAGGGCTCTCTCTTTAAAATTTAGCTTTGTTTTGGGTTTATTTTAGGCTAGTTATGGTGTACATGGGTTTTGTTTTGATTTTGGTGGGAAGGAGGATGTTTTCAAGCAGAGTTTGGATGCATAGTGGGAGAATTTTAGACCATTGGGCATGGAGTCATGGTTTAGGGTTGCTGGTGCGTTTTCTTGGTCACAAGAGGAATACAGAGCAGGATAGCTACACATAAAACAATACCAATTGCTAAAAAGACGGAACGAAGGCCAGAGATGAAAGGCATCTAAGGATCTTTCATCAGCTAGCAGAGAAGGAAGGTGAATGAATGTTTATCTAGGAGCAGTCAAGGATTCCTAAATAACAGTCATATGTGATGAAATAGAGCAAATACGAGCCATGAAGTATTCATATTTATGCTTAAATTAGAAGAAAACATATAGAAGTCTCAGAAACTAAGCATAGATTGCTGCTAGGCAAATTCTAAGCTAATCTTTCTTTCTGCAACTTGGATCATGACATATAGATGGTATAACATATATAAATTGAAAAATAGAGACAAGGAAGACTTATTGAGCCATGTGGGAGCACAAGAATCATGTAGTCACTCTTCAGCCATTAAACATCCAACAGAAAGTCCATCAACAAGATCTTCAACTATCTTTGATTATAGAAGTTCTCAAACATACAGTGCGAGTCTCTCTTGAACAAATCAACCAACCAACCCTTTTTTCATAACAGAGGGTGGTTTAAATAGAAAAATATCTACAAACAACAGATCTAAGACAGATCTCATGAAATAAATGTCTTTAACCTAATTTGTACAGAAATAAATGCAAGAAATATCTATCTAACAGCTGCGCTGGGGCAGCTGGCATCTCAAAATATCTATCTAAGGTTGCGTAGGGGCAACCGCCTCAAAAATGAGTTGAAATATGTCCTTATGGCTCTGTGCTGTTCAATTAGCCATAACTGTGCTTTGGGCTTTGATCGCTGCCCTCAAGGGCGGCCAAATACATTGTTTTGGTAATAACTGGGCTTTAAAATCATTCATCTGTGCCTGCAAGTGGTTCTGCTGCCTTAAGTAGCCAAAACTATGAGTTGGTGAGCCTTTATGGCTCAAAGCTGCTTTATTGACTTTGCTGGGGGCTCTTTAATGTTTTCCTGCTTCGGAATTAAAGTCTTCCACTGATATTTCTTCACTGATAGACTTTGCCGCTTCACTGATACACTTTGACACTGAATCGGGCCACTTCTCTTTCCTGATATACTTCAAACTGTCTAATCACCCCTTTTCTGCCTATTCAAGGCAACAATAACTGCTGCAAATGATTTCTGTGGCCTTTGGGATGCTATCGGCGTTGGTTGATAAAAAATAGTATTAAAATCTGAGAAAACGCTGCAAAAAGGAGGATTTGTATGCTGCCGACTGTGCTGAGGCCGAGACTGGCTTTCTGGAGCAAAACAAGGCTTTGGAGCTATCCAAAATGGCTTAGAAATGCATGATTTCCCTTATCGGGAGCCGGGGCGGGCGCTGGAAGAAGTCCTGTAAAAATGGCCATTTTCCTTTTATAAGGAAAAAATGCCTTAAAACATGAAATTTTATCAAAAATGGGGCGGGAGCGATCACTGTTCATTGGATTAAATCCTGGCCATTGGATCCAGCGCGGGCCGATCCAACGGCTGGCGCTAAATCGGCGATTTGACGGATCGGCGGTCCCAATCTAAAATACCTCCGACGAGCGATATAGTTGGCAGACCCGAAAATGCATTAAGGCCCTCTTTATTTAAAATTGGGTCCGGCCTATCGACGGAACCCAATCGGCGGATTTTAATGAAAATGGGTCCTTGCACCCGAAACCCTTTAACACTACATTCTATAGCTTTTCGAGTCACGAAACAGAGCGTACAGTACGACCCCATTTCGGACCCGACACACTTTAGGCCCTGTTTTATTGCTTTTCGGCTCCGGAATATCGGAGCATTCCCTCTTTTCCGTACAAAAAGGCCTTTTGGAACCCGAAAAATCTATATGCCGCACTTTATAATATTTCGGCTCCGCCAGTTGGAGCCATATGGGAATGATGCGAATCGATATGGGCCGTTGATCTGCGGGCCCGAATGGGCGGCTGAGATTAACTCGGCACTTCGACAATCGATGGGGTGGAGGGTTAATACATATGCGATCGCCGAAATGGGCGATCGCTAAAACGATCTGGACCATTGATCTGGGTGGGATGATGGACGGCTGCGATTTGGTCGCCGTTTCGCCATCGGGGAAATTGCGATAAGGCTTGCGATATATAAAAATGCGGGGTTTTTACGTTATAACTCAAGTTTTATAAAAAACTTAAGTTTAAACGATAAAGCGGGGATATATGTAAAATGTGATATGGAGCATTGCGATAGCGATATCGCCGTCGGGTGCGATAGCGATATCGCATCGGCGGAGGGGTCGGGGGCATATATATGTGCACATATGAGTTGTGATACGCCGATTGCGAAATCGCATCGGCGAGGGATGGATCGGAGGTATATAAAAGGGGGCCAACAATGATCGCTGCGACCTCCGACAGCTATATCGCCTCGGAGGGGGGCAAATGAATTCGGAGGAGGGTTTTAACACTAAAGGGAGGCTTTGTGAAATCAAAGGGGCCCTTTTAATGTTTTGAAGGGATTCTAAGGCATCGGAAGGGGTCTGATAGCCTAAAAAGATGGGTTTTAATGCTTGGAAGGAGTCCAAAAGCATTTAAGAGGAATTTTATATGTTGTGAGAAGGGTTTTGAGCCTTTAAAAGGTTAAAACATGGTTAATGATGGTTTTTATACGCTTGGAAGGGATTTTATGCATAGGAAGGAGTCCTAATGCATTTGGAAAGGGATTTGAGAGGAACAAAGGGGCAAATGAGGGTTCTTGCTAAGTTTCAGATAAACTTAGCAATTCCCAAGCATACTTATGGTTATTTTTCAACTAGGGGAGGGGATATGTACATAGGGGAGCTATTTAGCATATTTTTGGTAGGGGGAGGGGAAATAGATAGGGATTTACATAATAGAGTTAGAAGTTAATGTGAAAATGACAAGAAAGCTCTAAGTTTAGAGATCTTAGGCTATTTAAAGGGAAAAATGACTCAAAAGAGTGAAACAAGAGTACACCTAAGCAAAGTAGACCTTTACTTAGGCAAATGATATGAAGAATGATGAAACTAAGAGATATCAAGCAAATCTTGACCTCTTTGGGGAGGTTAGTGAATGATTTGGGGAATAAGAAGAAGGGGGAGTTAGACATGCCTCGCTTGAGCTGCTCCAAATGGAAAAAATGCCTCATACTTGTGATCTAAATGGATATAACACTTGAAAACATGAAACTGATCACAATCATTGATTCTGCAACCTCAAAACTACTTACCCGGCCTACTTACCTAGCATTTTTTCTTCTTTTTGGTTTGGGTGCACTTGAACTAGAAAACCCAGCTTTTCAACTTTTCTTTTTGCTATCCTCCTATCTAAATCGATCCTTATTGCATCCAGGGGCTTAGATTAAGCTGTTGAGCACCCTTGATTCTCTACCTATCTACAAATCTGCCAAGATTAAACAGTTTGGACAGATATTCATTCTCTATATTCTAAAACAAGCAATTTAAACCTAGGGAAGCCAAGATTAAGCTGTTTGGCTTTCCCTTAACTGAAAATTCTTCAAAAATGGAATAACTCATCAAAATTGGAATACAGCAGTGGCATTTAGACTAGCACACTTTCATGGCCTCTTCTTTGGCCTCTTTTTGGAAATATGGAACCTTGCAGCATGAAAAGATGACATATTTGGCATGTAAAACAGTCAATCATGAAATATGAACACCTATTGCAATAGGAGGCTAACAGGAGGGAGAGAAACTTCCTGTAACCCATCAAGTTTTTTCACGAACTTTGATATTGAAGGGCGAGCTCACTCAGGAGGCATGGACTTGATCAAGGCAGAGAAGGCGTTTTGGTGAGCTGCCTCCTACGGCGAAGCCTCCGGAGGGGCCATCCTGAGCGGCAGAAGATCGGTTCAGACCTAATGTTTGCAGGTGGCGACTGGAGTAGAGCGCGCGTTGATCCCACTTGTTGTAATTCTTATGTTTATGCTTTTGTTTTTCTCTACAATACTTTTGTGTTTTCTCTTACTTGGAGTAGGTGACAACACGACTCCTTCACAAGATTATATACACATGGATATATTTCACAGCAAAAAGATGAAATGAAACAGAGTTTGCAGTTGCAACAATAGATTTGAAAAATAATATCCAAGTCTGTGACTGTCATGCCGAGAGGCAAATTTATAATCTCTTACAAATAATTGTTTCATAGTATTATGAACATACCCTACTCGAAAATGAATAAAATTAACATGAAGAGATAACATAACGTGATTTCCTCTTGATTTGCTATCAACGAAGCAAATCATGAGGCTGAATATCTGCATTCACTAATTCCTCGCTCGCCTAGTTTGCCTTCCTTGATGGTTGACTTTTGCTTTGAATGAGATGCTACGGTGATTTCCTTATTGATCCAGGTTATGAAGATAGTTACAAGTCACTGTGCCATCTATTTTTCACTTGGCCATATGTCTAGTTCCTTGGTTGCAATTTCAGAACCTACCAAACCTTCAATTTTGATGCAGAATCAGTCATTAGCTGCAGAATTGGTGCAATTCAGTAGCTCATGCAAATATTAAGTTAAATAATATATAACAATGGCACTTATGAAACCAAATATGACTAGATACTTGGTATTCCATAAAAATTGTAAACTGATGCCCAATTTAGAGTTATTATAGTAAAAAAGAAGGAGGATGGAGTATAAGATGGTGGTCAAAAAGAGGCAATTTTTGGGTTCAACATTCCCCCACACAGAAGACATTGCATGTCCTCATGAAAAATTTCAAAATTTTTGATCTTTCTCTGTCATTGAGCATCTTCAGAAGCCTAAGCAAGGACATCTAAGTTAGTCCTTTTTGTTTTCTTGACAATGACTGCTTCCATCATTGGTTTCTTCATTAAGATTATGTTCTACAAACTTGTGATCTTTTTCTTAAGAAATTGATTTTTGGTTTTCAATTTCTTATTTTTCTCATACCATAAACCAAGATGTAACAAGATGTTGTGATTTTGAGTTCTCTAGATTTCATTTTTTGCCTTTACTAGTTCATTTTCCTGCTTCAAATGTCTATTTAGTACCTCCAATTCATAGATTTCCTCCTTGAGAGTGTTTACAATTTGGGATTCTTCTAGAGGATAAAAATGAATAATTTATTCTTGGTTTGAGGATGATTCAACAATATTTCCTGTAACTCTTTGTTCTATAGACTCTATGTAGTCGTATATTTCTTTCTGGAGAGGATCAATTTCTGGAGTTCTCCTAGATGGACTGGAAACTGGTGATGGAACTCTTGGTTATTCTCCTTCTTCTAAATTGAAAAATTCTGGAGATTGTTGAGACTATGCATGTATTGGTTTATTAAGCCTTGCACTTTTTCTTATAGTTGATGGTGGTTTTTTCAGTATGTTAGTGTTAGTCTTTGTAGCCTTCCTCCAGTGATCAAACATGCTCTTACAAAGTGATTTTAAGGTGTCAAGGTCAAATTTTGTCATTTCAGTGAGTCTTCGAGCAAAATTTGGTCACTAGGCATTGGGTCTAGGGATTGCTTTTACTCGTGTCAAAGTTGTCCAAATGTCGGTCCATGTCATCATTCAGCTGAGTGTACCATCATTCAGAGGGTTGTCATCATCATGTCAAGTTCCAATGGGTCATTTTACACCTTGTTCATGCTTCAGTTGCACCTAGGTATGGTCATTTCCCTCTCTTAGGGTTTTGAAGGAAATTTCTCTTGGACGGTCAAATCATCAGCAAAACTTGTATCCTGATGTTCATCCACCTTCCCCTATCCTTAATGTACCTTATTAAACACTTCCCATCACTGAGATTCCCCAAATTCCTCATTTTCGCACAAACCCTAGTTTCTTGCTACAACTTGACAATTTTCAAGGCTAGGCCTGTGTTTTTCCCTTTTGCACCCCTTCCCCTCACTCAATTTCAGAGATTACACTTTCCCCTACTTCCTAACATCCCTCCCTACTTCCAAAAATTTCCTCAAGAATTTAGAAGCTCCCTATCCCCTTCATTTCGCTTCATTTTGACAAATCTCTTGTTCCACACATCGGGGTAGGTTTTACTCAAATGATGTTTCTGAGCAAGGAAAGATGAATTTGGAAAAAATGAGAGATTGTTTTGTCCACAACAGGCCAAGGAAGAAAAACCTCCTTCACTTTTTACACAGGTATCATGGTTTTAGAGAAATTTCAAAAATACAATTGCCTCGAGAGAATTGATGCACCTCTGAAGTGACCTTGGGAAAATCACGTTTTCTCCTAGCTTGGTTGGCCAAATGACTTTCTTGATGAGTCAAATGATAACTAGACACAAATATATTTCCAATGAGCTATCATGAGCTCAATTTTGAGTTGAGGAAGGCATTCAAAAGTTGAATGTAACAGCGCTCTGCCTTTAGGCAGCCTCATTTGGCACATTTTGACCAGTTTTAGGAGATTTGATTTTTGATAGGGAAAATGAAATCCAAATTGAAAAATACTAGTTGGCTTGGAAATTCGACTCAAATACCTTTCCAACAAGCTATTCTGTGCCCAATTTGGACACCAGGAAGTCCTCCAAAAGGCTCCTGCAAAAAGGTGCGGTGCACTGGGGAGGCGCAACGCACTGGGAGAAATTTTCCAGTGTAAATTTACACTGACGCGGCGCACTGGGCTAAAAGGCCTGAAATTCATTGAAATATTCCTCCAAATTTAAAATTATTCATTCCACAAGTAGGTAGAGCCTCCATTTTTTTGTTTCATCCAAGTTTGTGCTAGGGTATGGTGGTTGATGGATGGTAATGGTTCAAACAAAAACTCAAACTATACCATGTCAAAATCTTCACATGAAAATTGTTGTTTAGGGTTTTCACCAAATTAATTCCCCCATCCCATTTCTTCCTTATTTCCATAATTCCTAAGTTTCCCTACTCCCTAAAAACATCAAACCCCTATCCCAAATTCTCTGTCCCAAAATTCTCAAATTCCAAAACCCAAACCCTAACCCTACCAAAACTATCCTAACCCTATACATAAAACCCTCAAACCCTCCTACATTTTCCTAATAAAATTTGTCCCAATAGTCCCTAATCCATCACTATTTTTCCCTCCCCTTACTGTCCCTCATGTCATTGTTTTCTCTTGGTGACAAAGGTCAAGCACATCATCAAAGGCATTACAAGACAGTGTGACATATCAACACCTATTTGTCCAAGACAGTTTGTCCACCAGCAGACATGACATCTGATCCGTCATATGATCATGAAGAAGAGACACACAGTGATTCGCCAACAGAGGTACATGCACCCAAGAGGCCTCATAGAGGTGGCAAACATATTCGAGAATCACCAAGCTGCCCAAAGGAGGAGGGTGGAGTTTACTTCACTTGAGCAGGAGATCAATGCCGATCGAGAGATTTGGCTCGAGAGGATCAACATCCACTTAGAGAAGCTATTGGCGAAAGAAAACAAGGACAAGTACATGCTCAGGCACATGAAAAACCATTATTGGGCACGAAATCATGTTTGCAAGGCACGAATCAGGAATTTAAAGGCAAAACTAAAGAAGGCAATAAGGAAGCAAAAGAGGCAAAGGGAGCTTGATCGTCTTCAGATATTGGCCAAAGCCTCTTTAGCCCAGCATAACACTTAATGAAGAAGCTCCAGCCCAAATTTCAAGAAATTTGGGACATTTTTGGTATTTTGGCAAATTTTGTACAAAAAACAGGGTTTTTCTCCTTGTGCGCCGCGCCACCTGGTGCGCGCTTTTGCTAGGGAGCTCCAAATTGCAAAAAGTTTGCATTTTTGGATTTGGCATGAAAAATCATGACTGCTGGTGTATGGCCAAGAATTTTGGGCAATTTTTGAGTCCCCAGGAGGTCAAAAACACTCACAAAATGACCTCTCTGCCCCTATTTTGACACACAGGAAGCAGTCCCGGGAGATTACAGTTTTGGAGGGGCAAATGACATCCAAATTGAAAAATTCCACTTGGGTTGGAAAGTAGACAAGCAGGGATTTCCAATGAGATATCTTGGGCTGAATTTGGATGTTAGGAAGTGCCTCAAAATCAGCCCCCAAGTGGCGCGACGCATACAGATTTTGGCGCGGCGCACAGAGGATTTTTGCTCAATTTTTCACCTTCCAGCGCAGAAATTCGGCTAGTTTGACTAGTTTTGCTTTGTGATGTAATTTTTGATCTATCTTGATGTAATTGGATAAAAATAATGTAATTTTGGCACTTATTTACTTGTTCTAGAGGATTCATTCACTAAAAAGTGAAAATTGAATGAATGAATCAATTTCCTACCTTATAGAGGCAAGTTGTTTTGATTGCCTAGATTTTAGTGCTTTGTTTAGAATTGGTTGAAACAGCTCCTAGAATGATGTGCTTGACCCCTAGAGGCAAGGGAATGGGTTGGGCTAGTCTATATCATGTAATTCCTAAGTCATTTTCAGGGTTGGATACTTGGGATTGCTTTGGCATATCATTGTACATTCTATCTCTGCATTTTTGGCTAAGGAAAGACTAGGGTTTTGTAGCACTGTTTGGGATCCATGTGGCTTTATATTTTGATGGTGTGCTTCTCTAAGTAATTGTAAGTTCATTAGTGTTATGTGTATCATTTCCTATCTCTTCTTCTGAATTTGAACAAATGAGTGATTAAGGTGGAATTCATTAACTGTTATGCTCTGCCTTTGAATTTGTTTAAATTTCCATGTTTTCATCTATTTAAGGAGAATTCTTGAGACTCTCTTGCTCTCCTTAGCTCCTCACCAGTCCGATCTATTCATTCACTCAATTTAAAGCATCAAAACAATTGACTTCCTTGCCCCAATCAGAACTCTGCAGAAACTATGCCTCATCCCCGAGCCCAATTTGCCTTTCCTTGTTTCCAACACAAAACCCCCAAAAAATCAAATCAAACCCTTGTACTTCATACCTAGCCTAAAATTAGTTTGTTTTTCAGTCATCTCGAGCCCTATCGCTTGTATTTTGCGGAGATCGACCCGGAGAGAGCCCTCTCCTATCCTCGTAGGGCTAGCTACGAGGCTGAGCGTGGCTTGATGTGGACCTAGAACCTTGTCTTTTCAGCCTGAGGCAAATCTAGGCTCTAACACAGTAGTTTGAGAA
Organism: Pinus tabuliformis; assembly: GCA_031772625.1. Classification (NCBI taxonomy): domain Eukaryota; kingdom Viridiplantae; phylum Streptophyta; class Pinopsida; order Pinales; family Pinaceae; genus Pinus; species Pinus tabuliformis. The sequence goes on from CM062818.1 coordinate 2,063,417,009, forward strand.
TGCTTTTTGATTTCTTCTTTCTCTGTTTCTTCTTTCGATGAACTTTCCCTTCTATTTTTGCCTATCTTTATTCCAACATTCTTCTGCTTAAGAGTTTCTAACACATTTATAAGAGGGGTTTCATCACCAGAGTGCTGATCTTTCTATGTTTCTTGTGCATGTGAGTTTTCTTTAGCGTTTGAGGGAAATTTTCTTCTCCTCTTCCTGGTGTTATCACTATTTTCTTCTTGTTCAGCTTCTTTGAAATGATTTCTAATTAGAAAATCCTCCCATTTATCCCCTTATATTTTGAGATGGGCTTCAATTAAAATTTTCACTAATCCATGATGATATAGGGCATTATCTATGGATTGTATCTTCCTCTGAATATTTCCAGCCATTTTTCTCAAACTATTAAGCAGGAATTAAGGTAGGTTGATTTCATTACCATTAAGAAAATTCATCATCAGGAGAGCATGGTAAAAGAACATGTTCCCAAACCTACCCTCACAAGTTATGAATTTTTGAATAATTAACAACAAATTCCTCCATTTATTCTTTAAGGTTGTGACTGGAATTCCCTTCTTAAAGATAGAGATATCCATACCTGGGTTTTTAAGGAAGATTTCCCAATCTTTCTCTTTGATCTTTTATTTTTTGAACCAGCTTTCCCTGATTCTTGGCAATCCGGTAGCTTCTACTACGAATGACTGTCAAAACTAATTTCATGTCCCCAATCTTTTCTTCTATTCCATCATATGCTCGAGCAAAGTATTTTTTCAGTTCTTTCTCGTGCCCGTCAAAGTTTTCCACAAATTCTAGCCACTGCGCTTGCTGTAGCTGATGTTTAACCTGCGGGTATCCTTCAAGGAATTTAGCCCCATTTGGCTCTGAGTATATAATGACTCCCATGTTGCAGAAGACTTAGCCCCCACTTTCATTTTTGGCAGGGTTATGGAAGAAATTTAGTTATGGAATGGGCCTGAGAGACAAAATTTAGGTAAGGGGTAGTTTTGGCAATGAAACAAGGCTGATTGAAATGGATATGATGCAAGAACTGTGCATGAAGTGGAATGATATACAGGGAGAAGAGAATGAATTATATCAAGGTTTCATGACAAATTTGGCTGACAAGACATATATTTTCGTTAAGATCAAAGTTGTGCAAGTAATGAAAATAATCATTATCCAGAATGACAATAGCAATAGTCATTCATCTTTTATTTCATAATTCAATGCTTTTATGTTTATTATCTAATTAATATCTACATACCTTATATATTTTCCTTAATGATCTTTTATTTGTCTTTTTGTAGGTTGTAGTCAACTTCTCTAGCTGTGATATTCATTAAATTTTGTTTAGCCATAATCTTCATTTTCCCTGGTCATAATATGCCAAGTTAGCTACAAAATTCTATCAGAGTTGTAGATTGTTGACAATTTTGTTGCTGCCTTATTTTTCAAAAGAGGAAAGACAAATAACAAGAAAATGGGTCTAAAATAGGGATTTAAAAAGAAAATCTAAGTTGCCAAGAATTCTTGGTTTTCAACCTAGATTTTTTGTATGAACATGTCAACAATGTTTGTTTTCATGTTTATACAATTATTATTATTATTATTATTATTTTTAATTATTTATTTTTTAGATTTTTTTTAGAGAACATAAGGCAATTTGAAAATTAAGTTGGAGAGGAAGAAGAATCTTTCCTAACCAACTTCAGATCAAGATTATCTTGCAAATTTTTAATGAACTCCTCTCTTGTCAATGGTTTATGATATATTTGTAATCTATGACCATTTACAAGGAAGGTTACTTTCTCTTCATCAATGGTTCTGATTCTGACTACTCCATTATCAAAGACAGTTTCAATCTCATAAGGACCAAGCCAATGAGTTTGAAATTTTCCTTGAAAATATTTAAATTTTGAATAAAAAAGCAATGCCCAATCACCAGGCTGAAATTTTCTTTCTTTGATAAACTTATCATGCCACCTGGATCTTTGTTGTTGGACTATATTGGTTCTATGAATAACATCTTGTCATATCTCATCAAGTTCATTCAATTGCTCCATTCTTTGTCTTTGGGCTTCTAATAGATCAAGACCCAATTTGACTGTTGTTTTAAAAGTATTTATCTGGAACTCAATAGGAAACAAGACTTGCTTTCCATAAACAAGTTCATAAGGAGTGTGTCCTGTTGTGTTTCTCCATGTGGTACAATATTCCCATAAAGCTTATGGAAGATTTTCTACCCAATCCCTTCTATGCAAATGCACACTCTTGGTAAGTATTGCTTCAATTACTTTATTGGTAGGTTCAACTTGTCCATTGGCTTATGGATGATACTGAGTTGACTTCCGATGTTTGATTTTGTACTCCTCCATTATCTTCTATACCAACTTGGATGTAAATTGAGTGCCATGATCTATCACAATTTCACTTAGGACACCAAAATGAGTAAAACTATCCTAAAAAATAAATGAAACTACAACATTTTCAATAGAAAAATGAGGTGCTTTAGCTTCTACCAATTTTTTGACATAGTCTGTACAAACAAGAATGTACCTTTTTTGTCTTGATGATGGATTGAGTGGACCAAGAAAATCCAAAGCCCATTTCTCAAAAGGTTCAATAAGTACCTGAGGTTGTAGAGAAATTTCATCCGAAGGAACAGGTTTCCCCTTTCTTTGACAATTGTCACATCTCTTAACATATTCCTTGGTATCCTTAAAAAGAGAAGGCCAATAATATCCTAAGAGAAGGACTTTATAAGAAGTTCTTTTATCAGCGAAATTTCCTCCACATGGTTCATCATGACAATATTTTAATATCTTTGTTACTTCATCCTCTCTAACACATATTTGAATGATTAAGTCAGGTCATGTCTTATACAATTCTTCGTTTATCCATGAAGAAGATGCACTAGTTTGAATAAACTTTCTTTTCTCTTGAGGAGACAAGTATGATGGTAAATTCCATGCAGCTAAACAATTAGCAATATCTGCAAACCAAGGAGATTTAATTGATACTACAAAAATATATTCATGAGGAAAATTGTTGGGTTGTGTTATATTCTTTCCACGACTATCCCACGTAGTTAACCGGGGGGTTAGAAGGGGGGCAGAGCCCCCCTTCGTTGTACCGATTGCGTAGTAGGGGGAGTCACAGGGGGTTTGAGGGGTGCAGGTAACCCCACTCTATGGGGTCTGGGGCAGTGCCTTGGAAAATTTGGTTTTGGACCCTATGTTAGGTTGGGCGGACCTACCTATGGTTTTGTGCATGATTTTCACACATGGTTTTGGACGCGATGGTATTCGGTCCATGGTTTTGGACACGATGGTTTTTGGTCCATGGTTTTGGACACGATGGTTTTTGGTCCATGGTTTTGGACACGATGGTTTTCGGTCCATGGTATTGGATGCTTCGGCATGTATAAATATGTATTGTAACATTGAAAGGAACATAATGAAAAATCAAGCTAGTAGTCCCAGTTTTGGGATCCATGGGAAAATCTCTATGTATATGTGTTTTAGGTGTTATGCTCTCGCATTTTTTATTTTCTGTTCTTAGAATTCATATGCAGGTAATTTTTGTACAGGGTTAAAACCTACATTTGGTATCATAGCTATTTTGGATTCAAGGGGACACCTTTGTTGCTGAGGGGTTTTGCTCGGGCCTGTGGTAGACCCTGTTCAGTGGGAGATCTGGGAGATCGATTCTGGTGGTGAAAGAAGATGGCGAGCAGTGGAAAGATAGAGATCGAGAAATTTAATGGTCAGAGTTTTGAGTTGTGGAAACTCAAGATGGAGGATATTTTGGTGGATAAAGATCAGTGGATCACGGTAGATCTGGGTACTAAACCAACGAGAGCGTCCAATGAAGAATGGAAGAAGTTGGATCAGAAGGAAAAGAGCATAATACGGTTGTGTGTCTCAGATTCAGTATTGCTGAATGTATCAGGGGAAGCTACGACAAAGGCTTTGTGGGATAAGTTAGGGACATTGTACCAATCTAAGTCTCTGGTGAATAAACTGTTCCTACAGAAAAAGTTGTATAACCTAAGGATGAAAGATGGAGACTTGGTGATAGAGCATCTAAACGCATTTAATATTGTGGTAAGTCAGTTAGCATCTGTTGATATTAAAATTTCAGATGAAGATAAGTGCATCAGTTTGTTGTGTTCTTTACCAGATTCATGGGATAGTCTGGTTATTGCAATAGGTAGCAATGCAACTGCCTTGTAGTCTGATGAAATAGTCTCATCCTTGCTGACGGAGGAGATAAGATGGAAAAATATGGAGAGCTAGAATGGTGATGCCTTGTTTGTACGAGGACAGTCCCAGAACAGAAACAAAAAAAGTTTATCGAGTGGGAGGTATAAATCTAGAGGGAGATCTAAATCTCCAGGAAAACCTGTAAAGGTGGTGTGCTGGAAATGCGAAAAGGAAGGGCACTACAAAAGGGACTGTAAATCTAAAGCTCCTGAAAAAGGAAAGCGATCTGATGATGCTCCTTCTATAGAGGCAAAAACCACCTCAGATGAAGGTGGGGATGTGTACTTAGCTTCTTCAAGTACACATGTAGATCACGAGGCATGGTTGATTGACTCAGGTGCATCCTTTCACTTCACTCCCCATAGAGAGTGGTTCTGTGAGTATGAGAAATATGATGGTGGTGATGTCTTCTTGGGGAATGACAGGAAGGCTAGAATCGTTGGTTGTGGAAAAGTAAAGTTGAAGTTGCAAGGTGGAAGGGTTAGAACACTTCCAGGTGTTCTGCGTATTCCTGCATTAGCCAGAAATCTAATTTCTATAAGCAAGCTGGATGATGCAGGTGTAAAAACAGTGTTCAAGAAGGATACCTGTAAGATGGTTCGGGGAGCACTGGTATTGATGCAAGGAGTTTGGATTGGAACTCTGTACAAGCTGCAAGGTAGCACTGTTGTTGATGGGTGCAACAGTTCTATGGTTCCTGAAAGTGGAGCAGAAAATCTAGTGGTCTCTAGAGAGAAAACCATGTTGTGGCATCAAAGGCTTGGACATATTGGAGAGAAGGGCCTTCGAATACTTCATGGTAAATGTATGGTAGAAGGTATAAGTAATAGCTCTCTGGATTTTGATTTTTGTAAAAATTGTGTATATGGGAAGCAGAATCGGGTGAGTTTCCCCTCTGGTGGTAATAGGGCGAAAAAGATATTAGAGCTTGTGCACAGTGATGTGTTTGGACCTGTGAAGGTTCCATCACTCGGTAAGTCTGTGTACTATGTATCATTTATAGATGACTTCTCAAGGAATACATGGATATATTTCCTTAAGAAGAAATTTGAAGTCTTTGACATGTTTAAAGAATTTCAGGCTCTGGTGGAAAACCAAACATAGAAGAACATAAAGGTGCTAAGGACAGATAATGGTGGAGAGTTTTGCAGTAAGGAATTTGAATAATTATGTAAGAAGTGTGGTATAGCACGGCAGAAAACTACTCCTTATACACCTCAGCAAAATGGAGTTGCAGAAAGAATGAACAAGATGTTGATGGAAAGGGCAAGAAGCATGCTCAGTGGTGTTGGGTTAGGACAGAAATTCTGGGTAGAGGCGGTGGAGACAGCATGTTACCTGGTCAATAGATCACCTTCATCAACATTGGAGGGTAAGACCCCACAAGAGGTATGGATTGGTAAGAAACCCTCTCTTTCACATCTGAGGGTATTTGGATGTGATGCATATGTACATGTTCCAAAGGAGAAAAGAACCAAGTCAGATAGTAAATCTGAAAAGTGCATCATTATTAGGTATAAGGATGGTTTAAAGGGTTATAAGCTTTGGAACCCAGTAACAAGGAAGGTTGTGTCCAACCGTGATGTGGTGTTCAGAGAGGTGAAAGATGTTATTAAGCATGAAGTCCAACTAAAGGAACCTGAGAAGATAGAGTTTGAGCTAAAGGAGGAAGAATCAGACTCTAGAACAGATGAGGAATTAGAAGATGAAGAGCCACAAACTCCGGATGTGAGAAGATTAGTTTGAGAAAGAAGGCAGCCAGAAAGGTATAGTCCATCTGCTTTCTGTTCAAATTTTGCTTTATCTATTACTGATGATTATCCCAGAACTATGAAGGAAGCAGTAGATTTAGAGGATGGAAAACTCTGGAAAGAGGCCATGGTTGATGAAATGACATCTTTGCACAAAAATGAGGCTTGGGATTTGGTGGAGTTGTAGGTTGGAAGGAAACCCATTGGTAGAAAATGGGTGTTCAAGAAGAAGACAAATGTAGAAGGAAAGGTGGAGAAATACAAAGCTCGGTTGGTAGCAAAAGGTTATTCCCAGCTGCCGGGAATTGATTTTGGTGATATTTTTTCTCCTATTTCCAAGGTAGCTTCTATTAGATTACTTTTATATGTTGCTGCTGCTTTTGATTTTGAGGTAGAACAGATGGATGTGAAGACAATATTTCTTCATGGGATCTGGAAGAGGAGATCTACATGAAGCAACCTAAAGGCTTTGCAGTGAAGGGTAAGAAAGAACTAGTATGCAAGTTAAAGAAGTCTTTGTATGGGTTAAAATAGTCACCAAGGATGTGGTATCAGAAATTTGATACATTTATACAGGGACTTGGCTTCACCAGAAGCAAAGCAAATCACTGTGTGTATTTTAAATTAATTGGGGACCGTGTTATTTATTTGGTCTTGTATGTGGATGATATGTTGCTGGTTGGAAATGACAAAGAAATTATCTAGGATTTGAAGACCCAATTGTCCTCCAAATTCGACATGAAAGATATTGGTGCTGCAAACTATACTTTGGGCATGGAAATTAAAAGAGATCGGGAAAAGAGGAAGCTCTGGTTAAACCAGAGGAAGTATGTCGAGACAATACTGTAGAGGTTTAATATGCAAGATAGTAAACTGGTGAAGGTTCCTATTCCTGTAGGTGTAAAGTTGTCTGCTAAACAGTGGCCCAAGACACAAGAAGAGGAAGAGGACATGTCCCATGTTCCATATGCAAGTGTAGTCGGTAGCCCTAATGTATGTGATGGTTTGTACTAGACCAAACATTGCACGTGCAGTGAGAGTATTGAGCAGGTTTATGTCAAAACCAGGGAAGGAGCACTGGATAGCAGTGAAGCGGGTTTTCAGGTATTTACGTGGCACTAGTGATTATGGTTTGTGCTACCAAGGAAGACCAAGATTGGACAAATTTTTGGATATTCATGGCTTTGTTGATGCAGACTGGGCTGGAGATCTGGATCAAATAATATCTACAAGTGGGTATGTGTTTAACCTATTTGGAGGTGCAGTCAGTTGGATGAGTAAGAAACAATCTGTAGTGGCACTATCAACTACAAAGACAGAATACATGGCAGCCACTCATGTAAGCAAGGAAGCAGTTTGGTTGCAGAGATTGTGTTCAAATATGGGGTTAGTACAGGGAGCTATAAGGATAGACTGTGATAGCCAAAGTGCAATTTTCTTGGCAAAGAACCCTGCATATCATTCAAAGACATAGCACATTGATGTTCAGTATCACTTTGTGAGGGATATTATAGAAGACAAAAAGGTGTTGTTGGTAAAGGTGGACACTTTGAAGAATATTGTAGATATATTGACAAAATCTCTGAGCTCTGAGAAGTTCTCTTGGTGTAGAGAAACAATGGGCATTGCAGGGCTGGATAAGTTACTAAGCTCTCTTGTGGGCCCCTGTGGAATGAAAACAACAAGTGGGAGAATGTTGGGTTGTGTTATATTCTTTCCACGACTATCCCACGTAGTTAACCAGGGGGTTAGAAGGGGGGAGAAGCCCCCCCTTCGTTGCGCCGATTGTGTAGTGGGGGGAGTCACAGGGAGTTTGAGGGGTGCAGGTAACCCCTCTCTATGGGGTTCAGGGTAGCGTGCCGGAAAATTTTGGTTTTGGACCCTATGTTAGGTTGGGTGGACCTACCTATGGTTTTGTACATGATTTTCACACATGGTTTTGGACGTGATGGTTTTCGGTCCATAGTTTTGGACGCGATGGTTTTCGGTCCATGGTTTTGGACACAATGGTTTTCAGTCCATGGTATTGGATGCTTCAGCATGTATAAATATGTATTGTAACATTAAAAGGAACATAATGAAAAATCATGCTGGTAGTCCCGGTTTTGGGATCCAGGGGAAAATCTCTATGTATATGTGTTTTATGTGTTATGCTCTCGCATTGTTTATTTTCTGTTCTTAGAATTCGTATGCAGGTAATTTTTGTACAGGGTTAAAACCTACAAAAATTATCTTCTATAGGAACATCATTATTATCATTTTGGATTCTAGATAGAAAATCAACAACTGTGTTTTTTTTTCCAAGTCTATCCAAAATAGTAATATTGAATTCTTGTAATAACAATATCCATCTTGTAATTATTCCATTAGTAATTGATTTATTCATTAAATATCTAATTGCAAAATGATCTGTGTGAATGAAGGTTTCATAACCAGTGATATAATGTATGAATTTATTGATGGCATGTACAACAACTAAAAACTCATTTTCTATTACAGTGTAATTTAACTCTGCAGTAGTCAAATTTTTTCTTTTATAGTAAATGGCATGAGGATTTAAATCTTTCTGTCCTAATACAACTCCTAAATTTGTAACTAAGGCATTAGTTGAAATGTGAAAAGGTAGTTTCCAATTTGTTCCTCTTAAAATGGGTGCTTCGGAAATCTTTTCTTTCAATGTTTCAAAAGCTTTTTGGCAGTCAAAATTCCAGATGAATTCACAATATTTTGTAAGCAATTTGAAAAGTGGAGAGGCTATATTTGTAAAGTTTTCTATAAATCTTCTATAATAGCCAGTAAAACCAAGAAAACTTCTAACATCTCTTTGACAAGTTGGAACTGATAATTTAGAAATGACTTCTACCTTAGATGCATCCACTTTAATTCCATTTCCTGAAATATGGTGGCCTAAAACAATTCCCTCAATGAACATCATAAAACATTTTTCATGGATTAATGAGAGATTTTATTCTTTACATCTAATGAGAACTTTTTCCAAAATTTTAAGAGCTTCTTCAAAAGAGTTTCCATAGATAGTAAAATCATCCATGTAAAATTCCACACAATCATGAATTAGATCAGAAAAGATGCCTAAAACTTCCCTTTGGAATGTTGCAGGTGCATTACATAACCCAAAAGGAAGTACTCGGTAAGCATAAGTTCCCCATGGATAGGTAGAAGATTTTTTATGTTCATCTTCTGGAGCTACTTGGATATGGTTATATCCACTAAAACCATCCAAGAATGAAAAATACTTTTTCCCTGCCAATGTATCCAAGACTTGATCTATAAAAGGAAGTGGAAAATGATATTTTAAAGTAGCTTTATTCAATTCCCTATAATCAATGCATCCACTCCATTTTCCATTCTTTTTTGGAACAATTACCAATGGTGAAATCCACTGGCTATCTGATATTAGATAAACTAAATTCACATTTAACAATTTTTGTAATTCATCTTTAACAATTTCCCTTAGATTTGGATTCATTCTCCTCTAGGATTGTCAGATTGGTCTGGCATTTTCTTCAATATAGATATGAAGCATACAAGTGTTAGCATCAATTCCTTTCATATCAGTGTATTCCCATGCATAAGCAAAAGAATGTTTTTGTAACATCTTTACTAATTCTTTCTTTTGAGATTCTTCTAGATTATCATTAATATTCAAAGTTTTCCCTGGAAAGATTTCTATTAAGAATTTCTAAATTTCGCCATAGAATGTAAATCAATTTGACGAGATGATAGATATTCAATATTACATTGTTCCTAAAAACTTTGATTGTGTTCACAATATGAGGTAGGTTCACTATTTTCCATTAAATTCAAAATTTGATCTTCTTCATCTATTTGTGAAGTAGCAAGAATTGGTCGTATATCAAAGATTTCATTATCATCTTCTATCCATGTTTCACTTTCTACTTCTACCATTGTTTTTGTAGGAGGATATAATGTGAATCTCTTTGTCGAACTTCCATAAGAGATAAACATATCACCATATCTACAACCTATAAAAGCATCAGTTGTAGCTAACCATGGTCTTCCTAGAATCAATGGGTGTCCTCCTAAATTATTCTTGGGTGTCAAGATCATGAAGTCAACAGGATATTCCCAAGAATATAAGGATACAAATACATCTTCTAACACACCATCAGGTTTAATAATAGATCTATCTGCTAATTGCAATAATGTAGGTGTATATTGAAGATTAGGAAGTTTCAATTGATTCATAGTTTGTTTACTCATGATATTTATGGTTGCTCCTAAATCAATCAATGTATTTGGAATCTCAACACCATTAATGTGTGTTTTCACAATGGGACTTCTTGGATCTAGATATATTTTTGAACTTTTTTCTTTCCCATCATGATATCTACAATTTTTCCAACCAATTGGATTCTTTTAACTTCTTTCCTTTTTCTTCCTGGTTTTCTAATACTTAACTCCCTGATTGTCTTCACAAATATTGGTATTTATTTGATAGCTTGTAACAAAGGAATTTGTATACACACATTCTTATTTTCATCTCTCATATCATAATTAGGAAACACAATATGTTTTTCTACCCCTTTGTCAATTTTCAATCTTTCAGTAAAAGGTGGATTTTGAATAGAAATTGAAGGTTGTTCTATAATGGGAGTTGAGATTATTGGAGTATCGTCATAACGTATAAGGGTGGTTTTTTTTTTAAAGATTTTTCCTCTTGATGAAGAGATGTCTCTTTCTCAGAGAGGTCATCTTTTTCAGACTCCTGGATAACAACGGATGGTGACTTCTTTTCCAATACTCTACCAGATCTAAGTTGGACATTGTTTAGATCTAATGGAGTTATCATGTAAGTTTGGAAATTTTGTCCTTCCATGTTGTAAATAGGCTATGAATTTTTATTATTTGGATTTGGAAGTGGTTGAGTAGGCAGTTGATTTGGATTTTGTGGAAATGGTAATGAAAGTTGCGGGTTTGGATTTTGAGGTTGAGAGGGTTGAACAGGTTGAGGAAAATATTGTGGTGGAAAAACAGGGTAAGGTTGTTGAAATTGAGGATATTGAGGGTACTTTCCATAAGGATTTTTCCATCCTTGTGCCCAAGGTTGAGGCCAAGGTTGCCAAGGCATGGGTGCAATCCAATTACTTTGTGATGGTTGTGCATATGTTTGAGTGTTGAAACCTTGAGTCATATTCAATTATAGATTTTGCCATGGTCTCTTGGAAATAAAAAAAATATTTTCTACTTGATTTGGCATTAATTCCTCTTGATAGATAACTTTAAGATGTGGTATTGAAAGACATTTCTTTGTATCTTTATTTTCTACACATATAACACAAGTTTCCACACTTTTTAAGTCAAGAGGGAATTCTCTCAAGGCATTCTTCTTTCTACATTTTGGACAAAATATAGATAATGCAACATTTTCAGCCTTTTGCTTGTTTTTTACTTTAAGGGTATCTATTTTTTCACTAAGACTCCCCAAAATATCTGTTTTAAAGTTGTTACGAAAATTTCCTATTTCAGCTCTACTTACTATCCCAACTGGAGAATTATTAATCCTAGACATAACAAGATCTATTGGATTTTTCCCAGTTCTTGCCTTTCCTCTTGAAATGTGTATGCATAACTCACAAATATCTCTAAATGATAACTGAGAAATATCTCCTTTACCCATAAAATTGAGAAGATCTATCCACTCATCTCTAATAGATTTTAGTAAGAGAGCTTTCAAATTTTCTTCATCTAGATTATGCATTTTAGCCCTTTTTACATTATAAGAAAATATTTCAACGAAATTTTCAAGATTTTCATATTCTTTTTGCATCATTTTAAAGATTTCATCTTTAAGGTTATGGGGCATACAATAATCCTTTTATTTTTTTAAGAATGCAATTATCATTTGTTCCCATATTCTTATAGAATGTACTCCTAAGCCCATAAACCATTTTAATGTTGCATCCTTAGGAGTGGCTAGAAACTATTTCAACTTTTGAGTATCAAGCAAGTAGTCGTAGGATCTAAACAAGACTTCAAACTCAAAGAGAAATGTTTTAGGATCCTCATTTCTTAATCCGTGAAAGGATGGAGGGTGAGATATTTTTCATTGTGGCTGTGTTATCTTCATCAAAGATGGGAAATCCAAAAGGTTTTGGATCTCCTATATCACCTCCTCTTCATCTTCCTCCACGTCTTCCACCTCCTCTATTTCCTTCTCTTCCACCTCCTCTATTTCCTCCTCTTCCACCTCCAATCCTAAGTTGTTCACCATTCACATTATGTACTTCTCCTTCCCCTGGTTCTCTTACCATTGTAGATTCCTCAGAAATAATGTAAGGTTCCAAAATTGGAATTTCTAGTTCCTCCTCTAGCTCCTCTGGTTCTTTTATCAATGGAATGTTAAAACAGGTTTCTTATTCTTACTCTTCACTAGGGATTTCTAGTTCTTGTCCTAGAAGTTGTTCTCTAGTTAAAGATCGAAAAATTACTCCTTCAGTTGGGGATGTAGTATCTTCTTCTTCTACTACAGCTTCAGTAGAGGAAGTTGGTAAATCTTTAGGTTGGATTTCAGATATAAGTACCTCAGGAAGTCTATGTCTACGTGCATTTGATGGAATATGAGTTTGGGTGGATGGTGTGGCACTACAAGGTCGTGGTGGGGTGAGTGATGATGTTGGAATTGAACTCCTACCTCTACTTAAAAATCTACCTCTAGAATCTCTTTCCTTATGCATATCATTTTTATTTTTTTTAATGAAAAGAAAAAGAAAAAAGACTCCTATATACACTTCCTCGGCATTGACGTCAAAATGTTTGGTAATTTAATTGGTGTTAAATTACTTACATGAATTATCGACCGGGGCTAGTAAACTGATGAAATGCATATGCATTGTCTATGCTAGGAGTCCTTATCACTCAAACAATTCCTAAATTAAATTGAGATATTGAAATTCACATGTTTTCTTTAACAACTATGAAAGTAAATATGAAATCAAAACTATTTCTCTTTCTTAAAAGAAAGATCACACTCTTCTTGAAATAAATATCACATTTACTTCACTCTTTCTTTAAATGAAATCACATACACACTTGCTCGAAAGAAAATATCACACTTGCTTGATATTAAATCATGCACACAGTTGCTTGAGAGAAAACTTGATAATGAAACCAGATCTAAATTACTCTGACAGAAAGAGAAATTAACTCTATACTTAAATTGAAATCTTATTCACATAACTACAATGTAACTCAAAACCATACTGCAAATCTATATCAATCCACACCCTGTTATACTACTTTCATGTGCATAAGAGATCTTGACTTTACACATTCTTCCTATAGAAAAATGATTAAACAAATCCCGCCTTAAAATAAATCCTAAACATTTATTCAAAACCAAACATAAGCAATTAGATAAACTAATGAAATATTATAGATAATACATAATTAAAATGCTAACTATAAATAGTAAAACCTTACAACTAGAGGGGGCCCTCCTGCAAGAAGTAGGTGACAACATGACTCCTTCACAAGATTATATATGCATGGATATATCACACAACAAAAGGATGAAATGGAACAAAGTTTGTAATTGAAAAAACAAAGTTAAAAACAATATCCAAGTTTGTGATTCTCATGCTCAGAGGAAGATTTATAATTTCTTATGAATGACTGTTTCAAAGTATTGCGACGCTACCCCACTCGATAGTGACTAACATAATGTGATTTCCTTATGATTTTCTATCCGTGAAGAAAATCATGAGGGTAAATATTTGCATTCACTAAGTACTCACTCGCCTAGTTCGCCTTCATCGGTGGTTGAATTTCGGTTTGACTGAGCTACTATAGTGCTTTCCTTATCAATCTTGGTTATGAAGATAGGTACAAATCATTGTGCCCACTATTTTTCACCTGGCCATAAGTCTCGTTCCTCAGCTAGAGTTTCGAAACCTATCAAACTTTCGATTTTGCTGGAGAATCAGTCATTAGCCAGAGAATTGGTGCAATTTAGTAGTCCATGCAAATATTAAGTTAAATAATAATAAAAAATGACTCTTATGAAATAGAAGATGATTAGATACCTTCTATGCCATAAACCTTGTAAACTGATGCCCAATTTAGAGTTATTAGAGTAAAAAAGGAGGATGGAGTGTAAGAAGGTGGTAAAAAAGAGGCAATTTTGGGGTTCAACATTAATTATGAACATAAATCATGGTGTAGAAAACCATGTAGTTTTTGTTCTTTAAATAACCATGTGGTTCTGAGTGGTGGAAGAGAATGGCAACAAGAAAGAGGATGAGGCATGAAAGGCCTTCTCCATAGAATAAGGATAAGTAGGTTTGGAGGAAGAAGACTTTTTGCAGTCATTGCAAAAAATGTGGAAAACAAGGAGCCACATGTTGGAGGCTCCATCCAGAGCAGCGTCTCCATGACAAAGCGCCTGTGCAGGAACTAATTAGAATCTGGATTAGGGGCAAGAAATAGCTCAAAAATCAAATTCCTTGGAATCACTCAAAACTTAAATGATCGCGTCCGTCTCGGAAAAACGATCCTAATACAACTCATTTCGTCAAAAACGGAGTTCATATGAGAAAGTTATTGTGTTCTGATCACTTTGCTAAACAGGCGAAATTTAAAAAAAAATGCCCAGTCACTGCACGTCAGCAATCTATATTGTTGATGTGGCACTTGACTAGGCATGGTCAACATAAGTCAACAGCGAATCAGGGATGGACAAGTGGCAATGTTTGGTTTTGTTGTACAGGTGATGAGTTGGCACGTTTCTATTGGTGGATTTTTGGACCAATGGAAGAATGCCATATGGCAAGCCTGGAGGCCGCCATGTGGCACCTCCCAAAGGTTGGGTTGGCTGTCTATACAATGGATCAAAATTTTGGTTGGAGGTCGGGTCAAACCCATGACCTCCGAACTACCATCGTCACGCCTTAACCACCTCCTATACACTGTGGTTCTTAACCCATAACTCCACGGTGAATATTTAAGTTGTAATGGTTTGGAGGTTGGAGGTTAGGGGACACCACAACCTCAATGGTCAGCTCCGAAGGTTCTGCTCCAACGGTTAACATAACATTAACCCTGCAAGTGACAGCCCATTAAAAACTGCCAAACATAACGGTTGTAGTTTGCACTAATCACAGGATTATGCACTAATCCGGGTTTAATTCTAATTAAGCGCAGTTTAACCCTCAGTTTAATCTAGTGGTGGATTTGGTAGTGCCCCAAAATTCGGGCCTACCTCCAAAATTAGTGCTTTAACTGGAGCCATTCCAGATTTAGTAGAGCTTTTCTAGGAAAAGGTTGACTGAGCCATAGAGAAGTCAATTTTCGACCAAATTGAGCTCAGAAAGAGGTGTTCTTGACTATTTTCAACATTCTGAACTCATTGGTTCAGGTTGCAGAGGAAAAGGAGAACTTCTTTGCATTATATTCCCATGTTGAAGTTAATGAAGCCTAAGGCCACTAGTGGAGGAGGTCCAACACAGTTCAACCAGAGTCAGTTTTCAGAGATCTATTAGTCATTTTTGGGGTTTTTGGGTCCTCTGAACTCAATGGTGCAATATGCAAAGCCATTGAAGTTGAGAAGAAGCTTGTAATCATACATTTGACCAATAATTCCAAAGAGGACCTATCCATTGAAGGAGGTCCTAGGAGATGTAGCCCAGTACTAGAGGGTGAATTCCTGGATCAGTTTTGTGTTGTGAGTGTACCATGTGTTATGTCTGCAATATTACATGTTGTTCATGTTATTTAAGAAGCTAATTAACTTATAATTTGCTCACACATGAAACATAAAAGACAGATAACTTGACACATAAACCTCTTCCATAACTGGGTAAATGAGACAAATCAAAACATGTTTTAACTCGTGAGGGATTTTTCATAGAAATTACAAGATTTTCCCAAGATTTTAGATCAGGAACCAGTTGTAAAAGTTCTTAAACAAGAAAATCCACCACAGGAAGATGACCTATTCACTTTCATGAGCAAGCAATTGTTTTTCAATATATGGTATCTTGTCATGGCCTCATTTTTTAAATCATGCGTTGTGATTTAAATTGTAAAAGTGATGATGTGTTTTCCATCGCTTATTAAAGCAATGATGATGTTTTGGCTTTTGATTGATAGCTGGGGTATTTATTTATGTTCTGATGTAAACTTGACCAAAGAGAGTGTGTTATAAAGTCCTGGCAAGTTGTTATAGCGGCTACAACCACCCTAATTTTTTTTTCCTTAGCTTCGTTTTGGAGCCTCCCTACCAACCATCCTTAGCAGCATGTATCACATTGTCCAAGTACATAGGCTTTAGCTGAGCTTCAATGACTTACCAGCCTGTGTTGGTCAACTTTTTTTCCTCCCATCTACAGGCTGACATTCCGGACTTAGTCATTTTTGGGGTTGAGGTGCTCACCTAGAAAATTGCACAATTCTAGATGGGAACCAGCGTTCCCTCTAGAAATTACACAATCCATCTTGCCTGCTAAGCTCCAGGAATGTGCAATTCATCCAGGAAGCCTTCCCTCTAGAAATGTGCAATTTAGCCGAACACTAGGCTTCATCTCAAAAAATGCGCAATTCTGACTGACAGCCAGGACTTCAATCCAGAAATTACGTAATGCAAGAGGGACAACCAGTCTTGCTCAGCCCAGAAACTGTGAAAATTTCATCCCCAGGATTGCAAAATGTTGCATGTGCTCCTAGGTTGACCAATTCCCTCCAGGATTGAGCAATCTAGATTTTCATGCATGGACTGATTTTTCCGAAAAATAAAAAAAGAAAAAAAGCAAAAAGAATCCCTAAATTTTAGGTATCCATTTTTAGCAGTTGGAGATGTTGAAAATAGCAACAAGAAATTCTAAAAATAGAAATGCTAAAAATAGAATTGTTGTAGATAGCATTTCAAGATATATTCCAATTTTAATTTGTCCTTGAATTAAAATTGAGAATTAAAATTTGAATTTAGTCTCACCAGATGTTTGAAAAATAATTAATTAATTAATCTTGAGTTAATTAGTTGGTGAAATTCAAACATGAAGTCTTTGTGAAGTCACACAACAATTATCCCTTTGATTGAGGAAGCTATCCCTTAATCAAGGAGATAAGGATGAGTTGTATTTGAGTTGTAATTAGTTAGCTTAGTTAACTGATTTAAGTCCAATTAAATTAGTTCCAAATAGTTTGAGGAACTAATTGTGAGTTCAGTTAGTTATTGCATGCATGCATGCAACTAGTGTTCTCCAGATAACTAAATATTCTCTCATAAATAACTTGTGCATGTCAATTGAAACCCCCCCATGAACACCTCGCCTGCTAGCAACGCGACAACCCTAATCTCTGTACTCCCCTGACCTTCTGAGCTCGCGCCGTCGGGCTCCTTCTGACCTCCTTCCATGGACGCGCCCGCAGGAGGGGTGGGATCCTCCCCCCCTCCTCACTCAGCTCCAGCCTCTGACAATGAACAGTCTGCAAATCCTCTGACCCCTCCTGGCGGTCTCACTGAAAATGATCAGGGAGCAAAACTGACAAATGGCGAAGCGGATCCCTCAGTACCATGTGAGACGGAAGACAAAGAAAAAGACGTGCACCAAAAAGCTTCCTCGTCACAGCCAAAGGTAACCTCGGCTACCTGCATCCCGAAAGCTGCAGAACGAATCAAAGTCGATCTCCCCAGTCATCGCATTAACAGCGAGATCCAGTTCATGCAGGACCATGCACTCATAGGCAAGTTTCTCGGATTCTGGCCAACTGAAAAGGCGCTGCAGGGATGGATAGCTTCAAAATGGAAGCCTAAAGGCCAAGTCACTCTGCAGCTTGGACCCAAAGGCTTCTTCACGGCCATTTTCCACTGTGTGGAGGACAAATCTCGCATATTCGAAGGAGGCCCGTATTTTTTTAACTCATCAGGTCTATACCTCCGGGACTGGAAACCTAGGTTCAACCCTGATAAAGAAGACTTCAGTTGGGCTCCAGTCTGGATACTCATGTATTCCCTCCCTGTGGAATACTAGAAAGAAGAAATGCTAGTAGACATTGGCAACAAACTAGGGGTTTTCATCAAAGTTGCTGAGGAAACCAAAACCCGCAGATATACCTCTTATGCCCGGATCTGTGTCCAGATGCACTTGACCAAAGCTCTCGCCGACTCGGTAAGTCTCTTTCATGATGATTTTGAATGGAATCAACCTTTAGATTACGAGCACATCCCTTTTCGTTGTCGTAAATGCCATGAACATGGCCATCTCTTCTGGGATTGCCCTTTGAACTCGCAGTCCAAACCTACAGCAAATGAATCCAATAAAGATTCTGAAGGATTCATAAAAGTTTCGAATCGCCGTAGGCATGCCAAGAAAAACCATGTAGTCTCAGATAGCTCCATCAAATCTGACTCTCAGAACAGATTTATTTTGCTCTCATCTCCTGATCCTCAGGATAAACCAAGTTCAGAACCTCAGGAGAACCCCTCCATGCCCTCTTCCTCCCAAGCTCCCATCGCCCCCAGGAAGTCTTCCATTCCCGTTCCTCAAAGCCTCTTAACCAGTCCCCCTTCAGATAAAAAACCTGTTTCTGATACTGGCTCTCTCCCCCCTTCCCCGGGGAAATTTGCTACAGAGCACACTCAGCAGCCCTCGGCAATGGAGTTAGATGCAGCTCTCGCCCTCAGTCTACAGGACCTTGCAGATGTGGAAGATCAGAGTTCCCCTTCTATCATGGAAGAAGATCCGGTGCATGTCAGTCTGGATGGTCTTGACATCCTCAAACTAGAAACGGCATGCAAACAGAAAGAATACAACTCAATACCCCCTTGGCAAATCGACAGACTTGAAGGAGTTCTAATCAAAGCACAGCGCAACAAAATTCTTGGTATACAAGCCGGTAGTCCATGGGATGGGAAAAAAATTCTCAAAGAAACAAAGAAAATAGGGCGCAAGACAGACCTACAAAGAACAATCATAGTAGGAGAAATACTTATGGAATCCGGATGGTTCCCTAAGTTGACAAAGTTTTACAAACCCAAACCCCACTGTCCATCATGAAGCTTATCTCATGGAATGTGAGAGGGCTCAATAGCCCCTCAAAACACAGAATGATAAAAAATTTGATTCAGCAAGAAAAACCATCACTAGTTTTTCTTCAAGAAACAAAAAGCACTAATACTGCTATAGAAAGAATTCGCAACAAGATCTGGTCAGGCAGCTGCTCAGTTTCAGTCGATGCCTCTGGAGCTTCAGGAGGATTAACCATCTTATGGAATCCACAGGTTCTCACTCTATATGACTTTCATGCCACCCATCACCTCATTCAAGCGTCCTTCCATCTCATCGGCACAAACATCCATGGGCACCTCTCAAATGTGTATTTCCCGCAGACTCTTCAGCAAAAATTAGAACTTCTGGACACTCTTACTATTCTCAATGCAAACAGGCAGTTCCCTCTCTGGATCGGTGGTGGGGATTTCAACATTATCAAGACAATGGAGGAGAAAAAAGGAGGTAGAATCAGGTTAGAAAATGACAGCACCGGTCTCAAGGATTTCATTCAAAATAATCAATTAATGGACATTCAAACCTCCAACGGAGTCTTCACTTGGACCAACAAGCGCAGGGGCACTCAACACATCGCTTCCAGGCTAGACAGGTTCCTAATCTCGGATAATGCTATTCATCTGGGAGGGGACTTTCACGCCTCCATAATGCCCCAAGGCGGTTCCGATCATTGGCCAATAATGTTACAATGGTCTCGGCCAGGCACAAGAAGCAATAGACCTTTCCGATTTGAAGCCTTCTGGCTCTCAAATCCCAACTTCAAGACAGTGGTTAGTGAAGCATGGCAATCATTCATCCCGCCGGAAGGTGCCAAAATGTTCAAATTCCAACAGAAATTAAAAAATTTAAAACAAGTCCTCAAAGTCTGGAATCGTACTCAGTTTGGCAACATTTTCGAGGACCGCAAAAGGCTGGAGCAGCAAATGAATGCGCTGCAACAGACTCTCATTTTGGAAGGCAGAACAGATGAGCAGGCGCAACAGGAACAAAACCTTTGGAATCAAATTGAAGCCCGTAGGCAGCAAGAGGAAATTCTTTGGCGACAAAAGTCCAGAATTAGGTGGCTCAAGGAGGGGGAGAAGAATTCCAAATTCTTCCACAGAACTGCCATCCAAAGAAGAATGCACAACAACATAGCATTCATAAACAATCAACACGGGGAAAGACTAGAAGCACATGAAGACATGGAGAAGGAATTTAAAGATCACTTTCAGGAAATTCTCAGAGAACCTCCAGGAAACAGAGACCACGCAATCAGAACTATCACGCAGCATATTCCCAAAATCATAACGGAGGATCACAACAACAAACTACTCCAATCCATTTCACTCAGGGAGGTAGAAGAAGCGATGGCCCAACTCAAGGACGGCAAGGCACCTGGTCCTGACAGTTTTACAGCCAATTTTTTTCATGAGTTTTGGGAGCTCATCAAGACAGAGGTTTGGGAACTAGTGGAGGAATCAAGAATTATGCACTGGATTCTTCCTTCCCTCAATGCAACTTTCCTAGCGCTAGTACCTAAAGGTGAAGAACCCAATAAGCCTGATAAATACAGACCGATAGCACTGTGCAATGTCATTTACAAGCTTATCTCAAAAGTTCTAGCGAACCGGCTCAAACCTCTCCTTCCTCTTCTCATCTCTCCGGAGCAGACGGGCTATGTAGAAGGGCGGCAGATCATGGACGGTATCATCCTATCGAATGAGGTAATCCACTCTTTAAAGCTTCTAAAAAAACCAGGTATGATTCTAAAGTTGGACCTCTCCAAAGCGTTTGATAAACTTAGCTGGAATTATATTCATCAGATGTTATTGGCTTTTGGCTTCAACTCCACATGGACTAGATGGATCATGAATCTCATTTCATCTCCCAGCATCTCTGTCCTGCTCAATGGTTCCCCGTCATCGCCTTTCCGCCCCTCTCGTGGTATCAGGCAGGGGGACCCCCTATCACCATTCCTCTTTGTCCTAATGGCAGAAGGGCTCAGTCGACTGCTCAAATCCGCCATCTCCACCCATGCTCTAAAAGGCATTTCTCTCCATGGTCTTCATCCCCAATCCCATCAGCAGTTTGTAGACGACACCATGCTATTTGGTCATCCTTCATCTCAAGAGGCCAAAGTTTTCAAATCCCTGCTCTCTCTTTTCTCTGAAGCCTCTGGCACTACCATCAATGCTTCAAAATCCCAGCTCTTCTTTTTCAACACTCCCGCCTCCACTCAAAGGAATATTGCACGAATTTTGGGGTTCTCCATTGCCAAGCTTCCTTCTAAATACCTGGGGGCTCCTCTGGCAGACTCCGCCATCAAACACGCTTCATGGAGAACTCTCCTCGACAAACTAACATCAAAGCTTTCGTCTTGGACTTTTCGCTCTCTAAACATGGCTAGCAGACTCGTCTTGATCAAATCGGTTCTCCAGGCCATGCCGCTGTATCTTTTTTCCATCCTGGCAGCGCCAAAATGGGTCCTCAAAGCAATTCGCAATCTTCAGAGAAATTTTCTATGGGGCTCCTCTGGTCTAAACAGGAAATGGGCTCTCGTCAATTGGAAAGAAGTTTGCCAAACAAAATCAAATGGTGGGCTAGGCTTAAGGGATCCTCTCCAAAGCAACAATACAATGGGCGCACGTATATGGTGGAACTGGATCTCCAAACCAAATTCACCATGGGCGAGGCTCTGGCAAGCAAAATACGCCCCGGGCAGCCATTGGAACGACCTCATCAGAATCAGCACTACAACCCAAGGTTCTCCGATATGGAATGCAGCAAAGCTTCACAGCGCCTTCGTTCAAGAGCACAGTTTTTGGGAAATTCACTCAGGTACCACTGCAAGGTTCTGGGAGGACTGATGGCAACAACTCCCGAAATTGGTGACCCTATTCCAAAAGCCAATATGGCAAGCTTCCATGCAACAGGAAAATCTTACACATGCTCATCAATTCTGGCAGCAGCACACGCACCAAGACTTCCAAATTTGGAATCCTGCTAGCTCCTGGCAGGCGGATTGGCAAGGGGAAATGTAAAATGAAATAGATCGGGAATTAAACTACAAAAGAATTAAATACTCAAATCAGCAGGACAAACTGCGATGGGGACACACGCCAAAAGGAACTTTCACTACTAAGGAAGCTCATCAGCTTCGCTACTCAGCCCCCTAGACAGACAAGGATCAGATATGGGAAAAGGTCTGGCAACCAGGAATATGGCCCAAGGTCTCCACTTTTCTATGGCTTTTAAGTAAGAGGCGCATACTCACATGGGACAACCTGCAAAAACGAGGATTCATTGGCCCATCAAGATGCCCCAACTGTAATCTCCATTCTGAAACCATCAGACATTTAATGGAGACTTGTCCGCTCGCAACTCAATTATGGGAGAGAATTGAAAAATGCAATAGGAGATCGGAAGATAAGATGGAATATATCACAGAAACCATTAGAAAATGGCCAAAGAACCCCTTCAAAAGCCAGCTTTTAAACTACCTATGGATTTTAATACCAGGCTTTCTCTATTGGATTCTTTGGAAGGAAAGAAATAGCAGAATTTTCAACAACACTAGCAGGCCAACTGATGCTCTGTGGTTCCTCCTGAAGCAAAATCTACAAGAAACTCTTGCCATTAGAATCTGGCATGACACGGATCTGCCAGACTCTCCTCAGGAATGTACCATTCTGAAAGCCTGGAATCTGGACTTAACTTTCTTAGCCCAGGTCAAAGCCCGTCCTCCAACCTGCTCGGTCTCTCCCCTTACATGGTCTCCTCCGGCAATCAATTATTTCAAACTGAATTTTGATGGGGCTGCTAAGGGTAATCCAGGGCCAGCGGGATTCGGAGGAATCTTCAGGAGCCACACGGGGGCCATATTGCACATCTATTATGGATCGATTGGCAACGACACAAATAATGCAGCTGAGCTGGAAGGACTATGGAAAGGGATTTGCATTGCAGATCAAAAAAACTTCTTCCCGTTAGAGGTTGAAGGAGATTCACTTATCCTTATAGCAGCAGCAAACAGAATCCAAGCAGGCACCTCAGCAGTCAAGATAGCATCCAGCTGGAGATTGCTCAGTAGATTGGAATCCCTGGAGGAAAGGCTGAGGAAACCCCAAAGCATTACCTTCAAGCATGTTAGAAGAATGGCCAACAAAGTTGCAGACAGATTAGCCAATCAGGGAGTAACCCAACAACTTCCTTACTTCTCAGGACCCCTCGAAATCGCAGATGATGAACAACTCAAATAGGAATGCACTTCTCTGGTGCAAAAGGATATCTCACTCCCGGATGCGGGTGTTTGAAAGCATAAAGGGCAGGCAGGTGGTGTGTCACATGGGCAGGTGTCCGCCCAAGCATGCCACGGGGTACTGCGCAGGACGAGCGAGCTGGTCTCGCACAAGGTTATTAATGCAGGCTCTTAACTCCTCCACCCGCTTCATGGTGAACTGTGCAATGGCGCACCATATACGCTACATTCCCGTGGCTCCATCGCTCATTTCTGCAGCATTATGGATCACTGTGGTCTGTGTCACTCTGAGCTACTCCATTAGCGTGTCTGAGTCCGACCCCTTTCCAGGTTCAAGAGCGTTATTCAAACGCCGAGCTCGGGTTCCAGGGGCCTGCGACTTAGTGGGAGTTTGGTTTCAATCTGAATTTGGTTACTACCCTCCGTGTTTCTGCTCTTTCGATAAACCTCTGCACCTTGCAATGCCGCAAGAACGGCTCAGGATGTTAAGCAGGTGAGGTGGCTCTTGGGGACGTGCCATCTCTCAGTGGTCAACCCCTCCTACACACTCTTCCACGGATGTGTTGGAACCTGGGCGAAGCAGTCCCCCTGTCACCAGATCTGGTAGAGGCAGAGGTCGCGGGCGTGGTAGGAGGGATGATTGTGAGCATGCGGCCCACCCCACGGTTCGCTATCGCATCCCCTGTACTCTTGCTAATTCCACCTTTATCGTCTCCGTCACTATTGAAAAATGCGAAGATCTCAGAGGCCAGGGAGAAGCACATCCTGAAATACCGGTAGATCAGAGGAGGGCGACTCCAATAGACAGTCAGCGTCCAGCAATAGGAAGCTCCTCTATGGCGAATCAGGCTGTCTCTGCAGGTCCAAGCGAGCCAGCTCAGAGAGAACCAACAGGCTCGGTGGTTCTTCACTCCGACTCGGATGACTCATTACAATTTGGATGCAGGGTTGTTGAGGAACCCTATACCACTGATGATGATTGACCTTGTCCGGTTTTCCGCTCTCGGCAGCTTCAGAAGTAGGAACACTACTCTGTTTTGTATCTTGAATTATGCTAGTGTCAGGTCTCTGCATGTCTTTGTGTCGTTTATGCATCGTGTTATATTGTCTATGTTCAGCAATGTTTCGGGTGTTATATTGTCTATGTTCAGCAATGTTTCGGGTCTTATAAGAAGCCAAATCACAGATGGAGGTCTACTGAGAACTGAGAATATGAACATTTGTGCAAATTGCCAACCTCTTGGCAAGATTTTCAAGGCTATGGCCTTGCTGTAACTTTTTGTTCCTTTTTGTATAATAATAGAAGTAGACAGATTGAGAAAAAAAAAAACTCGTGCATGTCAATTCAGAAAAAGACCCAGTTGAGATTAAAGGTAGGGACAATGTACTATCAGTTGCAAGAATATTTCTATGAGAAAATATCTTGCATGCAGAAGGAATTCATTCCTTGAGGATTGCGCAGTTTCTATAGAGGCAAGAGTAGTGTGTGTGATCATTATCACACTAGGTAACAGCTAGAGCACTAGGGAAAACTATGTAAGGAAATAGGAGGCTTGGAGGACAGAGGAGAAGGAATATGTGTTGTCTATTCTATCTATGAGTAGCAGTGAGGGATTGTACTGAGAGCTGGATAGCTTGAGAGCTAAAGCTTTATGTAATCCTAAGATATTTCCACTTGTATGATAATACAGATAGCGGGGTTTTTAGCTGAGGTTTTCCCTAGAGTATTCTTCTGTGTTTCATGTGTGATTGAATCTTATTCTCTGTTATATGTTTTCTATTTGATCTTGCTCAAAATCGATTAAGCTTCCGCAAGTTTGATTGTAGAAGTAGATTAAGTATTTTGCTTTAGTACATTGCATAATCAGTTTAATCTACAGTGAGAATTTCTACATGGTATCAGAGCAAAGGTGATCAGAGCTGTGAACAACATATTGAGAAGGGAAAAGTTCGAAGTTTGAAGTTCTTGATTACAGGTACAAAATCGATTTCCTATTACACCTAAAAATTCACCAATGGCATTCAATGGCTTGAGACTCGAGTATGCCCTGGACGGCAGCTCGAATTACATAGCATGGAAGGATCACATGGAAGCAGTATTAGAAGACAATGGGTTGAAGAATTTCATTGATCAAGAAATCCCCAAGCCAGCAGCAGCTAATGCCCAAGAATTGGCAGAATGGACGAAATGTGTGGCGAAAGCGAGGAGGATTCTTCTAGAGGGAGTTCGAGACCATATTTTCTCGAGTCTCCAATGTAAGGAGACTTCGTTCTCAATGTGAAAGACATTGAAGGACCTATATTAGAATAGTAGCAACCAGAGGAAACTGGCACTGAAGGACAAGCTTCGGAAAATCAAGTGTGAAAAGGGTGACATGATTTCTACATATCTGAACAAGCTCACCACCTGCAAAGATGAGCTTGGAAGTGTAGAAATAATGACAGCTGATGATGATATGGTGATTCTTGTTCTCCTCGGTCTTCCTAAGCATTGGCATAGCTACCAAGACTCAGTGAATGGAAGAGTGAAATTGTCGAATTGGGAACGACTGTGGTCGGATCTAATGCAAGAGGAGATCAGGAGGAGCACCAGAGATGGTTCTTCATCTAAGCATGATGATGAAGAAAATCTAGCCTTAGCAAGTAAGGCGAGGAAAGGGAAAGGGAAGGCTTCCCATTCCAAATCGAGTTCTTCCCATGGTGGGAAGAAGATTGACAAATCTAAAGTGAGATGCTTTAATTGTCATGAGGTGGGCCATTATGCAACTAATTTTCCATTGAAGAAATCCAAGAAGGGATCCTCGAAAGGATCAGAAGGTGAGGCACTAGCCTCTCAGTTCGAATTGGATTTTACCCTCATTGCATGCATGGTTTCATCGATGGTGGGTTGTGTTTGGTACTTGGACAGTGGAGCCTCATTCCACATGACCAACGATAAGAGTTTATTCAGTACCTTGGAGGAGAAAGACCTCAATATGCACATAGAGATGGGTAATGATGGAAAGTACCGTGTTTCAGGTGAAGGTACAGTTGTTTTTTAGAGGAGCATGGAGCTCCTCTCACCCTGACTGATTTAAAGTATGTGCCTGGATTGAAGAAAAACTTGGTATCGGTTGCGATGTTGGAAGACAAAGGCTATGATGTAGTCTTCAGTAAAGGAAAGGCATTCCTGAGACACATTGCCATAGGTCAGACCAAGAGGATTGGGATTCGAGTGAAGTATCTCTACAAGATGGAGGTAGATGACTGTGCTGCATTGAGTTCCAAAGCAGAATTGGTGCAAAGCCAAGATATTGACGAGTTATGGCATAGATGGTTGGGCCACTTGCATCATGGGGCCTCGAATATAATGCAGCATATTTCTACCGGACTTCCCA
This sequence comes from Pinus tabuliformis, assembly GCA_031772625.1. Taxonomy (NCBI): domain Eukaryota; kingdom Viridiplantae; phylum Streptophyta; class Pinopsida; order Pinales; family Pinaceae; genus Pinus; species Pinus tabuliformis. Next base: position 2,063,443,673 of record CM062818.1, read on the forward strand.
AAGGTAAACTTGAGCAAGTGGACACATGCAAAGGTTGTACCTTGGGTAAGTATGCAAAATCTTCCTTTCATGATCGAGACAGTCGAGCTGAAGTAATCTTGGAGCGAGTTCATACAGATGTGTGTGGACCATTCTCGACAGCCTCCACCATGAAACAAAGGTATTATGTGATTTTCATTGATGATTTTTCTCGTAAATGCTGGATCTATTTCATGCAAAAGAAGGATCAAACCTTTTCAAAGTTTTGTGAGTTCAAAGCTTTGGTTGAGAAAAAAATTAAGGAAGAAGATCAAGGCCTTGAGAAGCGACAATGGTGGAGAGTATGTCTCTCAAGAGTTTAAGGAATTTTGTGTAGCAGAATGAATTAAACGGGAGTTGGCAGCACCTCATAACCCACAGCAGAATGGGGTGGCCGAGAGGAAGAATAGAACGATTGTGGGGGCAGCTCGGGTGATGCTGCATGACTAAGGCCTACCACTTCACTTGTGGGCTGAGGCATGCAACACAATGGTCTATTTGTAGAATAGAAGCCCACATCACATTCTTGGGATGAAGACACCAGAGGAAGCTTTCTCCAGGAAGAGACCAGATGTGGGTCACTTCAGGATCTTTGGCTCATTGGTATATTGCCATGTGACCAAGGATGCCCAGAAGAAACTTGAGCTGACAGTAGAGTTGGGGATACTTTTGGGGTACACTGATACACCCCACAACTATCAGGTGTATTTGCCTACCAGTCGGAAGATAGTGGTTCGCAGAGATCTTAAGTTTGATGAGCAGAAGGTCATGCAAGTTTCCCTTCAGAGGGAGCTCTAGCTACAGTCTGTGGAGGAACTTTTGGTTCCTAAGGAGGAGGAGCCTCAGACTGATGCAGAGAAGCCACATGCAGAGGTTCCAGGAGTGGAGACATCCACTCAAGCAGAGTCTTCCAGAGATGGGCAGAAGCGCATGAGAGAAGCTGACAGATTATTGTCGGATGTGAGAGAGAATGTGGGAGAACCATATTCTCATCATAGATAGAGGAGGTCACCTGATAGGTACACTGGATACATGGCCCTTGCTGGGGAATGTGTTGAGACCGAGCCATATTCCTTTGAGGAAGTAGTGCAACAACCGATTTGGGTTGATGCTATGGTGGAGGAGTATGACTCCATAGTTTGGAACAGTGTTTGGGATGTGGTTCCAAGACCGGAGAACAAGTCAGTTGTGAGTTCCTGTTGGCTTTACAAAGTAAAGTAAGCTGTTGATGGTAGTGTGGAGAAACATAAGGCAAGGTTTGTTGCCCATGGTTTCTCACTGGTCGAGGGGATCGACTATGATGAGACTTTTTCCCCTGTAGCAAGGTACTCATCTATCAGAACGATGTTGGCACTATCAGCACAGATGGGTTGGAAGATACATCAGATGGATGTGAAGACTACATTCCTCAATGGCAAGATTGAGGAAGAGGTGTAGATAGAGCAGCCGGAAGGTTTTGAGACCTTCGATCATGAGTCGCATAGGTGCTCACTCAAGAGAGATTTGTATGGGCTGAAGCAATCACCTCATGCTTGGTACACCAGGATCGCCAACTACTTCACCGGGTTGGGCTTCACAAAGAGTGAAGCGGATGTGAACTTTTACCACATCATGGTGGAAGGTAAGCAGATGATCATTGTTCTTTATGTTGATAATCTAATATTGATAGGTGATGATCATTTAATCATGTCTTGCAAGGAGGACCTTGCAAGAAAGTTTTAGATGAAAGACATGGGTCTCATGCACTACTTTCTAGGCATGGAAGTGTGGCAGAAGGATGGGGAAGTGTTTGTGTCTCAAGGCAAGTATGCTAATGAGATACTTAGGATATTCCACATGGAGAAGTACAAGCCCATGCAGACTCCTCTAGCAGGTAACTCGAGGAAGCTACTATGTATCGGTAGCTTATGGGTTCACTGATGTACTTAATGAACACATGACCAGACTTGTGCTATGCGGTGAACCAACTGAGTCAAGCTATGGTTCAGCCTACCAAGTTGTTTTGGAAGGCGGCTAAGCATGTTTTGAGATACCTCAGAGGCACATCTCAGTATAGATTATGGTACAGACGGTCAGAGGGAGTGAAGCTATAGAGCTTCACAGATGCAGATTGGGCAGGGAGTCCATCAGATCGGAAGAGCACATCAGGAGGAATTTTCAACCTTGGTTCAGCAGGAAATAGAGGTCAGTTGCACTCAGCTCAGTAGAGGCTGAATACATGGCTACAAGTCAGGAAGCATGTGAGGCCATTTGGATGTGGAAAATTCTAGTTGGTTTATTTGATCTGAGGATGGATCCATCTGTGATCTATTGTGATAATCAGAGTTGTATCAAACTCTCTGAGAATCCAGTATTTCATGACAGATCCAAGCATATCGACATTCGATATCATCATCTCAAAGACTATGTGGTGAGGAGGATCATGTTGTTGTAGTATATTTAGACCGAGGAGAAAGATGTTGACATTTTGACTAAGGCATTTTCAAAGTGTAAATTCGATTTCCACAGAGATAGGATCGGGGTGGCAGATAATCCCTTTCTTGTTGAGAGGGAGCATTGAAAATAGCAACAAGAAATTCTAAAAATAGAAATGCTATAAATAGCATTGCTATAGATAGCATTTCAGGATATATTCCAATTTTAATTTGTCCTTGAATTAAAATTGAGAATTAAAATTCGAATTTAGTCTCACCAGCTATTTGAAAAATAATTAATTAATTCATCTTGAGTTAATTAGTTGGTGAAATTCAAACATGAAGTCTTTGTGAAGTCATGCAACAGTTATACCTTTGATTGTGGAAGTTATCCCTTAATTAAGGAGATAAGGATGAGTTATATTTGAGTTTTAATTAGTTAGCTCATTTAACTCAGTTAAGTCAAGTTAAATTAGTTCCAAACAGTTTGAGGAACTAATTGTGAGTTCAGTCAATTAATGCATGCATGCATGCAACTAGTGTTCTCCAGATAACTAAATATTCTCTCATAAATAACTCATGCATGTTAGTTCAAACAAAGACCCAGTTGAGATTAAAGGTAGGGACAGTGTACTATCAGTTGCAAGAATATTTGTAAGAAGAGCTTCGGCGTAAATCACATATTGAAAGATCTTTGTCGACGCGTTTCGAACCAGCAAGTGTGGCTCATCGTCTGAGCAGGGCCTCCAACAGCTATCTAGATCAACGGCTAGCTATGACTTAGGGACAGTCAAAAAGTCAAAGGGAAGATAGTTAATGACCATAACTATATATAAATATATAATTATATAAATGAAATAATATTAGAAGGGGTTTACATTATTAATTAGTAAAAAATGAATAATTTAATAATTAAAAATTTACTTAAATGGGAATTAGTTGAATTGGAGACCTCACTTTTATATAAATAAGGTAAATGTGAGATTATAGTTAAATAAAATAAATAATAAAAATAAGCACATAAATAAATAATAATAATATATATTCGTTAATAGATAAATAAATAGATTAAAATATATATAAAAATAAATAATAATAATATATATAAATTAGTTACGAAAGAAATAATAAAATAAATAAATAATAATAAGAAAATAAAAATGATAATAATACTAATATATATTCGTTAATAAATAAATAAATTATAAAATAAAAATAATAACAATAATAAAATAGATAATAATAATAATAATATATATTCGTTAATAGACAAATAAATAAATTAATTAAAAAATATATAATAATATATATATATATATATATATATATATATAATAATAATAATAATAATAATATATAACTTAAAAAAAAAAGAAAAAGAAAATAAAATAAATAAACTAAAATAAAAATAAAAATAAAAATAAAAAATAAAATAATAATAATAATAATAATAATAATATATATTCGTTAATAGATACATAAATAAATAAATAGATAAATTAAAATATATATTAAAATATATATAAAAATAATCTAAAATAGAAAAATAAATAAATAATAATAATAAAAATAAGTAAATAAATATTCGCTATGGTTATAAATACCAATATCAATCAGGGAAAAAGGAGCGACACAAAATAAAAAGGAGAAGGACTGGAAAGAGTCCAGAGCAAGAAGGATAAACCATAGGAGACAGGAAGGCTCCAGGGGAACGACGAAAGCGAAAAAAGATGAAAGAGGGGGGGGGGAGGGGAGAGACTAAGATGAAAGGGCAGGGATCCAACATCTACTGATCTTCCAGCCGTCATCTCTATTGAGATTGTTAGGCCTTCTTTCAATCTCAATAGCTTCCCTGAGTTTACGATGATGGAACTGGGCAACTTTGGCAACAACCTTAGCCTCCTCAATACAAACGTGATGCTTGGTCTTAACCACATGCTCTGCTAGCGCTGAAGACTTGGTTCTCCCATGTCTTAGGTCAGCTGCATGTTCGCTGATCCTCTGATGGATGGAGCGCCCCGTTTCCCCGATGTAGGGGGTCCCACAAGAACAAGGGATCAAGTAGACACCCTTCATGTCCTTGGGGTTAACGGGATCTTTTACCGATCGGAGGGAATTACGAATTGTGCTGAGGGGTCTAAAAGAAGAGGGAATATCATACCTCTTAAGGATCCGAGCAATCTTGTCCGTGGTTCCTTGGACATAGGGAAGGTGGACACCTAGTCGGCGTTCCTTAGGTTCTTTCTTAATACCTGCATTTCTAGATGCTTTAAGGAAAGCCTTCTGACCTAGGCGCCTACTATATCCATTTTCCACAAAGACATCAAGGAGATGGGATCTCTCCTTATCAAAGCTCTCATTATCAGAAATCCTGAGGGCACGAGTAGCAAGGGTGTTAAGGACACCCATCTTTTGAGTAGGGAAATGATGGGAATCAGCATGAAGATACTGCTCAGTATGCGTTTTCTTTCGGAACACAGAGTGGGAGAGATAGCCGTCCTTATTCCTAGAAATAAGAATATCTAGGAACGGAAGGCAACCATTGACCTCTTTCTCCATGGTGAACTTAATGGCAAAGGATTGATCGTTGAGGTGACTGAAGAAGTGATCCAGCTCCTCTTGGCCATGGGACCAGATGACATTAGTGTCATCCACATACCTTTTCCAAAGCTTGGGAAGGAGACGAGCCGAGGCTAAAGCTTTGGCTTCGAAATCTTCCATAAAAAGATTCGCAACAATCGGGGAAAGGGGGGAGCCCATGGCAACACCACAAGTATGTTCAAAGAATTCACCCTCGAAACAGAAGAAAGTGGAAGTGAGACAGATCTCAACCAGATGCGCGGTATCGGGATATGTTAGGCGATAGATCACTTCCAAGGCCTCCTTTATAGGGATGCAAGTATAAAGAGAGACCACATCAAAGCTGACGAGAATGTCCTCAGGGTCAAGCCTGATATGCAAAGCTGGATCTGTTTCTTCAACTTGTCCTGACGATGAGCCACACTTGCTGTATCGAAACACGTCGACAAAGATCTTTCAATATGTGATTTATGCCGAAGCTCTTCTTACAATTGTTATGGATCACAGAAGTCTCAATTCTGCAAGAATATTCCTATGAGAAAATCTCTTGCATGCAGAAGGAATTCATTCCTTGAGGATTGCACAGCTTCTATAGAGGCAAGAGCAGTGTGTGTGATCATTATCACACTAGATAACAGCTGGAGCACCAGGGAAAATTGCGCAAGGAAATAGGAGGCTTGGAGGACAGAGGAGAAGGTATATGTGTTGTCTATTTTGTCTATGAGCAGCAGTGAGGGATTGTACTGAGAGCTGGATATCTTGAGAGCTAAAGCTTTGTGTAATCTTGAGATATTTCCACTTGTATGATAATACAGATAGCGGGGTTTTTAGCTGAGGCTTTCCCCAGAGTATTCTTCTGTGTTTCATGTGTGATTGAATCTTCTTCTATGTTATACGTGTTCTGTTTGATCTTGCTCAAAATTGATTAAGCGTTCGCAAGTTTGATTGTAGAAGTAGATTAATTATTTTGCTTTAGTACATTGCATAATCAGTTTAATCTACTGTGAGAATTTCTACATGAGGTTACATGCAAAAGTTGTTTTATAAATCACCCACCAAGTGTCACTTTTTCCTAGATTTGTGGCATGTGTGTTGTTGTATCATCCATTGTTATTTAAGTTTTATTTTCAGTTTTATCAAAAATATGACAGAAAAATCAAATATTATGCTATAACGGAAATAAAAAGAAATGCGAAGATTTGAAAGAAATGGTTGATTTTATATTATTAATGGCTTTTGAAAGTGATAAACCCACTAGAAGATCTGAGCCATCTGATCAATAGGCCACAGATCCAATGGAAATCACGTAGTTAACTAGAATGGGGTTTATTTCGGAGATCGGACGCGATGGTGTATCAAACACAGTTTAATTCGCTAAAGTCGGGCCAAATATCGAGTCAGAAAGTAATCAAGTTCTGTCTTTAAAATCAGACCCAATAAATCATTAACTGGTAGTTTTTATTTCCTATCAGGTCCGTATGACGCCGACAGATATCGGGTCGGCAAGTAATCGGGTTTTATCTTTAAAATCAGACCCGATAAATCATTAACTGGCAGTTTTTATTTCCTATCGGGTCCATATGGGAGTCAAAGGGGCGTTGAAAAGGTGGACGTGACAGGTTTATGAACCAGAGTGTTAATTCTTTTGAGTTCCATGGTAACCGAAGGTTTTCCATATGCTAAAGGTCATGCAGGTTCAAGAGGCGCGATCAAGCGATAGCTTGATAAGTACGTTGAGGTGTGCTGCGGGGAAGCAATGAGCACGGAGATTAATTAAAGCTCAACCCCCGCAATTGACCGTGATGTTAGCATGGTTGATCACGATGTGTGGCCTGAAATCACTGTGGGGGTTCAACCTCATTGAAACTCCCGTACATTCTTTACCCCCGCGATGAACTCCCAAAGCCTTCCACTTCACGTCGCTCATTCCACATCTTCCACCGCTTTCATATGTTAATTGCCTATGCCCCTCACCATACCCCACCACTTCATCCACTACTCCATTAATGCTCATCCATCAGCAAAACCACAGGCTCTAGCTATAGCTTCTAATAGTGAGCAACAATCTCCCATCATTTTCTGATTTCTATTACTTCTTATTATCTTCTTTTCTTGAAATGAATGAGGTGTTTTTACCCTCAAATGTAATATTTTGTAATGATATTTACTTCAAAGCAGTTAGAGGATTGTTAGGTAGTTTGACAGTTTTGGTGATTACCAACTATCTCATAATGTATAAAAAGAGGAAAATTTACAGAGAGGGGATTCAAACTTTGGAGAACCTGGATACTAGGCCACTAAATTCTTGATACAACTATTGATTAATGAAAGAATCAGAAGTTTTCCATACATTGTTGGGTATGATTTTGTGACTTCTCTGTTATGTGTCATCTTATGTTTTCTTCCTTTAAGTATGGTAATGAAGCTGCAGGTCTTTATTTGCTTATGTAAATGAAGTTAAAATCCCTTAAAAGAGCGCTCCTATACTTGAAGTTCCTACCTCTACAATTCTTCTAAGTTACAGATAGTAGTTTTTGTGTAAGACAACATATTATCTTTAACTTCTCCAAGTGTCACAGATAGTAGATTCTGTGTAAAACAACATATTGTCTCTGACTTCTTCAAGCTTTCTTCATTCATCATTTATATTCAACAATCAAATGGCATTCTAATATTTTCATGTCACCTAAGTATTGAGGGTTAAAAACAAAGTCTTTCAGGTCCTTCATTTGAGAATATAACATACAATTAAGTGACAAACAAGTGACAATAATTATAAACATTAATGTCTTAAGCACAACTTCTACATAGCCAGGAAATTGGTTTCTTAAGGTACAACATTAATTGGTGCGCTGCTGGGGAAAGAAGACTAGAACACTTTTGCCTGGGTTTTCAATAGTTTCCTCTAGTTGTTCAGTGAGGAGGAAATTTTTGGTTGTTTTGGATAAAAGAAATAACTTTGGCTCCAAGAAGACCCCATACAAGATCAGACACCTCACAACAAAAAGTTCAAGCCCTTTTAGATCCTGAAAGGCTAGTTTATAAGAAGGTTGGAAGGTCTAAAACCCCACTTACACCAATTCCTACACTGTCTACATTAGGCAATAATTCATCACATCTCTCACCCAAACATTCATCTAATCAAGAGTCACTTTTTACATCATCTTCATTTCAAGAACCCAACTGTCAAGAGCAGTCTTCAGAGTCTGTTAATTTTCCATTATCTGATATAATTTTTCAACCTGGACCTATAACTACATTACCACCTCTGCACACTTCATTTACCTCTCAGTCAGGTTCCACATCTATTGGTAATCAAGGTTCAATAAATTTGTTAGCAAACATGGCAGCGCCTACATTCTTGATGAATAGGTATGCACCTCTTCAGTTTCCACAACTGTTGAATCAAATGCCACAAGAATACCTCAAGATTATTCCTCGTTTTATAAGGGAAGATGAACAAACAACAGAGAATCATGTATCAGTATTTTGTAATTTTGCAGAAAACCTAAATGTTGAACATCTAGATGTTGTTCTAAGACTTTTTGTTCAATCCTTGGATGGAGAAGCAAGAAAATGGTTTAAAGGGCTTCCTAATAACTATATTCCTTCTTGGGAAGAGATGGAATGCCTATTCACCCAAAGATGGGGAGAAAAAAGAGACCATGGGTATTCACTAACAGAGTTTAATGCTATAAAGAAGAAATCTGATGAAACTGTAGTTGAATTTGTCAGAAGATTTAACAAATTGTATAATAGTCTTCTAGTGGAGATTAAGCCCCCTCCTGCTAGTGAAAAAATAACTTTTGCAAGGGCTTTTGAGTCAAATTTTGGATTCACATTAAGGGAAAGAAGATCCCCAACCCTTGATTAGATCCAAACAGATGCATTAGAGATAGAAGAAAATCTGGTGGCTGCAGGCAAAGCACTAGAGACACAGCCTATTCAAGACAAGGGAAAGGCAAAGATAGAATCCTCTCAAAGTCAAACATTAGAGGATATGAGTAATGTAATTAAAATTTTGTCAGATAAATTGATTAAGTTAGAGTTGGAAAATAAGAATTCTCAGAGACAAGTACAACATAATAAGAACTTTAATCCCCAATACAGAAGACAACCTTTGCAAATCTTGCAAAAGGAGAGAAAAGAACAAGATCAGATTCAAGCACCATTGTATATAGAGGCAGATCCTGGTGAAGTACTAGAGCACCCCAGGGACCATGAAGATCAAATTTCTATGTTATATGCAATAGATGAAGATGAACTTGGCATTGAAGGAGAAGAGTATGAATATGCTGAAACAGATGCCATTTATGATGAAAATAAAATTGATGAATATTGGAAGCAATTCTCTGATTTTATATAGGCATAATTACATAAGAAATATGATTTAAGGTCAAGGAAAAGATCAAGAAGTCAGGAAAAAGTGAGCAGCAAGCTCCGGCTTCCTCACCAAAGGCGACTCCACAAGAATCTCAGCCTGCAAAACAAGTAAGTAAAGGAAAGCAACAGCATAATGCAAATGGCAAGACACAAATACTTCAAGGTGAGTCTTCTCAAGACCAAAGTGGAAAAATTCCTTTGGAGAAACTTGTTTCCATTCCCCAAGTAATTTCAGTCATGAAGAAAGGTGAAGATGAAAATGAAAAGAATGCTAAATAGGGTCATTTGTTTAGTATTACTAAAGAGTTGGAAAAAGTTAGAATTCAAGTTCCCCTTACAGAATTAGAAAAAACACTAGTTTATCAAAGGGAGATTGTTGAGTTTATTAATTTAAAAGAGAATGTGAATATAAATGACACTGTAAGTCTACAAGATGATAAACCAGTAGTGGTTTTTGGTCCACATGTGGAGGAAGTAGATCCTTCAACACCTCCTTTTTATATTTCATTATTGATCCATGATTTCCTCCTGCATAATTGTATGTTTGATTCAAGAGCTTTGTTTGGTCAATTTAGAGTGTCCTAAATTGCTATATTAATTGTCAATACGGGAGTCGTAAACTGCTAAAGTGAGGTGCACTATATATGCAAGATAACCGATTTCTTACTTTTTTTTGTCATTTTTGATTTTTAGTTTGTTTTTGGGTTTATCTTCATTGATTCCCTAATGGAAGATGGCAATCCTAAAAGACAAGTATGGATATAAGTGTTCAAGGAAATGGTGTCCTTTAAAATGATTTTCAAACTTCAAAATTTTCAAAAAGGTTTTAAAACAGTAATGATAAAATTAATTCCTAAAAGAGAATGAAAATGTGCCACTATTATAATTAAACAAATAGTGAGCTATTAACCATGAAACCCAGTATCCTTGCTGCTCTCTAAATATGAAAGAAACTGAACTCAAAGAAATCCAAAAATTACAAGCAAAGTAAAGCTAAGATCAAATTACATCAACTCATATTCTGACCCCTCACCATTCGTCTTGCTCTGGCTTTCGGAGGTAATCATAAACAACTTGAGCAACCTGATATCTAATTTGTAGAAAATAAAACTAATATTAAACTACACACTCATACTTCAATCCCTCACCATTAGTCTCGCTATGGCTTTCGGAGGTAACTGAAAATGACATGAGCAATTCAATAACTAACTTGCAGAAAAATAAACTAATATCAAACTACACACTCATACTTCAATCCCTCACCATTAGTCTCGCTATGGCTTTCGGAGGTAACTAAAAATGACATGAGTAATTTAATATCTATCTTGCAGAAAAGTAAATGAGCAAAACTGAAATAAATAAAACAGTGTTGGAACTAAGAACTAAGAAAAATAAATCAGCAGAAGGACAAGAATAATTCCATGTCATTAGTCATTATAAAACTATGTGCGAATTCCTGGGCTGCCTACTGTAATCTGAAACAAAGACACTGATTAGTTAACAGCATTGTAAAGCATAAAAACTATGGACAACAATCAACGTTAATACCATAAGAAGTGCAATATATACAAGTGAATGATTATGGCATAAGGAACATAAAGAAATAAAGCATGAAACTATACAGCAATTAACAAAACCTCGGTGTGTACAGGGGCCCTCTGCACAACCTCGGGCAATCAGCAATCAACCACGAATTGAGCTTATAAACAGAGTCTTCTCATGTATTAAAATGCAGTCATAACACAGAAATAAAGTCATGGCATAGTGGGCTCGTTAACAGTCAAAATTACATTACCAAAGCTAGCTACTATGCGTATGAGAACGCTTTATTTATAACAGAGGATGACATAACTACTTTCCTAAAATCTGTGCTGATAAAAGACACGTGAACAACCACGTCCAGGAATCTAGCATTATGGCAGCCATGAAGATTAAATCTATGGAGGGTGGCTGTTGGATTCGGTTCATGGAGTAGTCCACAGGTGTTGATATGTCCCCAAAAATCTAGGAACAACCACGCAAGTCTTCACGTGGTGAAAAATAGAGTTATGTCACCGTAGGACTCTTATGTTGACCACCGCTTGACTACCTTTGACCATGGCTTTCTTTGGTGAATTTGACTGAGCCAATAGGACTCGGTCCATGTCCACGTCATTTGCAACTTGCCCATGTGGCTAGATTTGCCTGAAGACACCTGTAACATAGACTTTAACAAAAAGGCTGCGGAAAGTTGAACTGGCTGCGGAAAGTGACAAGATTCCGCAGCTGAATGAGCAAAAATCTAATTCAAACAACAGACACAAAACATAGTTAGGAAACCACTTTATATGCTCTTTTTAAACTAATATGCAATGATTTGACAGCTTAGGAGGTCCAGGTAAATGGAAAAAGGGCTAGAAAGGTGTATAGGGCAGATGCAAGTTTAGGGCTCAACATACCCCCACTATGAAGGTGTTGCATGTCCTCATGCAACCAAAATTTTGATCATCCTCCCTTTAGTCCATGTGCTCTGAAGCTTCTGCCAGTACATCCAGTCCTCTTCTCCTCTTCCTTGGTACTACTACCATCCTGGGCTTCCTCATCAAACATCTGAATTTGAGACTGATCAATTCTCTACTCAACTTCCTGCACTTTTTCTTTAATTTCCTGTTCTTTTTCTGCCACAGTCCCAGATGTAACATAGTGTTGTCATGAATGATCTTGTCCAATCTGCTTTGCTCCTTTAATGCTTCATTTTCTTGTTTAATGTGTCTGTTTAAGACCTCCAATTCAAACACTTCTTGTTTCAATGATTGGACTTGTGTTTCTTGTGCTGTGTGAGGCAGAGTGGATGACGTGCTCGGGCCTGTAGCTGTCTTCTCTAAGGATTCTAGATAATCATACACCTCTTGCTGATTTGGGTCTATTTCGGGTGTTTTCCTTGGGCTGACCCCAAAGTCCTATTGAGGAGGACTGATTTCTAACTCTGGCCGAGAAGGACTCATGTCAACATCTGGAGGACTGGTTTCAATATTTGGCTGAAGATGAGGTGGGCTACGGTCAACTGGAGGTTTCTCCGGTGTTTCCCCACCCAAGTCAATAAAGTGGGGTCCTTTTATTTGTGCTTTCCTCCACTTTCCTCTAAGCCTGTTGCTTCTTCTTAAAGGCTGTGGACTAGTACTCTCTTCTTCCATACTCTGTTTTCCTTTTTCTTTCTTCTTGGCTGTAGCCGCTTGTTTTCGAAGATGCACTAGTCTTTCAGACAATACTTGATGGTCTTCTTCTAAAGAAGGTTCTGGTGATTGGTAGACATCCTCTATGTTTCTTTTCCCTTTCAATTTTCTCTGTTTTCTATCCTTGGTTCTTTCCTCCCTCTCTTTTTGATCAACTTCTTTGGTTTTGCTAATAGGAGGGTCTTGAATTATTGCACTTTTCTCCTTTCTCCTACTCCTTCTTGGTGTACTGCTTTCAGGTGCCTCGGATGGCTCTTGAAAGTAGTTTCTCACCAAAAACCGTTCCCAGGTATCCCTATTTTTCTTCAATTGGTCCTCAATTAGAATTCTCACAAGCCCATGATGATACAAATGAGGTTCTATGTCTTCTATGTTCTTTTGGACTGTTGTGCACATCTTTTTCAAGCTCAGCAATAAAAAGTAGGGCAGATTGAGGGTTTGGTTCTCTAAAAATTTCATCAATAACTGAGTATGATACATGTACATTGCCCCAAAACGGCCTTCACAAGTAATGAAATTTTGAATGATTAACAGTAAGCTGGCCCACTCCTCTTTTAAAGCATGAACAAGAATTCCTCTTGTGAATACAGTTACGTCCATACTTGGGTTACGTAGCATGACTCTCCAAGCCTGCTCGTCCAAGCTCTTGTTCTTGAACCAGCGTTCACCTTCCTAGGGCAGGTCTGTAGCAGCTACTATGGATGCCTCAGTGATTGTAAGCTTAAGGTCCCCAATTTCCACCACTTGGCCGTTAAAAGACCTTGCAAAAGCTTTTGTAATTTCCTTATTGTGGCCCTTAAATTTTTGAATGAAAGGTAGCCATTTTTCCTTCTTCAGTAAGTCTTTCACTTGAGGGTATCCTTCTAAAAACTTGGGCCCTTCCGGTTCTGCCCTCAATAACCGACCCATCCTTTCTTCTATTTGAAATTCGTCTGCGTGTGAGGGGTTTAGCAGAGGTAAGATGGCTAGGTTACGAGGTTTATAGAGAAGAACACAGTGGCTGAAAATGGAAACTGGAGAACAGGTAGCGGGAGTGTTCAGGGACTGTAAGCGGAAAATAGAGGACAGGCAGCCGAGGTGAGTTCACGAAGTGGAGTGGAGACGTATGTGAACGAGGTGGTAATGTAGCCATGGCTTCAATAAAATGGCAGGGGAGTGAAGTGAACCCGGCAGAATTTTTAAACTAAACGGCTGCAGAGGAGATGTTAACACGTTTATGAAATGGCTGTGGAAATTATGCGGTGGAGAGGAGCCGTAATTAAATCGGTCACGTCCCATGATTACAGGTGGAGTGTGAAAGTGCAGTTAAATACGAGTTAAACCCGAGAATTAATCATGAGACCGTTTGGAAAATAAATGCATGGTTCATGGAGGAATGTCGTGGAATGGTTATGGAGCTATCATGGCAATCATTGCATATAGTGGAGCTTATGGTTTAATAACTATGCAAAATTGTGCTTTTGATTGCTATTTGAAAGAAATTTTTACTCATACCTTGGAATCTTTGCCATTTGTTGTCCATTAGCCCTTAATCAACTGCTCCTTATTGATGCCTTTAGATGCTCCATGTCTTCATAATATGTCCTCAGTCATACCTGCATTTGATTTCATGATTATTGAACTAACATTTTGACTGTCAATTTGAAAAACAGAGCGGTGGCTGCAGAAACTGCTTCTGGCTACGGAAACTGATTCCAGCTGTGGAAACTGACACAGCAACCACTTGGCTGAATGAAGATGGATAGATAATAACTAACTGAATGAAAATGGTCATGAAAGAGACTTTTATTGATGAAATGAAATGAAATGGATGAAATGGAGTAGGATGAAATGGAGTGGAGTGGAATGAAAATGAAGTGAAAGAGAGATTTTTTTTATTTTTTATTTTTGGAAAATATAGGGTGTCAGGTGTTCCTGATTTTCACTCTATATTTTCTGTATAAGACTTCCAATCAGTGATTGGTTTGTAGGCTTATACAAATTATTATTATTTTTTATTTTTTATTTTTATTTTTTGACAGAAAGGAACAAAGGCTAGGCTAGTGGAGAAGAAGGATTCTTCTTCACCAGTCTTATTGCAGAATTCTCCTGAAACATTTTGACAAATTCCTCTTTTGAGAGTGGCTTATGATAGATCTTTAATCTGTGGCCATTCACAATAAGAGGAGTTTGAAATTCATCAATGGTCTTGATTCTTACCGCTCCATTGCTAAAGACTTTTTCAATCTCATATGGCCCGATCCAATGAGACTGAAATTTACCTTTGAAGTCTTTAAACTTAGAATCAAATAGTAATGCCCAATATCCCTCTTGAAACTTTTTCTCTTTGATGTATTTTTCATGCCACTTAGCTCTTTGATATTGAACTAGATCAGTTCTTAGGATTGCTTCTTGTCTGATCTCATCCAGCTCATTCAACCGCTCCATTCTGTGCTTTTGGGCTTCTGATAGATCCATCCCCAACTGAACTGCCATCTTGAAAGTTTTGACTTGAAACTCAATTGGGAGCAGGACTTCTTTCCCATAAACAAGCTCATAGGGAGAATGTCTTGTTGTATTCCTCCATGTAGTTCTGTAGGCCCATAAGGCTTCAGGAAGCCTTTCTACCCAATCTCTTCTGTGTAGATGAACAGTTTTGGTGATGATGCCTTCAATAACTTTGTTTGTAGACTCCACTTGGCCATTTGCTTGCGGATGGTAAGGAGTAGATTTTCTGTGCTTGATTTTGTATTCTTCCATCAGCTTTTCCACCATGTTGGATGTGAATTGACTTCCCTAATCTGTCATAATTTCTCTTGGAACACCAAAGAGAGTAAAAATATCCTCATAAAGAAAACTAACAACTGAATTTTTAGTAGCAGAAAGTAATGCTTTGGCTTCTACCCATTTAGTGACATAATCAGTACATACCAATATATACTTCTTTTGTTTAGATGGTGGATTAATAGGTCCAATGCAATCTAAAGCCCATTTTTCAAAGGGTTCGATGAGCACCTATGGTTGTAATGGCATTTCATTTGAAAGAGTCGATTTCCCTACTCTTTGGCAGCTATCACACCTTTTGACATATTCTTTTGTATCTTTGAAGAGGGAAGGCCAATGATATCCTAAAGAAAGGATTTTATAGGTCGTCATTTTGTCAACAAAGTGTCCGCCGCATGGTTCATCATGACATGCCTTGAGGATGTCAGGCATTTCATCTTCCCTAACACATCTTCTGATCACAAAATCTGGCCCTGTTTTAAACAATTCGTTAGAAATCCATGAATATTTTGAACTCTCCTGAATAATCTTTCTTCTTTCACTAGGAAATAGATGTGGAGGTAGTTTCCCTGTAACCAAATAGTTAGCAATATCTGCATACCAAGGAGTCTTAGTAATTACTGCAAATAAATATTCATCTGGAAACTTATCCTCTATAGGAGAATCTTCTTTAGTATTTTGGATCCTAGACAAGAAATCAGCTACTGTATTTTGTTTCCGTGGTCTATCCAACACAGTAATATTGAATTCCTGTAAAAGTAAGAGCCATCTTGTAACTCTGACATTAGTAACAGGTTTGTTCATTAGATATCTAATCGCGGAATGATCAGTATGGACAAAAGTTTCATAGCCTGTTATATAATGTCTAAACTTATTGATTGCATGAACAACAGCTAATAATTCTTTTTCAGTCACAGTATAGTTCAACTCAGTGGGAGTCAAATTTTTATTGGTATAGTAAATGGCATAAGGAACTAAATCCTTTTGACCCAACATAGCTCCTAGAGCTGTATCTGAAGCATCTGTAGAAATATGGAAAGGAAGTTTCCAATTTGGCCCTCTCAAGATGGGTGCTTCAGATATTCTTGTTTTCAAAGTTTCAAATGCTGATTGACAATTAGGATCCCATTTGAATTCATAGTCTTTTGTAAGCAATTTGAAGAGTGGAGATGCTATTTTGGTGAAGTTCTTTATAAATCTTCTATAGTACCCAGTAAATCCCAAAAAAATTCTAACATCTTTTTGACAATTTGGAATAGGCAACTTGGAGATGACTTCAAATTTTGATCTATCAACTTTAATCCCATCCCCTGAAATGTGATGTCCAAAAACAATACCTTCAGTAAACATCATAAAGAATTTTTCATGACTCAATGAAAGGTTTGTTTCTTTACATCTTATAAGGACTTTTCCAAATTCTCTAATGCCTCTTCAAATGAATTACCATAAACTGTAAAATCATCCATATAAACCTCTACACAATCATGGATTAGATCAGAAAAGATTCCTAGTACTGCTCTTTGGAATGTTGTGGGTGCATTACATAATCCAAAAGGAAGTACTCGGTAAGCAAAAGTTCCTCATGGACAGGTAAATGTGGTCTTATCTTGATCTTCAGGTGCCACCTGAATTTGATTATAGCCACTAAAACCATCCAAAAATGAAAAGTACTTTTTGCCTGCTAGTGTATCTAATACCTGATCGATAAAGGGCAAAGGAAAGTGATCCTTCAAAGTTGCTTTATTCAATTCCCTGTAATCAATGCATACCCTCCATTTACCATTCTTTTAAGGTACTATAACCAAAGGAGAAACCCATCGGCTATTTGAAATTGGATAAATGAAGTTTACATTGAGTAGTTTTTGGAGCTCTTCTTTCACTATCTCCCTAAGGTTTGGATTCATCCTTCTCTGAGGTTGTCTGATTGGTCTACTATTTTCCTCGATGTAGATGTGATGAATGCAAGTCTTAGGGTCAATACCTTTCATATCATTATACTCCCACGCAAATGCAGTAGAATGTTTTTGCAAGATTTTGGTTAGCTCTCCCTGTTGTGATTTTTCCAAGTTTTTGTTGATATTCAATGTTTTACCTGGAAAAATCTCAATGGCGGAACTACCAAACTCTTCCATAGAGTAAAGAGACATTTGTCTAGATGATAGATACTCAATTTCAGAATCTAACTGAAATTGTGTGTGGTCATATTCTGAAGATGTTTCAAAATTTTCTAATGTGTTCAGAATTTGACTATCTTCACTGATTTCAGAAATGGTAAAGACAGGTTGTATAGTGTCCTCATCATCGACCCATTCATTATCTCCTACTTCTGTAATTGCTTTTGCTGGAGGATACAAATTGAATTTCTTTGTCGAATTACCATCAGAAATGTACATATCTCTAGATCTACAACTAATGAAAGCATCAATTGTGGCTAGCCAAGGTCTTCCTAAGATGAGTGGGTGCCCTCCTAGATTACTCTTGGGAGTCAAAATCATGAAATCTATTGGATATTCCCAAGAATCTAAGGAGACTAAAATATCTTCTAATACACCATCTGATTTGATAATTGATCGATCTGCAAGTTGCAGTAAAGTAGGTGTAAAAAGAAGATTAGGAAGTTTTAGCTGTTCCATAGTCTGTCTACTCATAATGTTGATAATAGCCCCTAAGTCAATCAAAGTATTTGGAATTTCTGCCCCATTGATATTTGTCTTGACAATTGGACTACTGGGATCTACATACTTCTGCATGGTAATTTTTCCCATCATGATATCTGCAATTTTTCCTACCAGGTGGATTCTTCTTGTATCTCTTGGTTTCCTTCCTGGTCTTTTGAGACTCAACTCCTTTATTGTTTTTGCTAGAATAGGAATCTCTCTAATGGCTTGTAGAAAAGGAATCTTGATACAGACATTCTTTAATTCATCTAGGAAATCATAGTCAGGCAACAAGATTTGTTTTTCCACTCCTTTGTCAATTTGTAATCTTTCAGGAAAAGGAGGTGTGGATGAAGATGCAGGTTGCTCAACTATAGGAGTTGTGGGGGTTGACTCTTTTTCTTTTTCTTTTTGAGTGTTTGGGTTTTGAAGAGATGCTTCAGAACCTTTATTGGCTTCAAGAGAATCTTCCTCAGAAATACTTTGCTTTTGATCATCTATAGAAGGCTTTTCTAAAACTATACCAGATTTGAGTTGTACATCATTGAGAGGAACAATCATATAGGTAGGAAATTGTTGTCCTTCTACCATGTAAGAATTTTGAGGATTTTTATTATTGGGATTTGGTAATGGCTGGGATGGTAGTTGATTTGTCTTCTGTTGGAATGGAAGCAAGAGTTGAGAATTTGGATTTTGTTGAGAAGGTTGTTGTGGAAATG
This sequence comes from Pinus tabuliformis, assembly GCA_031772625.1. NCBI lineage: Eukaryota > Viridiplantae > Streptophyta > Pinopsida > Pinales > Pinaceae > Pinus > Pinus tabuliformis. The sequence goes on from CM062818.1 coordinate 2,063,462,419, forward strand.
GCAATGAAAGTTGTGGATTTTGATTTGGAAGTTGTGGAGCTTGTTGATTTTGAAAAGATGGGGGATATTGATAAAATTGAGCAAATCTCCCATAAGGATTTTGCATACCTTGTACCCATGATTGAAATGGATTTTGAGGTTGGGACCAAGGTTGTTGCCAAGGATTCCAATTTGTTGGGGGTTGAAAGTTCATGGAGTTGTTAAACCTTTGATTTTGTTGCCCCTGCCAAGGTCTCCTTGAAACAAAGCAGAGAGACTCAATTGAATTTGGATCTTCTTGAAAGACAACTTTGAGCCCAGGAATTGAAGGACAATCTTTGGTCTCATGGCTTTCTGAACAAATCATACATGTTTCTACAACTTTTGCATCCAAGGGGCATTCCCTTAGAGCATGTTTCTTCCTACATTTTGGACAAAAGATGGCCAAAGCTTCAGCTTCTGCTTTCTGCTTGTTTTGTGTTTTAAGGGTGTCTAGTTGTTCACTAAGGCTCCCTAAAATGTCAGTTTTGAACTCATCAAGCATGTTGCCAATCTCAGCCCTACTTACTGATCCAGTTGCAGATTTTTTTGCTCTAATGAGAGAAGGATCTCTAGGACCTTTTCCGGTTTTAGATTTTCCCCTTGAGAGATGGACACATAGTTCTGCTATATCATGACGTGGAAGTTGAGAAATATCTCCCTTTTCCATCATGTTTAAAATATCTATCCATTCATCTCTAATGGCTTTTAATAGAAGGGCTTTCAAGGTCTCCTCATCTAAGTTACTCATTTTTGCTCTTTTCAGGTTGTATTGAAATCTTTCAAGTAAATCCTCCAAGTTTTCATCTTCTTTTTGCACCATTTTGAATACCTCATCCTTATGATTGGTGGGCATGCAATAGTCCAAGTATCTATCCAAAAATGTTTGTTTCATATCATTCCAAGTCCTAATAGATTGAGTGACTAATCCCATGAACCATTTCAAAGCAGCTCCCTTCAATGTTGAAGGAAACAATTTGAGTTTTTGAGAGTCTTCCATATAATCATAAGTTCGGCACACGACTTCAAACTCAAATAGAAATGTTTCAGGATCCTCACTTCGCAACCCATAAAAGTTTGGGAGGATAGATGGTGAGATGTTTTTCATTGTTGTACGAGATTCCTCATCAACTATAGGAAATCCAAATGAGTTATCTCCATCCCTATTTCCCCCATTGTTACCTCTACCTCCTCCATTGTTTCCTCCTCCTCTACCTCTACCTCTACCTCCTCCTCCAAATCCGTTGACTACTTCCTCTGCCATGATAGTTTCCTCAGAGATTTCAGATTCCTCTGGTTCTTCTACTAATGGTGAACGAGGAGTAATTTCTCCCTCTTCTTCTTCAAGTAATTCTACTTCCTTGATTACAATTTGTTCTCCTGTAGAAGTAAAGAAAGGTTCTTTTCCTAAGTCAGAGTCTCCTAATTCAGCTGCTACCCCTTGAATTCCAAGAATCCTAAGGCTAGGAGTGTGAGTTGGAGATGATGGAGGTGTATCTTGTCTATGCCTTGAGGTAGATGGAGTTGTAAAAGTCGAACTCTTGGCCCTAGCTATAAACCTTCCCCTAGAATCTCTTGCTCTATGCATGTCATTTTTTTTTATTTTTCTTCAAGTCGGGCTAATAATTCTCTTTCTGATCTTCCAGATCACTCTAGGTGCAAGAAGAGAGCATACTCAAGAAATTATTGAACCAATAACTCTCTTTTCTGATCCTCCAGATCACACTAGGTGCAAGAGGAGAGCATACTTTGAGAAGTTATCAATTTTTACCTTCCTTGAAATTTTCCTGTTTTTTTTTTTTTAAGAAATTGGCTACCTAGTTTCACTTCCCCGGCAACGGCGCCAAAATGTTTGGTCAATTTAGAGTGTCCTAAATTGCTATATTAATTGTCAATCCGGGAGTCGTAAACTGCTGAAGTGAGGCGCACTATATATGCAAGATAACCGATTTCTTACTTTTTTTGTCGTTTTTGATTTTTAGTTTGTTTTTGGGTTTATCTTCGTTGATTCCCTAATGTAAGATGGCAATCCTAAAAGACAAGTATGGATATAAGTGTTCAAGGCAATGGTGTCCTTTAAAATGATTTCCAAACTTCAAAATTTTCAAAAAGGTTTTAAAACATGCAATGATAAAATTAATTCCTAAAAGAGAATGAAAATGTGCCACTATTCTAATTAAACAAACAGTGAGCTATTGACCATGAAACCCAGTATCCTTGCTGCTGTCTAAATATGAAAGAAACTGAACTCAAAGAAATCCAAAAATTACAAGCAAAGTAAAGCTAAGATCAAATTACATCAACTCATATTTTGACCCCTCACCATTCGTCTTGCTCTGGCTTTCGGAGGTAATCATAAACAACTTGAGCAACCTGATATCTAATTTGCAAAAAATAAAACTAATATTAAACTATACACTCATACTTCAATCCCTCACCATTAGTCTCGCTATGGCTTTTGGAGGTAACTGAAAATGACATGAGCAATTCAATAACTAACTTGTAGAAAAATAAACTAATATCAAACTACACACTCATACTTCAATCCCTCGCCATTAGTCTCGCTATGGCTTTCGGAGGTAACTGAAAATGACATGAGTAATTTAATATCTATCTTGCAGAAAAGTAAATGAGCAAAACTGAAATAAATAAAACAGTGCTGGAACTAAGAACTAAGAAAAATAAATCAATAGAAGGACAAGAATAATTCCATGTCATTAGTCATTATAAAACTATGTGCGAATGCCTGGGCTGCCCACTGTAATCTGAAACAAAGACACTAATCAGTTAACAACATTGTAAAGCATAAAAACTATGGACAACAATCAACATTAATACCATAAGAAGTGCAATATATACAAGTGAATGATTATGGCATAAGGAACGTAAAGAAATAAAGAATGAAACTATACAGCAATTAAAAAAACCTTGGTGTGTACAGGGGCCCTCTGCACAACCTCGGGCAATCAACAATCAACCACGAATTGAGCTTATAAACAGAGTTTTCTCATGTATTAAAATGCAGTCATAACACAGAAATAAAGTCACGGCACAGTGGGCTCGTTAACAGTCAAAATTACATTACCAAAGCTACACACTATGCGTATGAGAATGCTTTATTTATAACAGAGGATGACATAACTACTTTCCTAAAATCTACGCTGATAAAAGACACGTGAACAACCACGTCCAAGAATCTAGCATTATGGCAGCTGTGAAGATTAAATCTATGGAGGGTGGTTGTTGGATTCGATTCATGGAGCAGTCCACAGGTGTTGATATGTCCCCAGAAATCTAGGAACAGCCACGCAAGTCTTCACGTGGTGAAAAACAGAGTTCTGTCACCGTAGGACTCTTATGTTGACCACCGCTTGACTACCTTTGACCACGGCCTTCTTTGGTGAATTCGACTGAACCAATAGGACTCGGTCCATGTCCACGTCCTTTGCAACTTGCCCATGTGGCTGGATTTTCCTAAAGACACCTGTAACATAGACTTTAACAAAAAGGTTGTAGAAAGTTGAACTGGTTGCGGAAAGTGATAAGATTCCGCAGCTGAATGAGCAAAAATCTAATTCAAATAGTAGACACAAAACATAGTTAGGAAACCACTTTATATGCTCTTTTTAAACTAATATGCAATGATTTGACAGCTTAGGAGGTCCAGGTAAATGGAAAAAGGGCTAGAAAGGTGTATAGGGAAGATGCAAGTTTGGGGCTCAACAAACTTCACACAACCTTATGCCATTGTCAGTGATGAAACAACTAAATCTACAAGTTACCAAACCCTATAGAGACCTGTACTCTTTTGATTCAAACAAAGTCAAGTGTCTGGGGGTCATTAAGGATCTGGTAGTGTCACTAGCCCAAATCCCGGCTAGAAGCTTGGTCATGGATGTAGTAGTAGCAGATATCCTTGCTAGGTTTGGAATGCTACTATCTAGGTCATGGGGGGCTAAATTGGGTGGTGTTCTGAAACTAGATTTTACATATGCTGTTATACTGACTTTTGGTGGAGAAGAGAGAATATTGTACAAAGAAACTAGATTTGTAAAAACAATTACAAAAAATGGAGCAAGTAATTCACCTGTATATAGCCAGGAGAAAGATGACTTTGCTTGCTTCATGCTGCATGATAATGCAGAGTTGGCTGAAGATAATCAGAAGTAGCTTACTTCAGCCAATGTAATTACAGAGCTGCAAACTGAAGAAGTGTGGAAATGCTTCTTTGATGGAGCCTATTCTAAGGAAGGAACAGGTGCTGGTTTCCTTCTAATTGCACCTGGAGGTAATATGTTCCCTTTTTCTTTTAAATTGGAGTTCGAAGCAACAAACAATGTGGCAGAATATGAGTCCTTGATTATTGCTCTGCAAATAGCTAAACAGATGGGAATTAAGTCAATTTCTGCTTTTGGAGATTCGGAGCTGATTATAAAACAAATAAAAAATCACTGTCAGACAAAACACCCTAGGCTTAGGGCATACAAAAATGAAGTATGGGATTTGGTTGAGAACTTTTTTGAAGCTTTTAACATTCAATTTATTCCAAGGGATGGGAACAAATTAGCAGATTCATTGGTTGTGGTTGCTAGTACTTTCAAGCCTCCTATTAATCCAAAACTAAGATATGAGGTAGAAATGAGGCACGGACCTTCTGTTCCTGATAATTTTAAACATTGGCAAGTTTTTGAAGATGATCAGCAGATTAAAGAATTTTTTACTATGGTTGAAGAGTTTCAGGGCACAGAAATCGATCAGGATGAAGATGAAACAACAAAAGTTGCAGAAGTTAGTGGTTTAAAAGATTCAATAGCTAATCAAAAAGTTTTTCAATTGAAAGATAATATTCTGCCAAAGGGACTTGTCCCTCTTGAAAGGATTTTTAATCCCAATGATGTGGTTGTTGACTCAGGAAAAATTTCACAGGATGAACACATTCAAGATCATAATATTGGAACTTAGGAGGAGCCCAGGCTAGTCAAATTATTTAGTGGAGTTTCACCTAATTATCAGGATAGATATATTAAACTTTTCAAGGACTATGTTGATGTCTTTGCATGGTCCTATGAGGATCTCAAAACATACGATGTAAATATTATTCAGCACAAGATCCCCTTGAAAGAGGGAATTAAACCCTTTAAACAGAAGCTTAGACAGATAAATCCTCTGCTTCTACCATCAATTGAAAAAGAGGTCAAAAAGTTGCTTGATGCCAAAATAATAGTTCCACTTAGGTACTCCGATTGGGTGGCTAGATTAGTGTTTGTAAGAAAGAAAAATGGAGAGATAAGGTTATGTGTGGACTTCAGAAATATCAACAGTGATTCCTTGAAAGATACTTATCCATTGCCTAAAATGGATCATGTGTTGCAGAAGGTAACATGATCATTTAGAATGTCAATGCTAGATGGGTTCTCTGGGTATAACCAAGTGGTTGTGGATAGAGAAGATCAGAAGAAGATGACATTCACAACTCCCTGGGGGACCTTTATGTATGCCAGAATGCCTTTTGGATTGATGAACATAGGTGCTACATTTCAGAGGGCTATGGACATTGATTTTGTGGGAGATAAGTTTGTAGTAATATATTTGGATGATATTACTGTTTTCTCAAAGTTTGATGAAGAACATCTGGACCATCTGAAAAAGATTTTTGAAAAATGTAGAAGATTTGGGCTTTCCTTAAATCCCAAGAAATCCATTTTTTCTCTGGAAGAGGGAAAACTGTTGGGGCACATTGTTTCTAGAGATGGAGTGAAGATAGATCCAGCAAGAGTACAAGTTGTGCAAAAAATACCACTGCCTAGGAGTAAAAATGATATTCAAAAGTTTCTGGGAAAAATAAACTTCTTAAGGAGATTTGTGTCCAATTATGCAGAAATTGTAAAAGAAATTACTAATATGCCGAAGAAGGAGAATGAAGTGCATTGGACCAGAGAAGCCAGGGAATTATTTTCCAGGATTAAATAAGCATTGCAGGCAGCTCCAATCCTAATCAGCCCTGATTATCAAAATCCTTTCCAAGTTTTTTCATTCGCATCACCGAATTCAATAGCTATTGTCTTACTGCAGAAGAATGATGAAGAGAAGGAGCAGCCTGTTGCATTCTTTAACAAGATTCTCAGGGATGCTGAGCTAAAGTATAATATTCTTGAAAAGCAGGTGTATGCTTTGGTAAAATCCCTAAAAGCCTTTAGAACTTATGTGCTGCAGTCACAGATCATTGCTTATGTGCCAAATGCTATAGTAAAAGATGTATTAGTACAGGGTGATGTAGAAGGCAAAAGAGGAAAATGGATAGCCAAGATCCAAGAGTATGACTTGGACATAAAACCCACAAAGTTGGTGAAAGGGAAAGGATTGGCAAAAATGTTGATAGAGTCGAACTTTCAGGCATTGGGAATCAACTTGTTGACACCTGTGGATGAAGGAACAACTGAAGAAAGTGAAGAAAAGCCAGATCCAGGTATGAAGATCAGGTATAATTTTTTATGTTCAGAATGGTACAAGCATATAATCCATTATTTTTGTTTTCTCTCTTGTCCCCAATCCTTGGATAAAACAAAGTATAGAGCATTAAAGATCAAAGCACAACCATATGTGATTGTGGAAGGCAGATTATACTGGAAGGATCTTGTAGGAATTTTGTTGCTATGTTTAACAGAAGATGAGTTTACAGAGGAAATCAAAGATTATCATGAGGGGTTATGTGGAGGACATTACAGTTGGAAGGTTACTGCACATAAAATCCTTTAGGTAGGATTTTATTGGCCCACTCTATTCAGTGATACCTATAAATTTGTCATAAGTTGTCAGAAATGTCAGCTTTTTGCTGAGAAGAAGAGGCTAGCTCCCTTGCCTTTGATCCAAAACTTCATAGAAGAACCATTCAGACAATGGGATCTAGATTTTGTTGGGGAGATTAACCCACCCTCAATTGGACAGCACAGGTTGATTCTTACAACCACTGACTACTTCACCAAGTGGGTAGAAATTATTCTTACTAAAAGGGAAAATGACCAGGTGGTGATGAAGTTCTTAGAAGAAAATATTTTTAGTAGATTTGGATGCCCTATCAAAATCATAACAGATAATTCTCGAGTCTTTAGTTCAAACAAGTTTAATGCTTTTTGTCAAAAGTACAATGTTATTTTATCCCATTCAACAACTTATCATCCACAAGGAAATGGTCTGGCTGAATCAACAAATAAAACATTGATGAGGATCCTTAAGAAAACTACTGCAGATAATCAGAAAGATTTGGATTCTAAGTTGATTTTTTTCTCTCTGGACTACTAGAGTAACTACAAGGAGATCTACAGGAAAATCACCTTTTGAATTAGTATATGGAACTCAGGCTCTGTTTCCAAGTCAACTTGTGAAGCTTGTGATTGCGATGATTCAGGAGGCGAAAGAAAAACCAAATGCTTTGATAAGAAGAATGAATAAAGTAGTGGAGCTAAGTGAAAAAAGGGACAAGGTAAGAGACAACCTAATTATGTATCAATCAAAGATGAAAAGTATTTTTGACAGAAAAGCCAAGGAGATTGACTTTAAAGTTGCAAACCTAGTATTAAGATGGGATACCAGAAGAGAAGATAAGGGTAAGCATGGGAAGTTTGATCCTCTCTGGTATGGCCCTTTTAAAATTGTTGAAGCAAGGTCCAATAAAACTTTTCTTCTTGAGAATCTTGATGGTGAAACTCTACAATTTCCTGTCAATGGGTAGTACTTCAAGCAATACTTCTAGTTCTGAAGCATAAGCATCCTTTCATTGTAGATACTGAAGTGAATTCAATGTACAAATGCCATAGAATTTGAATTGGTTAAGCAATATATGACTCCATGCCCAAGGTGAAGGCACTGATCTACGGTTCTTAGTGCTTCTGTGGCAAAAGCACTATCCCCAGGTGGAGCTAGATGTTGTAGCATCCATTGTTATTTAAATTTTATTTTCACTTTTATCAAAAATATGAAAGAAAAATCAAATATTATGTTATAACGGAAATAAAAAGAAATGCGAATATTTGAAAGAAATGGTTGATTTTATATTATTAATGGCTTTTGAAAGTGATAAACCCACGAGAAGATCTAGGCCATCTGATCAACAGGCCACAGATCCGACGGCAATCACGTAGTTAACTAGAATGGGGTTTATTTCAGAGATCAGACGTGATGGTGTATCAAATACAGTTTAATTTGCTGAAGTCCGGGCCAAATATCGGGTCAGAAAGTAATCAGGTTCTATCTTTAAAATCGGACCCGATAAATCATTAACTGGTAGTTTTATTTCCTATTGGGTCTGTATGACGCCGATGGATATCGGGTTGACAAGTAATCAGGTTTTATCTTTAAAATTGGACCCGATAAATCATTAACTGGCAGTTTTTATTTCCTATCGGGTCCGTATGGGAGTCAAAGGGGCGTTGAAAAGGCAGACGCGACAGGTTTATGAACCAAAGTGTTAATTCTTTTGAGTTCCGTGGTAACCGAAGGTTTTCCATATGCTAAAGGTCATGCAGGTTCAAGAGGCGCAATCAAGCGATAGCTTGATAAGTACGATGAGGTGTGCTGCGGGGAAGAAATGAGCACGAAGATTAATTAAAGCTCAACCCCCGCAGTTGATCAGGACGTTAGCATGGTTGACCGCAATATGTGACCTGAAATCATTGTGGGGGTTCAACCTTGTTGAAACTCCCATACATTATTTACCCCCGTGGTGAGCTCCCAAAGCCTTCTGCCTCATGTCACTCATTCCACATCTTCCACCGCTTTCATCTGTTAATTGCTTACGCCGTTCACCATACCCTGCCACTTCATCCACTACTCCATTAATGCTCAGCCATCAATAGAACGACATGCTCAAGCTATAGATTCTAACAGTGAGCAGCAATTTCCCATCATTTTTTGATTTCTATTACTTCTTATTATCTTCTTTTCTTGGAATGAATGAGGTGTTTTTACCCTCAAATGTAATATTTTGTAATGATCTTTACTTCAAACCAGTTAGAGGATAGTTAGGTAGTTTGACAGTTTTGGTTATTACCAACTGTCTCATAATGTATAAAAAGAGGAAATGTATAGAGATGGGGTTCGAAGTTTTGAGAACATGGATACTAGGCCATTGAATTCCTGATACAACTATTGATTAGTGAAAGAATAAGAAGTTATCCATACATTGTTGGGTATGATTTTGTGACTTCTCTATTATGTGTCATCTTATGTTTTCTTCCTTTAAGTATGGTAATGAGGCTGCAGGTCTTTATTTGCTTATGTAAATGAAGTTAAAATCCATTAAAAGAGCTCTCCTATACTTGAAGTTCCTACCTCTACAATTCTTCTAAGTTACAGATAGTATTTTCTGTGTAAGACAACATATTATCTTTAACTTCTCCAAGTGTCACGGATAGTAGATTTTGTGTAAAACAGCATATTTTCTCTGACTTCTTCAAGCTTTCTTCATTCATCATTTATATTCAAAAAGCAAATGGCATTCTTATATTTTCATGTCACGTAAGTATTGAGGGTTAAAAACCAAGTCTTTCAGGTCCTTCATTTGAGAATACAACATACAATTAAGTGACAAACAAGTGACAATAATTATAAACATTAATATCTTAAGCACAATTTCTACATAGCCAGGAAATTGGTTTCTTAAGGTACAACATTAATTGGCACCGCTGCCGGGGAAAGAAGACTAGAACGCTTTTCCTTGGTTTTTCAATAGTTTCCCCTAGTTGTTCAGCGAGGAGGAAATTTTTGGTTGTTTGTATAAAAGAAATAACTATGGCTCCAAGAAGACCCCATACAAGATCAGACACCTCACAACAGAAAGTTCAAGCCATTTCAAATCCTGAAAGGCTAATTTATAAGAAGGTTGGAAGGTCTAAAACCCCACTTACACCGATTCCTACACTTTCTGCATCAGGCAATAATTCATCACATCTCTCACCCAAACATTCATCTGATCAAGAGTCACTTTTTACATCATCTTCATTTCAAGAACCCAACTGTCAAGAGCAGTCTTTAGAGTCTGTTACTTTTCCATTATCTGCTATAATTTTTCAACCTGAACCTATAACTACATTACCACCTCTGCACACTCCATTTACCCCTCAGTCAGGTTCCACATCTGTTGGTAATCAAGGTTCAATAAATTTGGGAGCAAACATGGCAGCGCCTACATTCTTGATGAATAGGTATGCACCTCTTCAATTGCCACAACCGTTGAATCAAATGCCACAAGAATACCTCAAGATTCTTCCTCGTTTTATAGGGGAAGATGAACAAACAGCAGAGAATCATGTATCAGTATTTTGTAATTTTGTAGAAAACCTAAATGTTGAACATCTAGATGTTGTTCTAAGACTTTTTGTTCAATCCTTGGATGGAGAAGCAAGAAAATGGTTTAAAGGGCTTCCTAATAACTCTATTCCTTCTTGGGAAGAGATGGAACGCCTATTCACCTAGAGATGGGGAGAAAAAAGAGACCATGGGTATTCACTAACAGAGTTTAATGCTATAAAGAAGAAATATGATGAAACTGTAGTTGAATTTGTCAGAAGATTTAATAAATTGTACAATAGTCATCCAGTGGAGATTAAACCCCCTACTACTGGAGCCAAAATAACTTTTGTAGGGGCTTTTGAGTCAATTTGGATTCACATTAAGGGAAAGAAGATCCCCAACCCTTGATCAAATCCAAATAGATGCATTAGAGATAGAAGCAAATCTGGTAGCTACAGGCAAAGCACTAAAGACAGCCTATTCAAGACAAGGGAAAGGCAAAGATAGAATCCTCTCAAAGTCAAACGTTAGAGGATATGAGTAATGTAATTAAAACTTTGTCAAATAAATTGATTAAGTTAGAGTTGGAAAATAAGAATTCTCAGAGACAAGCACAACAAAATAAGAACTTTAATCCCCAATACAAAAGACAACCTTTGCAAATCCTGTAAAAGGAGAGAAAAGAACAAGATCAGATTCAAGCACCATTGTATATAGAGGCAGATTGTGGTGAAGTACTAAAGCACCCCAGGGACCATGAAGATCAAATTTCTACGTTATATGTAGTTGATGAAGATGAACTTGGTGTTGAAGGAGAAGAGTATGAATATGCCGAAATAGATGCCATTTATGATGAAAATAAAATTGATGAATATTGGAAGCAATTCTTTGATTTTATGCAGGCAGAATTACATAAGAAATATGATTTAAGCTCAAGGAAAAAATCAAGAAGTCAGGAAAGTGGAAGTGAGTAGCAAGTTCTAGCTTCCTCACCAAAGGCGACTCCACATGAATCTCAGCCTGCAAAACAAGTAAATAAAAGAAAGAAACAACAGAATGCAAATGGCAAGACACAAATACTTCAAGGTGAGTCTTCTCAAGACCAAAGTGGAAAATTCCTTTGGAGAAACTTGTTTCCATTCCCCAAGTAATTTCAGTCATGAAGAAAGGTGAAGATGAAAATGAAAAGAATGCTAAACAGGGTCATTTGTTTAGTCTTACTAAAGAGTTGGAAAAAGTTAGAATTCAAGTTCCCCTTACAGAATTAGCAAAAACACCAGTTTATCAAAGGGAGATTGCTGAGTTTATTAATTTAAAAGAGAATGTGAATATAAATGACACTATAAGTCTGTAGGATGATAAACCAGTAGTGGTTTTTGGTCCACATGTGGAGGAAGTAGATCCTTCAACACCTCCTTTTTATATTTCATTATTGATCCATGATTTCCTCCTGCATAATTGTATGTTTGATTCAAGAGCTTCACACAACCTTATGCCATTGTCAGTGATGAAACAACTAAATCTACAAGTTACCAAACCCTATAGAGACCTGTACTCTTTTGATTCAAACAAAGTCAAGTGTGTGGGAGTCATTAAGGATCTGGTAGTGTCACTAGCCCAAATCCCGGCTAGAGGCTTGTTCATGGATGTAGTAGTAGTAGATATCCCTGCTAGGTTTGGAATGCTACTATCTAGGTCATGGGGGCTAAATTGGGTGGTGTTCTGAAACTAGATTTTACATATGCTGTTATACTGACTTTTGGTGGAGAAGAGAGAAGATTGTACAGAGAAACTATATTTGTAAAAACAATTACAAAAAATGGAGGAAGTAATTCACCTGTATATAGCCAGGAGAAAGATGACTTTGCTTGCTTCATGCTGCATGATAATGCAGAGTTGGCTGAAGATAATCAGAAGTAGCTTACTTCAGCCAATGTAATTACAGAGCTGCAAACTGAAGAAGTGTGGAAATTATTCTTTGATGGAGCCTATTCTAAGGAAGGAACATGTGCATGCATGATCATTCACTTATGCTTACACTCAGTATCACCATTCATTCGCACTCACATTCGCGTTCAGTTTCCTGTTGACGAGTATGGGAAAGCTTGGCCCAAACTCTGCCTTCACTAAGACAACATTGCACAATCCGGGGAAAGAAGGCTCTATCTTCCTCTCTAGAAATGTGAATTTCTACCCAGGAACTGTTCTCCAGGACTGTTTTGCGCATTTCTGAGGGACAGTGACTACTGGCCCAGAAAATTTCCCAATGCAATCACTAAGCCTGCAGCCATTGCCAACTGAGATTGTGCATTTTGCAATTCTAGTAATCAATAGCCAGATTGGACTGTGCATTGCGCAGTTCCAGCAATGAGTCAGTCTCCCAGCAGCCCAGACTGTGCCTTGCGCAATCTTGGTAGCCAGTCTCCCGACCTCTTGGCCGAAATTGCACAACCTTCACGATCAGTCACACAGGTATGTTGTAAGTCAGTTCTAAAGTTCATTTTGTTTTTCGACTAACAGATTGCTTTCCATGTGTGTTGCCATGTCTCCAAGTATTGCAAGTGTTCATCTCCCTCTCAACAAGGAAGGTACAATGGTTTCCAAGAGAGCAGAGTCAAAGACACCATTTAGAGCACACCTGGAGTTGCAGTCGATCAAATGTCTATGAGCTCGCCTACTCATGAAGTTATCAAGTCGTTCATAGATAAGGACATAAATATATGACAGCATAAGCACCACAACGAGCAACATCATGAACATGAGTTGAAGGCAGCATACCAAATGCAATGAACGCAACGAATGCAACAAATGCAAGAGGAAGGTTGTTGACAACACAGAGGCAGAACAAAGTTGCAAGCTCAAGAAGATCCACTAATGATGAAAGCAACTTTGGAGACTCAGGCTATGAGGTGATGGCGTGACATGAAGATCGCATGAAGACAGAGAATGGAACAAAGAAGGAGTTTCATGTGCTGAAGCAGAAACTCAAGGAAGAACATGAAGCTGCACAGACAGACGAATGAGTTGCAGCAGGAACAGGAACAATAGTGGGCGCAACATGCACTCACGGATGAAACTGCGCCCATACAAGTTATAGATCTATCCTAGCAGCTGACATGGAGTAGACATGGTGAGTATTGTTGTTGATTGCATGCAAGGGATTGAACAACATGCATGTCATTGTGTGCACGCATGCAATCCAACCCATTCAGCACACTCACCAAGGCGAAGACAAGAAGCAAGTCCAACTGGAGCTGAACATGTACTTCGACAAGTTGATGTGCATGACCACCAGCACACACTTGAAGATCAACACGAACATTATGGATCAGTGTTTCAACGCTTCAACTGCACCCAAGAAGACCATGTGCATGTTAGAAGACGATTTGGACAAAGGGGCCGAACCACTGCACCGGTTGCAATGGAGGCAAGAGTTCGCTTCTGCAAGATGTCACCATGGGGTGCATGCACACCATCACAAATGACCAAGTTTGGCATCAGCTCACCACCGTTGCCATCACAAGCATGTCAAAGAGTTGGTCTCGTCACAACGGACCGAGTGTCAGTGATGTCTTGCATGGCTTGCTCAAGCCATATTGTCTCACATGAGTACATGTGCATTGTAATGTAACGTCATGTCAAGTGTAAGTTAGGTGTCGATAGTTGGATGTAACAGTCATAGAGTAGATGAAGAATCATGAGGGTAGATGAACTGTCACAAAGGGGAATGTTAAGGATCACCCCACCCTTTGATATAAATAGTCTCTCACAACTCATTGTATAGGCTTTTGGTCAGCCAAGCTTCCAATAAGACTATCTTGGAGAGAGCTTGGGCAGTATTGTAATGCACCTTGGCTTCTCCACTGCACGGAGTTAGTACATCTCTTTGGAGGAGCAGGCAGATGTGGTTGGAACGTTCCACTGTTGGGGCTAGCGGGTGTACATGGATGTATTGTATGACTGGAACTTACACTTATTTATATAATAAGAAACGACACGTTTCATGCATATGTTGTATTGTATTCTCTATGTCTTGTTTACTCTAAATGGCATATGTATTTTCTTTCTTACGCACGCATGTATGGACTATTATGTATGAGCATGTATGAATCTTTCTTATATGTGTTGATTGGGTTAACAATCACTTTGGATTTCCAGCTGACTTGCTTTCCATCTTGTCATGCATCTTCGCTCGTGTGTTCCCTTCCCATCCGAGTATTGTTACAAGTTGCCAAGGGGTGCACTCATCTCAACCCACCAGTGTTAGAACCTCTCATGCACCTTCCTTGACTCAGTGCATAGGTCACACCCTTACTACTAACAGAGTTATCTTACTTGCCTCTATGTGAAATCGTGGTCAAGGCATTGCTATACGACCCACTGCTAGGATTCCTACACCAAACGGTCCGAGGTCTAATTGGGACTTCTTACCGGGGAGAACCCCTTGACATGCTGGGGGGTCTAGCACCGTCAACAGGTACCTTTTCCTATAGAGTCCTTCCATTTAGTCTCTGCAATGTCATTGCTACTTTTCAGAGGGCAGTTCTAGGTATCTTTGTTAAAATTGTTCATGACCCTATTGAGATATACATGGATGATTTCACTTCTTATGGATGTGACTTCCAAGAAGCTCTTTCTAATCTGTGCAAAGTCTTAAAGAAATGCATTGAAATGAATCTTTCATTGAGTCCTAAGAAATGTGAATTCTTGATGAATGCAGGGATTGTCCTTGGCCATTCTATATCCAAGGAAGGGATACAAGTTGACCCAAACAAAATTTCCATCATTAAAAAGGTCCCTATCCCTAGAAAACAAAGAGATGTCAAGAGTTTCCTTGGATTAGTTGGGTATTATAGAAGGTTTATCAAATAATTTAGTAAACTGGCTTTACCCTTGTTTGGATTGTTGGCTAAAGATTCATATTTTTGTTGGACAAATAACTGTCAAGAAGCCTTCCATGTACTAAAAGAAAAATTGACCACTGCACCCATCCTTAGGGGTCCCAACTGGGAATTACCTTTCCATATACACACAGATGCCTCAAAAAAAGTTGTAGGGGCAGCCTTAGGACAAGTGGAAAACAAATTGCCTTATGCTATCTATTTCATTAGTAAAAACCTTTCCAAAGCCGAGTTAAATTATACTGTCACTAAAAAGGAACTCTTGGCAGTGGTACATTCTTTGAACAAGTTTAGGTAGTATATCATTGGTTATCTGACTTTTGTTCACACTGATCATGCAACCATTAAGTACATAATGAATAAAATTGATGTCAATTCTAGGATAATTAGATGGTTAATATTATTACAACAATTTGATCTGACTATTATTGATAAACCAGGGAAAGAGAATGTGGTTGTAGATTTCTTATCAAGACTAACCCTGCTTGCAGGAAATGAAGAAATGGTAGATGATCAACTTCCAAATGAACATCTCTTTTTCATCTCAATGCTTTCTCCTTGGTTTGATGATATAGCCAAATACTTGGTTACTAGGAGGTTCCCTCCTAATCTATCCCCCAAGGAGAAGAATAAGATTGTCAGGAAAGGTGCCCCATTCACTTGGATTGGGGGAAATATTTTCAGATTGGGACCATATTAGATCCTAAGGAGATGTGTGAGTGAAGAGGAGGTCCTTGAGATCCTCTCATCATGCCATGATGGACCCTGTGGGGGCCACTTTTATTCTAAGAGGACAACCTTCAAAGTTCTACAATCAGGTTATCATTGGTGCACTTTACATCAAGATGAAAGAAGGTACACAACTAGGTGTGATAAGTGCCAAAGGATAGGTCAACCCACACCCAAGGATGAAATTACCTTACAACCTCAAGTGAATTTAGAGCCATTTGAGAAGTGGGGCATGGATTTCATTGGACCTACTGATCCCCCTATTATCACTCAGGTTGTTCCCTGCCTCCAGAAGGGAATACAGCCGAGGTAACCACTAACCAATCTTTTAGCTGTAGATTCTAGCCAATCTGCAACCAGAGAGGGCTCTCTCTTTGTAATTTAGCTTTGTTTTGAAGTATTTTAGGCTAGTTATAATGCACAGAGTGTTCGGTTTTAAGTTTGTTGGATGGTGATCTCAAATAAAGCTGGGATGCAAATCAAAAGCAGTTTATACCATTGGGCAAATGGGGTCAATGATGATGTACTACTGAAAGTGTTTCTTAGGTAAAGGGCAATGCTACAGAGCAAGATAACTAGTCTTGGAACAATTCTAAGATCTGGAAGCTAATGGAATGTAAGCCAGTGGATGGAGGGCAGTCAAGAATCCTTCATTATGTTGGCAGAGGGAAGGTGCATGAATATTATCAAGGAGCAGTTAATAATTCCTAAATAGTATTCCAAATGAAAGAATTAGTGAAAACAGGAGCAACTAAGAATTCCTATTTATGACTAATTCTGAAGAAAACATAATTAATAACAGAGATTGAACACAGAGTGTATTTAAACAAATTCTGGGCTATTCTTTTTCTCTATTACTAAGATCATGATACATATATGATACTTGCAAACACAGGAAACATAAACATAGGTTAGAGCAACTTATTGATCCATAGAAAGACACAGGAATTCTGTAGCAGTTCCCAGAACATCAAATCCACATTCAAACGGTCCAACAACAGTGAACTTCAGCAGCCTTTGTATTAGATAGCCTCAAAATTTACAGCGCGGTCTAGAGGGAAAATCACCAACCCCAAATACATTTTATGGGAAGGTATTTATACAAAAATGAGATACAAAATATCTTGTAGATAAGTCTTCATGCAATAACTTCCTTCAGCAACTCTTCAGAAGAAGTAAATGAGAGAAATAAATGCTACAGTAAATGTTGGTGTGCTAGCTGTCCAATTTGTCAGAGATATTTGACTTTCTAGACTGAATGAGTCGGTTGGTGACTGCGTCTTTACTCTGTGTTTTCTGCGTTTGCTGCCTTGATGTCTTGTTGTGCTGCTGTCCTGGCCCTGTCATCAGTGCTTGATTTTTTCGTTAACGAGCTACAGTCACAATTTTACTTCTTCTTTTTGCTGTTTTTACTCCTTGATAGGTGGCTCTTGCCTTTGAATATGCTGACCTGTAGCTGACCAAAAAAGAGGAAAATAGAAACAAAATCACCTTGGTAAAATTTCCAGCATTCTCTGCCACCAGTCTTCTATAGGAAACTGATGTCTTTGTATTTTTATCCGTGTTTCATCAGCTTCAGTATATCTATAAAAGTTGGGCTGGACCTCAAAAAGGTGATTTATCTCATGTTCAATGTAGAACATATTTTCTAATTTATCATAAAGATTCTATCCAGAGGGAGGCCCTGTTTCTTCTGAGGTGCTAGAGGATGCTGTGATTTGATTGGCAACATAATTATTCACCCTGTTGGCATACTGTTCATGTGTTAGCAGCCTTCCACTGCTGGTTAATAAGTTGGGTAGTCCTTTGCTCTGCAATGCTGCAAACTTTATTTTGAAGTCATTTATTTCTGCCTGCATTTCCTGGCACTTTCTTTCTAGAGTCTGCACAAAATTCCTCAGGGTCAGCACCTTTTTCACTATCAAAATGGTATCTATCCTGTTCCTGATATCTAGTGCTGCCAGCTGTTCCTTGGTATGAGTATTCAAAAATTGAATCATTCTATTGGCCTGTTCAGGCATGTTTCCCAATGCTGCTCTAGCCTTTTGAGTATCAAATTGAGCTTGGCCTAACAAATCTATTTGCTCATGTATACTCTGGATTGATTGCCATTGGTCAGTGATAGATTGGCCAATCTTGGCCCACAAAATTTTCTTGATCTCAGCTAGAGTTTTATCTAGAGTAAGCTCTTTTTCTAAGGACTTTATTTTATTGTCCAAGGCTTTTATTTCCCTTGTTTTCTCAGCCACTGTTACCTTGGACTTGTCATAGCTTACTTCAAGTTTGGCCAACTTTTCCTTGGCCTCTTTCAACTCTGTCATTTGGACTTCTAGCTCTTTGACTGCTTTCATCATTTCTTCCATACTTAAGCTAGATTCTGGTGTTGTTGTTGTTGTTGCTGCTGTAGCATCTGTAGTTGATGTAGCTGTTGTTGATGCTGGAATGACAGGAGGAATTGTTGCTGCTGCTGTAGGAAGGGCAGTGGGGACTGTTGGAGCTGTTACTGGTGGCTGGGAGGTCGACTCTCCCTGCTTTCTTTGCAATGCTTTCTCCAATTCTTCCTCCATTTGAATTATTCTTTGGTTCATTCTCATTAGCAAATCCATTGTATCTTCACCCTCCTTTTCTTGTACAAGTTCTGTAGTTTGAGGGTGCATGGTTGCAGGTAGCCTTAGCTTCTTTCTAAGTGCAACAATATCTTCTTCCTTTTTTCTTATAAGGGCTTTGATGCCCTTGGCATCCTTAGGATCATGCCCTAATTCCATAATGATTTCTTCTAATGTTTTTATTCTGTTGTCTTTGGCCAATGAAGACATTCTCTCCAAATCCAATTGAGTATTTGTATTTTTCAATTATTCCTTCATTTGATGGGCCAGCATTGCCTTGTCTGCTAGAGTGGCGTAGACCATTTCACCTGTCTGCTTGTGTAGCTCAATTTGGTCCATCGGGTGTATGTCCTTGGCGAGGACCTCTAAGTTTGTCTTTATGTAATCTGCAATTGTTTGTGGCTGTGGCATCTTAGGCTTGAAATGACTTAAGATCATTTTCTCTTCCTTAATATCATAAGCTGCCATTAATCTCTGCTATTTGGAGGGTGTTGTATTTAGAAATTGATCATACAACTCTATTCTCAATAGCTCATTTTGGGCCTTGATTTCCATGAAAGTTCCTTTAATGCCAGATGGTTGTGCACCTTGCTGCCTCAAGGAGGATACCTCCATACCATGTTGCCTCTCTATTTCCTGTCTTTGAGAGCTGATGGATGCTTGCTGACTGGTTTCCCTCTCTCTCCTTGGGCTCTCTATGACTTCTTCACTAATTTCCTCTTCAATTTGAGGATCTATTCTTTGCCTTTTGGCCTCTGGCTGCTGTGTTGAGCCACTAGCAGGTGTAGTTTCTTCCCTATCCCACTTCTTGCCTCTTTCCTCATTAAGAGGAGTCTATAAAGCTGGTACCTGTGGAGCCTCTATCTGCAGTGGAGGGGTTTTCCCTTGATTCTGTTTAGTTGAAGTAGTTGGTTGTTCTGTCATGGTTTCTTGCTCTGCATCAACTACCTCCTTGCCCTTTGCTGTCCCTATTGCTGGTGTAGACCTTTCTTGGGCAGCTTGTGGAGCAGCAGCTGATGTGCCTTCTCCAACTTGCTTTGGCAGTTTGAATGTCACCTGCTCAAAAGAATCCAAGTCAAGATTCTTTTCCAAATCTTTTACATTTCGCTCCATTATTTCTTCTTGGGTGAATTCTTCAACTAATGTCCCTGCCACCCACTCATCTTGGTTGGCAAATTGTTCAATCTGTGGGATCTTGCAATGTTCATAGGCTAACAGGCTATATTTTATTTTTCTGGCATTGATAAAACCATTTGGGTCATAAGGTACCCACTAGAAACTTCTTTTTAACCTGAATTTCTCCCCCAATATTTGATCAGCATCTTTCCATCCTTCTTTTTTGTTCATGAAAAAGGGGCCTAGTTGGTATTTGAATTTCAACTGAGCCTTTTTCTTGGTGCTATGAAAATGAGTTAAATTAGAATTGATAAATTTCCTGTAATATTCTAAGGCAAACAGTCTCATTGGCACATATCTTGGTAGCCTGTAGGGACAGAGCTCACAGCCATATATCCTAATGACAGTGTGATTCTGGTAAAAGTACCAATCACCTATTTTGTAGTTCTTTGAAAGCTGCAATATTTTCTGCATGTCATAGGATAGCCTAGCAGGAGGAGTTCTCATCAGGAGACAGGAGACTGGATAGACAAACAGGTCAATAAACTCACAGTAAGAGTAGGGGGAGTTGTGGACTTCATGAAAGACTAAGGTCCAAAAAATCACAGACCTCTTTTCTCCTTTGGAGTCCAATCTTTTGATGGGGCATTGGAAACAGTCTGGCTGATAATACATGAATAGATGATAGATGTAAGATGAGTATTTGAAGACTCCCTCCCTATCCAGTTTCAGCAGTTGGTCATGTATCTTATTGGCAATGAATTTGGCATAGTTGTATTTGACAGCAGGGGGCTGTCCTGGGGTAAATGCAGACAGCAAGACCAATATAGTATGATCAACATGTTCAATTGTCTTGAAGCACATTACATAAGATATCATATCTACCAGTAATTTGCCCACTTCATTGAAACATACATCGAGAAAAGGAGGTGGCCCTGTAGGCTGGCGGTCTTCTCTCATGAATACTGTTATGGAACCAGCTCAAGAAAAGATAGAAAAGATAGATCAATGCCTTAGAATTTAGCCTCTTCGAGGGGGAAACCTCCTTTACATTACATAAATGAACAATTCTTGGATGATACAAATGAAAAGACCTCCTTTCTATATATAGGAGTCTAAGGTGTCATAACATAATCAGAGCCGACATAACAATAATAATGTAAGGGCACAATAATAACAATAGTGGGCTTCTATGTAAACAAAATGGGCACTACATGGGTACATCAATATAATAAGTGGGTTGTACTAATAACAATAAGGGATTACACTAGTATTATAGGGGCCTAACATGCCCCTCTCCTTCAAAAAGCGTTGTCCTCAACGCTTGAGTAGTTCTTGATGCTTCTATATAAAATTCTTGTCCTCCCATGTGGAATCTTCAGCGGGTAAGTTCTTCTACTTGATGAGATACTTTGAAATTGATCGATTTCGTAGCTATGGGGTTCTTGTTTCTGTGACTACTCCAGGTTCCAATATTATTTTTCCTTCCTCTTCAATTTCTGGCAATATTGTTTGAATTGGGATCTTTTGCAACTTTTGAATAAGTGACCATACTTCTTCATCCTTCTTCCATTCATCCCTTGCTTCGTTTATCCAATCTGGTTGGATAATATAAATATCACAAAACAATGCTTCCACATCCTCATCCTTGAAGAGTCTTCCCATTCGGTAAGGTCGCCATTTTTTAAGTGCATGTAGTATTGCCAACATTTCCTTCTCATAAATAGCTTGCTTGATATGTAGCAGTAAAAATACCCAATCACCTACATCAAAACATTTTTCACTACGATGTTGATCTACCTGTTGTTTCATTTGATTTTGCATTGAAGTGGCATTATCCTTTAAAAGTTGGAGAACTTGTTGTTGATGCTCGATGTGATCTTTCTCTACTTTAACCTTTTTCTTCTTGATATGTCCTTCTATCTCTAGAGTTTGAGTGGTAATTTCTTCCAATCCTTTACAAGATATGGTCGGATTCATTTCTTGATGCTCGATGTGATGTTTCAATTCTTGAACATTTTTCTTCTTGATATGTCCTTCTATCTTGATAGTTTGAGGAGTGGTAATTTCGACCAATGAATTACAAGATATGGTTGGATTCATTTCTTCTTTCTCGATGTGATCTTTCACTTCTTGCACCTTTTTCTTCTTGATATGTCCTTCTATCTTGAGAGTTTGAGGAGTGGTAATTCTTGCCAATGCTTTACAAGATATGGTTTGATTCATTTCTTCTTTCTCTAGGGTGGGGTCCTGGCATATATCCTTTTCTTTTGATGTTTCTTGATCCTTTTCTTCCTCCTCTTCATATTCTATGTAAAATAATTTCTTCTCAGCACACTTATGGCCTTTAGTGCATTTGCTATCACAATTGTAACAAAGCCCTTTTTCTCTTTTTTCTTCCAATTGTTGTGGTGTAACCCTTGTAGGCTGTGGAAGGCTGGGAGAAACAAAATTTCCATCTTTATAGTTGTGAGGGGTATGCTTCCTAGTTTCCATAATTTTGCTTTCCACTATGTCACAAAGCCCTTTTACTCTTTCCAATTGTTGTGGTGTTGCTCTAAAGAAGGTGTTGCTCTTTGTATCCTCATAATGTGCTATCATTTCCTCCGTGAAAATTGACCACGTAACAAGTTGTTTACGAGAACAAAGCCCTTCATACCATAAAAATTGATCCAGTTCTAAATATGAATATGCAATACATACCTTTTGTAACAGTGGCACACCATGTAGATCAAAATATTGCTCCATCTGAAGTATCCAATTTACCGGATCCTTGCCATCAAACTTCCTCATCTTGCTTTTTCTTGATTTTAGGAGCTTGATATTGAAACGACTGTAACTCTGTACTTTAGAATCTTTAAGTTCTGAAATTACGACCTATAGTAGTCCTCTATGTCCTCTTTCCAATGCCACAAGACTGAACCAAATTGGATTCTCCGAGGAAGAGTTATACGAAATCTCCCACAGTGACTTGATTATAGACTAGTTCAGTAGAGCGAATTTGTACGACGTTCCATGAGTCACTGTTTCGACCTTTGGCTCTGAACAATATATAAACGAAACTACAGTCCATCCTATTTCTATACCTTCTTACGAAATTTCAATCCGATGCTTAGAGAGAAAGTTATGACGATTTTCCCTAGGTCACCTATTTGGAATGAAATTCAGGAGTCTGCAAAAAGACCAACTTCCTAAGATCATATCTCCGCAAATATAGCGCGAAAAGCTCTAAAATTCAGACCCGAGGTTCAGCATGATTTCTTCTCAAATGGGTTTTTATTTCAACTTCTGAAACACCACGGAAAAAAAGTTATAGCGAAAATGCAACGATAACGTGTTTGGAGCAGCGAAACCCTAGAATCCAAAGCTCTGATACCAAATGTTATGGAACCAGCTCAAGAAAAGATAGATCAATGCCTTAGAATTTAGCCTCTTCGAGGGGGAAACCTCCTTTACATTACATAAATGAACAATTCTTGGATGATACAAATGAAAAGACCTCCTTTCTATATATAGGAGTCTAAGGTGTCATAACATAATCAGAGCCGACATAACAATAATAATGTAAGGGCACAATAATAACAACAATGGGCTTCTATGTGGCACAATAATAACAATAGTGGGCTTCTATGTAAACAAAATGGGCACTACATGGGTACATCAATATAATAAATGGGTTGTACTAATAACGATAAGGGGTTACACTATTATTATAGGGGCCTAACAAGTACTTTGGCAATTCAGGCTATCTCTGAGCTAGAGAGTTTAGGACCTTCATCAAGCAGGAATTTCATAGAGAGAGGGACCAGAAGCTGAGTTTGCTTGAAGTTTAGCATTTGGTTGATTGAGTAAGGAGTTATATGGAAGAGGATGCTCCCAGATGGAGACTTGACTGCCCTTTGAGTTGGGTCATAGTTTTCACAGCAGAGGCGAATTATTTCAGGGAAGACATTGACAGAAGGGAGGAAGTAGATGGGAAAGTTTGATTCCCAAATGCCATAAATGTCACTGTTGTTCAAATAACTGTTCCTCAGCTGACAGAAGGTCTGCAGGTGGTTTCTGTCACCAACCAAGTCTTGAATTAAGTGATCCCTATCAGCTAAAGGTAATGCTTCCAGTTCCTTGTGAGGTGCATTGAGAGGAGTGATATTCAAGGCTGCTGGAGTGGCCATCTTTAAATTCTCTGTGTTTGTAATCTGGAATTTGGATTTGTGCAACAACTGAAATACTGAAAACTGCCTCTGAGGCTTTGTCAGGGAGCTGGCAGACTAGACTTTGATATAGATATGGCCTCACTGTGTAAAGTTTATGGTAAAAAAGAAAATTTTGCAGAGTTTAGTCAGGGTTTTTGACTGAATTTGCTGGATTTACAGGCTCTGTGAGTAAAATGCAGAGGAAATGGGATTGAGTTTGAGCCAAATGAGAGAAACTTTGCAGAGGGAAGTGGAATTTGAGGGGCTCTTTTGGTAAACCGGTCAAAAACAACAGATATAATGTACAGGTTTGGGTGCGGGACTGCGTTTTTGTTTTAAGAGTGCGGTTTACCCTGAAACTGGGTAAAATTGGCCGTTTTGTGGAGAGGATATTAAGCAGGGACGGTGACAATAGATTTGGCAAGGGATGGCGACTTGATTAATGCAATTTTATTGGTTTTACAGGTTCAGAGACAGAGAAAAACTGGAAATGCAGAGGGTTCGGGGTCAAATGGGTAAATACCTGTTTCTCGATGGCGCAGAGGGTAATTAGCAGGTACAATGCTGAGCTGAGGGGCCGAATTTGCAGGATGAACTCGTTTGGTTGGCTAATTGGAGTTCTGGAGGCAAATTCGTCGTAAACGGCATGCACGTTCTCCACAGGCGCATAAATAAAAATAAACAAAAACCGTCGTTTTCACGACTTTTTAACGAAATTTGGACATTTTAGCGCTTTTTGGCGCTTTTTGTGATGACGTCATCATGACGTATTTTTGGCGTGTAGCGGGTACGGAGGATGACGTGGCAGCTGACGTGTATGATGACGTGGTGGATGACACGGTGGCGGGGCGGTGATGTCAGCGGATGACATGGCAGTGGTGCAAAGCAGCGGCGAGCGACGTGGGCGCAACGTCATAGGGTGACGTGGACCTGACGTCAGGGGGCAGGTGGCGGGTGGTAAGCGGTTTTCCCCACACCACCTTTGGCCCAAGGTGGTTTCGCAGGAGGGGGCTCCGATCACGCCGGGACGCCGATGCGTGGCAGGGGTACGGCAGAAACTCTGCCCATCCTGCGGACGCTAACTCCCAGCAGATCGGGGGCTTCGATATCGCCACCAGCCGTCAGATTTATGACGCGGGATCGGACGGTGGACAGGTAATAGAAGTAGTGGGGGTTCACAACAACGGGGCCTGCCTATTATTTAACGTTAAATAATGTTTCGGGGGGGTAATAAACTTTGGTTACGGCGGAACATTCATTCATTCAACCAAAAGTTTAATGAAATCCGATATATATATGGGCACGAGAGTTAACATATGGTTAATGTGGGGGGGGGTTTGTAATGCGGTTATTTATTTAACCTGATGTTAAATAAACCCCGATAGTTTATACGTGGAAGGGTTATTACTAAGGTCCCGGATGGACTTAATAATTCCCGAACTTTGTGTTGGCATTTTGGCACAGGTGTGGCGCTGGTGTTGTCCTTGATGGCAACTCTCTTTGATGACAGATCTCAGTCCAATCTACAAGTATGAAGAGAAATTTCATATACGCAGGTTCATTAAGCCAAAGTTGCGTATGCACGTAGGGACGCTATAGACTAAGTCGCGGATACGCAGGTTCGATATATATAAAGTCACGTATACACGCAGATTCATGAACAGAAAAGGGCGTGCATGTCGAGAAGCTTCCCTTTGGTCCGTGGTAGTTAGTCCTCGGTACTTGAGCCTATGTCTTTGGACCAAAGTATCTCGACAGACGTGTTGATCTCTAGTTTTGAAGCTGATGGTATTTGATTTCTATGGTTTGGCCCTTGGTATTGAGCAAGGCCTAAGGCTATATAAGGAGAAGAAGATCATTAGGCAAATACACTGAAAAAGTCTTGAATATCTGATAAAGAGAGAGATCTCGTATGCAGGTTCTGGGTTGCTTGATCTAAGCTAAGGAGAGATCACATCGGTTGATGGAAGACTAGATCTAAGGACAGATCGGGATCTAATGGTTTGAAATGCTCTATTATGATATGGTTGATTATGCATATCTCTAGATCTGTATACTGACGCAATGTTATGTTCTGGATCTAACTGATGTCTGGTACAGCTGCAAGTTGAGAGAATTTATTTTTAGATCTGTACGCAGGTTGTCTTCGTTAAAAGAGCGTGTATACGCGGGTTTCTCTCATTGAAGTAGCGTATATCTTTTGAAGCTTGATTTTTGGGTTTGCAGTTGGGTCTGACTGTTATTGAAGTGTTCTGTAGTCTGCTCTGTGTTCTGGTGACTGGGTTTGACAGGGTATCAGTGGTTCAGTGATTCAGAGATTGTTGATGCAAGTATTGGTTGTTTTGTAATCTGCTATGAAAGTTGAATGAATTGTGGTCTTCAGATTGTAATGTTGTGCTTCAGGAATATCCAGTCTGAAAATGTATGAAAAGTGGTACCTGAAGGAAAGAAGATTGTAGGCCTGCACCTACGTACTAGTGTCTTAGCTAGTACAAGAGCAAAGGGGGTTGGAGCTCCCTTCCAAGGAAGTTTGGAGAACGAGAGAGGGTTGTAGCCCTCTGCAGGTTGTAGCCTGCGTACTGGTATAAGGCTGCACCAGTACAAAAGATTGTAAACTGAAGCTCTTATTAAAGAAAGATAGAGACAACTTGCAGCAGGTGGTTTTCACCCACATTGGGTTTCCACCTTATATCATGGTGTTCATGTGTGTGGCTTTTGTGTGATGATCTGTTATACTACATCTGTTTACTTTTAATATGGTTAATAATGTCCTGATGCATTTACTGAAGATAAATTAACTGAATCATAAGTTTTCTGGTTATACGCTGGTTTCCTTAGACACAGTAGCGTGTACACGTTGGTTCACTTAACTGAAGTCGCGTATATATTTCAGAGTATTTGAAAAGTTTTATTGATCTGATAATACTGATTCACCCCCCCTCTCAGTATTATTTCCAACAATTGGTATCAGAGCAGGTCCTTCAGAGAAGCTTGATCGCTTGAAGGTAGATCATTCATCATGAGCAACTACGAGAAAGAAGCATCAATCAGGCCACCGGTTTTTGATGGGACAAACTTCAATTATTGGAAGGTAAGAGTTACTGCCTATCTTCAATCTCTTGGTACAGAAGTTTGGGACATCGTAGAGTCAGGCTACACTTTTCCTTCAGCTACTCCTACAGATCCAGCCGAGAAAAAGAAGTATGAAACAAATGTGAAAGCAGTCAGTACTCTATTAGGATGTATATCCCAATCGGAATTCATGAAGGTAATGCACTATAAATCCGCAAAAGAAATATGGGACAAAATTATCACGAGCTATGAAGGAGACAAACAGGTAAAGCGTGCTAAACTTCAAACTCTCAGGATTAAGTATGAGACTCTCAGAATGTATAATGATGAAAGTGTGGCTAACTATTTCCTTAGGGTAGATGAGATTGTTAATTGCATGAAAAATTTGGGTGAAGAAATAAGAGAGGCGATTGTGGTTGAAAAGGTTCTAAGATCATTGTCCCCCAAATTTGAATCTAAAGTGTCTGCAATAGAAGAATCAAATTTCGTCAGAAATCTTCAAAGGGGTTCTGGAAGGTTCAGAGGTAAGTTGCCTTTTAAATGTTTTGCTTGTGGAAGAGTAGGTTATTATTCTGCCAAATGTCCTCACAAAGATAAGAATGACAAGGGAAAGGAACCTGCTAGATGGAACAAGAAACAGAGTGCAAATAAGAAAAGCTACTACACTCATGAAGATAGTGACGGTCTATCAAACAGTGATGAAGATGAACGAGGTAATGAATATAAGTTGTTAATGGCATTTGAAGATGATGATTATATGGATGATGTAGATGTGGATGACCTTTATGATGAAATTACTGGACTCAAGAGATGTATAGAAGAAAAGAATATGATTATTGATACTCTACAATTTCAAATTGATGAAAAGGAAAAACATCTTGAAAAATTGGAATGTGAGATTGTGTGTCTTAGAAAGGAGATTGAGAAAACAAAAGCGATTAATCTTAAATTTGTTAAAGGATCTGAAACCTTGGATGAGATTATCAATGTGCAGTGATCTCCTCTGATCAAGACAGGTCTTGGATATAATGGAGAAACATCTCAAGCATCTACCTCTAAAAGCTATCTTGATGCAGCAAGGAGAAGCGAGCAAAGGCCAAGTCATCAGGTGAATCAGGGACAGTTTACCTCAAATAAAGACCATCAAGAAACTCGGGGACAAACTGCCTTAAGGACAAACAAAAGCTACAATCAGCCTCAGGTAAAATCTTCCCAATTTGCTCCAAGAATGAATGTGAATAGAAGCTACAATCGGTTGGACGATAGATCTGATTATCGCAGAAGTTTCTTCAATGGCCAATGCTTTTCTTTCCATAACTTCGGTCACAAAGCAGCTCAATGTGTTGCCTACAAGACAATCATGACTAGAGAAGCTCAAAAGCAAGGGAGAATGACTGGAATCATGAAAAGGACTTATAACAACTTTTCAGTTCTTGAAAATGAAGTTGAATGCTCTATTTGTAATAACTTTGGTCATGAAGACTCTGAATGCAGGAGCAGGTTCCGGAAGACAACTCAGAAGGAACAAACCTCAAATGTCAGAACATGGAGAATAAAGGAACCACAACCAGAAAGATGTGGGATAGCCTTTTATGCAGAAGGTCAAGAAAGTCTATGGTACATTGACAGCGGATGTTCGAAGCATATGACAGGGACAAAGAAAAACTTGAGTCATATACCGCATTAGAAAAGGGGAAGAAAGTTTCTTTTGGAAACGACATCTCTGCAGCCATAAAAGGAAAAGGTGTTGCTCCATTAAAAGAGAAGGTCAAAGCTGGAAATGTTTTGTATGTTGATGGATTGAAGCATAATCTTCTGAGTGTCAGTCAGATGTGTGATCAAGGAACAGAGGTAATATTTAGATCAAATGGATGTTGTGTTCGTGATCTTGATACAGGTAAAACAGTGATCAAAGGAAGAAGGACTCCAAATAATCTATACATATTTGAAGAAGGACCACAACAATGCTATTTGAGCAAGGATGATGAACACTGGCTATGGCATCGGAGGTTGGGGCATCTAAGCTTTTCACAAATAAGGAAAGCATGCAAATATCAGGCAGTTCGTGGTCTTCCAGATATCAAAATTCCAGACAACACTATATGCAAATCTTGTCAGTTTGGAAAGCAAACCAGAACTAATTTTCCAGAGAAGGAAGGATCAGCTAGCATGCCTCTTGAGCTAGTACATACAGATACATGTGGTCCATTCAGAAAAAGAACACCTCGAGGAGAAGAATACTTGATATTATTCATTGACGATTTCTCCAGGTTTGTCTGGTTAGGGCTTATGAAGCACAAAGATGAAGCATTCGAAAAATTCAAATCCTTCAAAGCTTTGGTTGAAAATGAATCAGGACACAAAATTAAGTGCCTCAGATCTGACAGAGGTGGGGAGTTTACCTCAAACGAATTCTTCGATTTCTGTGAAGAACATGGGATAAGAAGAGAATTCTCTACAGCTAGAACTCCTCAGCAAAATGGGGTTGTGGAAAGAATGAACAGAACAATTCAACAAATGGCTCGTGCTATGCTTGATGAATCAGGTACTCCCGCAACTTTCTGGGGTGAGGCTGCACATGCTGCGGTTATTATTCTTAACAAAACAAATTTCCGAGTAAACAGCACTCAAACACCTCATGAGCTCTGGAGTGGTGAGACTCCTTCGGTGAAGCATTTCAAAATCTTTGGGAGAAAATGTTATATTAAGTATACTGATGAGCAACTTGGAAAACTTGAACCAAGAGCAGATGAAGGCATTCTTCTTGGTTATTCTCCACATAGCAAAGCATACAAGTGCTACAACAAAAGACTTGGCAGAATTGTTGACAGCATTGATGTAGTGGTCGATGAGAAGGGATATATTCCTAGGCAAGTTCATCATGAAGACATTGAAGAAGATGAAGGCTACCCTCAAAGGCAGAATGATGAAGAAGAAGAACCTCAAGAAGAACCTCAAGAAGAAGAAGAGCCTCAAGAAGAAGAAGAGCCTCAAGAAGAACCAGAGGAGCAGACAAGAATAGAAGAGAAGACTCCATCCAGATATGTTCAAAAGAATCATCCAGAATCTCAGATTATGGGGCAGAAAGAAGCAGGAATACAAACAAGAAGAAGAATTGCAGAAGCTTCAAGCTATTTGGCATTACTCTCTTCCACTGAACCACAAAATGTGAAAGAGGCATGCAAAGATGAATGTTGGGTCAAAGCAATGGATGAAGAACTTGAGCAGATCGAAAAGAACAATACTTGGGAATTGGTTCCTAGACCAAAAGATAAAAATGTCATAGGGACTAAATGGGTCTTCAAAAATAGATTGAATGAAAATGGAGAAGTAATTAGAAACAAGGCCAGACTTGTTTGTAAAGGGTATGCGCAGCAAGAAGGAATAGATTTTGAAGAGACATTTGCTCCCGTTGCAAGACTTGAGGCCATCCGAATGTTCCTTGCTCTCTCAAGCTTTCAAAACTTCAAGGTATTTCAAATGGACGTGAAATCAGCCTTTCTGAATGGAGACTTAGAAGAAGAAGTATATATTGAGCAGCCAGATGGTTTCATTCTTGGGAATGATCCAAACCTTGTATGCAGAATGAAAAAGGCTCTCTATGGTCTCAAACAAGCTCCAAGGGCTTGGTACTATCGGTTGGACAAATATCTTCACCAACAAGGTTTTTCAAAAGGATCAGCAGATAGCAATCTCTATATGAAAGTTGAAAATAACAAATTGCTAATACTTGTTGTGTATGTAGATGATATTATCTTTGGCAGCAATGAAGAGGCTATGAGTCAAAACTTTGCCTCTGTTATGCAGAAAGAATTTGAAATGTCATTACTTGGAGAATTGACATACTTTCTTGGATTGCAAATCCAACAAAATGAAGGAGGTATTTTCTTGTCTCAAACCAAGTACCTCAAGCAGATCTTGAAGAAGTATGGCATGGAAGATTCAAAGCCAGTTTGTACCCCCATGGTTACAGGATGCAGCCTCAGTGCAAATGATGAATCAGCAGCAGTTCACCAACCAACTTATAGATCCATGATTGGGAGTTTGCTTTATTTGACAGGTACCCGACCAGATATTATGCATGCAGTAGGAATTGTTGGAAGATTTCAAGCCAACCCAAAGGAAACTCATCTTCAGGCAGTCAAAAGAATCTTCAAGTATCTTCAAGGGACCCAAAACTATGGCTTATGGTATCCTAGAGATACAGATCTCACTCTTCATGCTTACACAGATGCAGATTGGGCCGGAAGTGTGGATGATAGGAAAAGCATAAGTGGTGGTGCTTTCTTCATGGGTTCCAGATTAGTATCTTGGTTCAGCAAGAAACAGAGTTCGATTGCCTTATCTACAGCTGAAGCAGAATATGTGGCTGCGGCATCTTGTTGCACACAACTTCTTTGGATGATGCAGACCTTGCAGGATTTTCAAATCATGTGCACTCCACCAGTCTCTATCTTATGTGATAATACAAGTGCAATCAGCATTTCAAAGAATCCAGTCATGCACTCAAAGACCAAGCACATACCAATCAAGTACCATTTTCTTCGGGAACAAGTGCTTGAGCAGAAGGTCAAGCTGGAGTATGTTCCTTCTAAGGAACAAGTTGCTGATATTCTCACAAAACCACTGCCCAGGGAAACTTTTGAATATCTCAGACAAAAGCTGGGAGTAGTTGATGCTTCATCCTGCTGTTGAAGCTTGTCTGTTCTACAGAAAAGTTGGTATACGCAAGTTACGTAAAGGATATCCGCGTATATACGCGGATTTATGCTGGGAAAGTAGCGTGTATGGTGTACGCATTCTTCAGAAAGAATATCCGCGTGCATACGACATTTTATACAGGAGAAGTCACGTATATGGAACAGCAAGGGCAGACTCCGGTTGGAGACGATCTGAGATGGGTATGCCAGAATTCTTTAGGCACAGCTTCAGGGGGTGCAGCAGGCACAGGTTCAGGGGGAGCAGCTTAAAGTCTCATAAAGCATTGTTGGCATTTAGATGCTTTTGGTTCTAGTACACAACTGTTGTTGGTTTCAGGAGAAGGAGCTCAGAAGGACATCTTGGTTGCTGATCTAAAAGATGTGTATCAGATGCTGCTTGTGACTTTCATAAGTCTTGGTCTAGATTTGTTGTCTCTATGTCATGTATCTCTTCTGTGATATCTCTTTTATGGTGTCAAGGTCATGTAACGGCCTTTGTTGGTTTCCCCACTATGCCTGGGATGAATGATGTAATATAATTGGTTGGTTCTGATGTATCCCCTCTTGATTGGGAGTATGGATGTATGTATTGAGTCTTTTGGTGATAGGAAGGTCCCTTATGGTGTATAAGTCTTGGTTCTTTTGAAGAACATCTTTTGCAGATATTGCCTACAGTCAGGGGGAGCATGTTTCAGCACAATCAAGCAGAGATATCAGCATGTACTCAGGGGGAGCACAACCCTTTGCCCTTGATGACAAAGGGGGAGAATGATTCTAAGGATCTTGGGGTTGCCATCAAGTCCAAAGGGGGAGATTGTTGGCATTTTGGCACAGGTGTGGCGCTGGTGTTGTCCTTGATGGCAACTCTCTTTGATGACAGATCTCTGTCCAATCTACAAGTATGAAGAGAAATTTCATATACGCAGGTTCATTAAGCCAAAGTTGCGTATGCACGCAGGGACGCTATAGACTAAGTCGCAGATACGCAGGTTCGATATATATAAAGTCGCGCATACACGCATATTCATGAACAGAAAAGGGCGTGCATGTCGAGAAGCTTCCCTTTGGTCCGTGGTAGTTAGTCCTCGGTACTTGAGCCTATGTCTTTGGACCAAAGTATCTCGACAGACGTGTTGATCTCTAGTTTTGAAGCTGATGGTATTTGATTTCTATGGTTTGGCCCTTGGTATTGAGCAAGGCCTAAGGCTATATAAGGAGAAGAAGATCATTAGGCAAATACACTGAAAAAGTCTTGAATATTTGATAAAGAAAGAGATCTCGTATGCAGGTTCTGGGTTGCTTGATCTAAGCTAAGGAGAGATCACATCGGTTGATGGAAGACTAGATCGGGATCTAATGGTTTGAAATGCTCTATTATGATATGGTTGATTATGCGTATCTCTAGATCTGTATACTGACGCAATGTTATGTTCTGGATCTAACTGATGTCTGGTACAGCTGCAAGTTGAGAGAATTTATTTTTAGATCTGTACGCAGGTTGTCTTCGTTAAAAGGGCGTGTATACGCGGGTTTCTCTCATTGAAGTAGCGTATATCTTTTGAAGCTTGATTTTTGGGTTTGCAGTTGGGTCTGACTGTTATTGCAGTGTTATGTAGTCTGCTCTGTGTTCTGGTGACTGGGTTTGACAGGGTATCAGTGGTTCAGTGATTCAGAGATTGTTGATGCAAGTATTGGTTGTTTTGTAATCTGCTATGAAAGTTGAATGAATTGTGGTCTTCAGATTGTAATGTTGTGCTTCAGGAATATCCAGTCTGAAAATGTATGAAAAGTGGTACCTGAAGGAAAGAAGATTGTAGGCCTGCACCTACGTACTAGTGTCTTAGCTAGTACAAGAGCAAAGGGGGTTGGAGCTCCCTTCCAAGGAAGTTTGGAGAACGAGAGAGGGTTGTAGCCCTCTGCAGGTTGTAGCCTGCGTACTGGTATAAGGTTGCACCAGTACAAAAGATTGTAAACTGAAGCTCTTATTAAAGAAAGATAGAGACAACTTGCAGCAGGTGGTTTTCACCCACATTGGGTTTCCACCTTATATCATGGTGTTCATGTGTGTGGCTTTTGTGTGATGATCTGTTATACTGCATCTGTTTACTTTTAATATGGTTAATAATGTCCTGATGCATTTACTGAAGATAAACTAACTGAATCATAAGTTTTCTGGTTATACGTTGGTTTCCTTAGACACAGTAGCGTGTACACGCTGGTTCACTTAACTGAAGTCGCGTATATATTTCAGAGTATTTGAAAAGTTTTATTGATCTGATAATACTGATTCACCCCCCCTCTCAGTATTATTTCCAACACTTTGTTATATGGCTATAGTTGCCAAGGGTGGGAATATTAATACTTTTTGGGTTTTTTATATAGTTTTTTGTAAACTAGGGGTGGGGATATTGATAAAGGAGCTATATAATAAGTTAAGATGTCAATATGAATATATGGAATGAAACTGGATGAATAAATGCTAAGTCTATAGAGTGAAAACTTAGGCATAGGGAAATGAAAGGAGTATGGAATGATCATTTTTACACAAGAAATGTGGCTTCTTTTCACTAAGTAAACTCAGAGATCAACTTAGCATTTCTCATAAAATGAAGTGAAATAGGACTATTGGGTAGATCCCAAGGTCCTTGAGGGGATGTTAGTAAATGATTTCTGGGGGAATGATAGGGGAAGTTAGTCATGCTTCCACTGTCCTGCAGTTACTTTGCCATGGTATTTGTGTCATTGATGAGAAGAGTCTTTCTTGATAAGACAAAAATGATCACCAACTTGCTTCTGCAACCTCAAACTACCTACCCAGCCTTAAAACACCTAGCATTTTTTCTTCCTTTTGATTGGGTGCATTTGGACTAGCAAACCCTGATTTTCCTCTTTTTCTTTTGAATGTCTTCCTATCTAAATCTACCCTTATCTCTTCCAAGGGCCCAGATTAAGCAGTTGGGCTCCTTTGTTTCTCTACCTGTTTACTCATCTGCCAAGCTTGAACTGTTTGGACAGATATTTATTCTCTATTCTAAAGACAAGTAAATTCAAACATGATCTAGCCAGGATTGGACTGTCTGGCTATTCATCAAGTGTATGCAAAATCTACCATCTGTACACAATGAAGTCCTGCAACAATGGAACAGTAGTGGCATTTAAACTAGCACACTTTCCTGGTCTTTTGGTTTGGGGTTCATTTTCATCATTTTTTCTGACCAATTCACTCTTTTTGCCCTTTGATTTTTCTTTTAGGGCATACCCTCTTTTCATTTTTTAATTTTCTTGATTTGTTTACAACATATGGAACCTTTGCAGCATGCAAGGATGAACATATTTGGCTCTTCTACTGTCAATCATGAAAAATGAAACCTATTGGTATAGGAACCTAACACCCCCATTAGGACAAAAGAGATATATCATTGTGTGCACTGATTACTTGACTAAATGAGCTGAAAAAAAGGTAGTAAAGGAAACAACTGAGAAAAAGGTTGTTGAATTTATAAGGGAGAACATCTTCTACAAGTTTGGTTTTCCAAGGGAGTTAGTCATTGATCAAGGAGCACAATTTACATCAAATCTAATTGAAGATCTCATGAAGTAGCACCACATCAAGCACCAAACATCCACTACCTATCACCCTCAAGAAAATGGGTAGGTGGAAGTCACAAATAGAGAACTAGAGAACATTCTTACCAAGGTTGTTAGCAACAACAAAAAGGATTGGGCAGATAGACTTGTGGAAGCCACTTGGGCCTACAACACCACTTGGAATACCACCATTGGATTTACCCCATTTGAACTAGTCTATGGGAAGAAGGCCCTATTTTCTATTGAATTTGAATATAACACCTTAAGGATGGAAGCCCAATTAGAATTTGATATCACTATAACGCAACATGAGAGGCTGATCCAACTCATAGGTCTAGATGAATTTAGGTTGCAAGCTCTCCTACACATCGAGGTAATCCAGATACAAAGGAAGATTTAGAATAACAAACACATCAAAGAGAAGAATTTTCAAGAAGGATATTGGGCCATGTTGTATGGTTCTAGGTTGAAGAATTTCAAGGGAAAGATAATGACAAGATGGTTGGGTCCCTATCTAGTCGATAAATGTCATGAGAACGAGTATGTCCAGATCAGAATAATTGATGAGGAAGGGATCTGATTAATTGTCAATGGTTAAAGGTTAAAGTTGTATAAAATATATTTTTCCAATGAATAAATTTCCAGTTCAATCAACAAATAATTGAATGTGATTGGAAGGCTCACAATTCTCAGTCTACAAAACTTCTTTAAAAAAAAAAAAAAATAAGAAAAAATAAGAGAGCCTAGATGAAAACCTCCATGAGGCATCTGAGACCAGCTCCAGGGTTGAAAACATCTATGAGGTAGCCCAAGAGAAATAAAGGGAAAAAAAAAAATTAAAATAAAAGATGAAAATATCCCCAGGTGAAAACCTCCTCTAAGGCGACTAGGGTAGACATGCAGGTTGAAAACCTCTGTAGAGGCAACCTGCATGTCTAAAAAAAGAAGAAGAGAGAAATGAAAAACACAAGAAATGATTTCTTACACTACTTGTGCTAACATATCTCATTTGTGGGACTCGAGACAGACAACAGAACCATGGCTATAGGACAAATTCTACAAGTTTATTCCTCCATTTTTCCAGCCAGCCATTGCATTTTCAACCCCTTCACTTACATTAATACCTCTCTCCATCATCCATCCAACAACATAATCAAAATTTTCCTCCTTGTTGTAATGCTACAGGAGGCTCTGAACTGCTATAAGAGGCTCTCCACTTCTACAAGAGTCCCGAAAATAAGCTACATGAGAGAATTTAAGGGAGAAAGAGAGCCAAAATTATCCAAAATTTCCCTTAAACACTCATGCACATGAAAAAGTTATCTTGAAAGGAGTAAGCGGCTCTCTCCCTATCTAATTTCCATACCTCTACATGGAAAATTATGCTTGATTTAACTTCCTTTAGCAAAGAATCTGATAGTAGTTCCCTTTGGAAATTGTCAAAGAAAAGTTTGTTTTGTTAAAACAATTATTGGCATCCTTCTCCCCCTTTGATAAAAATCAAAATTTTGACACTATAACTGAAACTGCTCTAAGGATGAATTTGAAATACACCTAAATATCCTTGAGAAGGAGTAGAAGGAAAAATGGGGGGAGGTTTTAATAGAAGAGAGCTCACAAACACAAAGAGAA
The DNA here is from genome assembly GCA_031772625.1 of Pinus tabuliformis. Classification (NCBI taxonomy): domain Eukaryota; kingdom Viridiplantae; phylum Streptophyta; class Pinopsida; order Pinales; family Pinaceae; genus Pinus; species Pinus tabuliformis. The sequence continues at coordinate 2,063,499,261 of CM062818.1, forward strand.
TTCATCAACATCCACCTGTGGTAAATATTTTTCTAAGGCATCAGTGGATGGGATTATTTGAACAAATTAGGGGGTATGATGATGATATAACCTAGGAATTTTCCATGGAACTAAATCCTCAAGGAGAAGATAGTTCCACTACTATTGTTAGAGGCCTTTCCATCTCTCTAAATGTTGAGCTCATAAGAAAAGTGACTACCTTACCCTTAGGAATTTGATGGAGAAAGGAGGACAAAGTTGTGAGTGTCATAGCCAAGAATAAATCCTTCATTCTCAAACAAAATCCTATAGAATATAAGAATGGCATGAGAAGGGAGATCCTTCCTTACCCCTGGGATGTAGTGGCCTATCACATTCTCAAATAGATATCCTATGAGGGAAGTTTGAGCATTGTATATGCCTACCATTTTAGGTTTCTCCATGAGCTAAGATTCAAATAAAAATTACCTATCCCAGAGAGGCTTAGTGTTCCTCATTTCCTCTTGCAATCTATCATTGAAATGAGCCAGAAAGTGAGGGAAGGGAAGCACCAACACATTTCCCACCATGGCCTCATTAAACTAATTTTTATGGATGCTCTCAGTCACCTAAGGAACCCTATGCTATGGACTAATTTTGTAGACATGGACAGGGAAATTTTTATTGGAACCCAAGCCATCACACATGAAGAAACACTAGTTGCTATCACTGGAGGTAGGGGAGGAAAGACAGAGGAAGAAGAAGCAACAAAAATAAAGCAAGAAGAAGTATAAATTAAGGAAGAAGAAGGAGAGATACAAGTAGCAGAAAAAGAGAACCCTGAGGAGACCTCAAAGCCTCAAGAGACAGAAAAACAAGGACATCAAACAAGTCTCTCTCCAGGGAACACTGAGCAAGAAGTGGTTGCAACATTGGCCACATTGGGAAAACTTGTCAAGCCCAAAAGAAGGCAGCCAAGGCAAGGCCCTTTGTACTTCAAAACAAGGAAGAGCACCAAGATAAGGCAAAGAAATCCTTAGCCTCTTACAAAGGTCCCTATCACCATATAGGAGTCAGTGAGCAAGAAGGAGGAAGTGGGACCTAGTGAGGAAAAAATTGAGGAGGTTACCTCTCGTAAGGCCAAAAGAAAACAACCTATGATACTTATGGGAAATCCCACCACTAGGGTAGGCACCTTTAAGAGACTCATGATACAAATTGCCATGTTACAAGGAGAGAAAAAAGAGCTACATGAGGAAATATAACAGTTATAGGAGAAATAGGGGCTACTATAGGAGAATTAGGGGCTGTTACAGGAGTAGTAGGAGGTGCTACAGGATGGAGCATCTACCTTAAAAGAAGAAGAAAAATGCCTCAAAGAGCTTCAAGATCCTAATCCACAACCCAACCTAGAATCCTACTACAAATTTGTTGAGGGAGGCATGGAAAATTTTAGGGGCTAATATTCGCAAGTGGGCTAGTTTTCCATGATTTTTCTAAAAAACGATTTGTTAATTTCCATTTTTCCTAAAACTAGTTTGCCCAAATTTTATAGTATAAAAATATTTTACCTTAAAAATCACCCATTTTTTTATAGAGACTATATAAAATTATTATACATTTGAATATTTTTACAAAAGTATCATCAAACATTTTACAAATTGCATATAATGGACAGGTGAGATTCACCAAGGTTTATAAACTTTAATATAAATTTCCATCCTTAAAATTTTCCCTGGAGGGAGGTAGGATTATACCTGAGAAATTCGCCATCCCACTCTTCTTTGAGTTAGAGAAGGAAAGAGGAAGAACACATAGATGGATGCAAATTGCAAAGTCCAAAAGTGTAGAAGATGTGGGCCTCATGGAGGAGAAAATAAATGAAATGGGAAAGGAATTAAGTGACCTGAAATTGAGGGAGTCAACCATGAGAGAGCAGCTATAGGAAGAGAACACAAGGCTAAAAGAACAATTGCAAGAAAAGGAAACACAACTTGCTACTATGGCAAGTTTATCTATGGAAGCCATACAATGCAGGAAACCATCCAAATCCTATGTTATTTTCCTCAAGGAGTAGTGGCTACAATTCCATATAAAGACACTAGCACAATATGGGTCTTTACCTTTCCAAGGCTACAGGCAATTTATTCATTTTTGCAAAAAGGTAAATATTGAGGATAAGGCAAAACTAGTTGAGTTTTATATGCATAATCTGATCCTAACAAATCTGAACTTCTAGGACCCCAATTCAAGATTAGGAGACATGAAAGTCATGGAATTATCATCTTGGTTGACACATGCGGAGACAAGAGCGGAAGAAGTGAAAAGCATGATGAGAAAAGAAGAAAATGAATGCTTATATATCAGAGCAGAATTAGTGAGCCCCAAGCTTTCCATTTGCAATCACACTCTCATCTCCTGTGATCCTGAAGTAGCACCAAGGTACATAGTAGCTGAAGAGAAATCCATCCTACTTTTTTAGGACACTTTTAGGATGGTGGGGATAGAAAGTTTGCAAGCTTGCCAAAGAAGATGGCAGGCTCTGCCTCATAGTTTACCAGTCAGAGAATAACACTCCCCATAAAGGCTAAGGAATGCCTTGGAGAAAAAACCACCATTTAAAAGGATTATGAAAATGCTAAAGATCAATTGGATAGGGCTCAAACTCAATACTCCCTTACTGTTGGGCATACAAGAAGGAAGAAACCAAGCATAGGAACAAAAATAATTAGCAAACATAGAGGCAAATGTAGGTTTCTATCCACAGGAATGCATACCATCTGAAGTGCCTTGAGATGTCAAAGAGGCCACTAGGGCCATGAATGAGATTCATATCAGTTATTGATTTTCTCAGAGGGTGAAAAACACCTTCAATAGGGGGGTGATGATGGGTCCCATCAATAGGTATCTTTTGGAGTTCATTGTGTTATCCTCTAGCCCTTAAAACTTTCATTTTCTCACATTAATTCACATTTGTTTTGCCACAATAGGCTTATCAGGAAGACTAAAAGGTGTTTTTCATATTATATGGCCTAATGTGATTAATATGCAGGTCAAAGAAGCATTTTTGGAGATATTTACCATGCAAGGGCTTGATGGAGACACCTAGAGAGAATATAGGGAGATTTCCCACCTCATTAACTTCCTAACTTGGCTTGAGATCACAAAATCCTCTCCAAAAGATCGAGTTCACTATCACCTAAGTAAGTCTATGCGTATGACAAGGATAAAGGGAACCAGATCCACAAATATTGAGATTTCGGAGGGGAGCATGCCTCCTTTCAAGGATGTTGCCCCTCAATCGTTTTTGTATAAGTAAACCAGCTGAAAGGCTCATTAGGATTCAAATTTATGTTGCAGCAAGGAGTAGCTATGTGTGTTGTTTTCTTCTGGAGTTCTCGCATCCATGATTGTTTGTATCGACGTTTCGAGCCATCCATTGTGGCTCATCATCAAGATAGATCAGTAATTGTGTAGGACAGATCTATCCTAATGATGAACCACAGTGGATGGCTCATCATCATACGCAGGTACCTACAATGTCTACAAGCATATACGATGAAGATTACAACAATAATGACAGGAAAAACAGCATGAATCCAACAGTTACTGTAGCAGACTCCAACATAACCTGCTCTAGAGAAACGGTTTTCTGCGACTGTTTGGAATATGGAAACAACGAGGGCCTCAACAGCGCTGCAGGAACGACACAAAAACCCAGGTAGAACAGCGTGATCCCAACAGGGTTTGCAGCAAACAACATTTCCAACGTAGCTGGCTCTAAAGAAATATTTTTCGGTGATAGTTTCCATTGCAACACGCAGGAACATGAAGGCCTCAACAGCGCAACAAAAAAAACATAAGAACCTAAGTACGTTACTAATCCTAAAGAAATCTTAGTTAATTCATTAACAGTAAGGGAGGCTACAATGCTGACCACTATCACTAAGGAACAAATGCAAGTAAATAAAAGATGCGAGTTAGAAAAATCCGTGGAAAACAAGCAAAGCATCAACCTTATAACCATAGCAACATATCAACCCACCTCTAGAAACAGACACGTAGTAAACCTATCAAACAAGAAAATTGACCAAAACACCCTAGATCTCCTTGAAAAAGGATTAAATTTTGCCATTTCCCCTCGAACAATCCCCAAAGAAGACATTCTCTGCAACATAGAGTATGGGATCAGGGACTTACTGGACAACATCAAAGAAAATATCAGACAAGACTGTTCCATCATTCTGAGAAAATCCCACCTGCCCAAAAGCAACATTTCCAAACAAGAACATTTAGCCCTCAAAACCTTAAACCAAGACCCTGATATTGTAGTCCTAAAAGCTGATAAATGTGGGGCAATTGTCATAATGAACACGATGGATTATAATGAAAATATGATAGACCACCTCACCAACAGTGGGTGTTACACTAAATTAAATATGAATCCCCTAAAAGATATATCCAAAAACGTATACAATCTGATAAAATCAAGTAAATAACACAACATTAAGAACCTATTAGAAAACAACCCATACACGCCTAGAATCTATGGAGCCCCGAAGATACACAAAGAAGGCATCCCCATAAGACCCATTGTTAATACCATAGGAGGTCCAACTTATCAGTTGGCAAAATACCTAGCTCAAAAGTTAAAACCTCTAGTGGGCAACACTAGTTCCTTTGTCAAAGACTCCACCCATTTCATCAAGGAGATCAAAGATCTAAACCTAGATACCAATGAAATATTAGTCAGTTTTGATGTTAAATCTCTCTATACCAACATTCCCATTAATGAGGCCATGGAAGTGGTCCATAAAATCGTAAACTCTGACACAGCTAAATTAATTGAGGTATGTCTCAAATCTACCTTCTTCAGTTTTAGAGATGAAATTTATGAACAGACGTGCAGTGTAGCCATGGGATCCCCTCTCTCTCCTATTATTGCTAATCTCTTTATGGAGGATTTTCAAAATAAGGCCATTGAATCTGCCCCATTAAAACCCAAACTTTGGAAAAGGTTTGTCGATGACACTTTCATCATTTGGCCTCATGGAAAAGAAAAATTAAAGGATTTCCTACAACCTTCCTTTTCTTGACATCTTAATCAAAAGAAACAAATATGGATCCATATCACACCAGGTATATCGTAAGAAAACCCATACAGAACATTACCTACATGCCAACTCTCACCACCATCCATCCCAAAAAATAGGTGTTCTCAACACTCTAGCAACTAGGGTCATTCGTATTTCGGATAAAAATCACTTTGAAGATGAAAAGAACCATCTTATGAATGTATTCACAGAGAATGGATACAAAAAACACCAAGTGATCAAAGCCTTTAAGAATGCTGAGAATCCTAAAATCAAACAACCACTAGATGATCATTTAGGCAAGGTAGACCTCCCTTATATATTAGGCACAACAGATAAAATTGCACACATATTAAAAAAGAACAAAATTAGAACCACTTTCAAACCCATGAACACCATCAGCAGATGCCTAAAATCGGTCAAAGATCCTGTTGATCCCAAATGCCACAAATGAGTTTACATGGTTCCGTGTTCCTGCAGAAAAACATACATTGGAGAAATTGATCGATCTATCCATACTAGAATTCAGGAACATGCCGCCGATATAAAACATAACCGCTCAAAAACCTTAGCTCTAGCTGAACATTCCAGTAAAACCAATCATCACATCTGCATTGAAAACTCTAAAGTGGTAGCCAAAATTGATCATTATCACCATAGAAAACTGAGAGAAGCCATAGAAATAGGTAGAAACCCTAACAACCTCAATCGAGACGAAGGATGGAAAATAAGTGACAATTGGATTCCTACTTTAATGTCCTAGAACACCCTCTACTAACCTAACCCTTCCCCCATTAAAACTTGACCTCCCTCCCCTACATTCTCCACTCTTCTCACTAATAATAAACACCTACCCAAACTTCCAATTCTTAAAATTAAAAACATTAATTTACATCTTAAAACTATAAACTATAAATCTTAGATTACTAATATTAACATTAAAATTATAGAAACAAGCAATAAAATTAAACTAGTGCTAATTAACATTAGATTATTTCTAAAATCAGAGTAATTAATTTACTCTAAATAATAAGAACAAAACTAAAATAAAATCGAGTATGAAACAAAGTAGTAACAAACATAATATAATTAATCATAAAAAAATAAACAATAAATAAAAATAAAAATAAACTAAAAATTCATTTTAATATTAATATTGAAATAAATAAATAATCCTATCACATAATTTAAAATTTTCTATATAGCTCTAAACAACAAGAACAAAACTAAAATAAATTTAAGTATAAAATAAAATAATAACAAACATAATATAATTATTCATAAATAAATAATAAATAAAAACAAAAACAAATAAAAATTAAAATAAATTAAAAACCCATTACATAAATTCTCATTAATTATATATATATATATATATATATATATTAAAATATTAATTTACATTTTAACTAAAAAACAAAGAATACCAAATTAAACAATTAAATTATCACTGATATGAACAAAAATTAATAATTAAACAATTCAATTACATAATTAAAAATTTCAAACTCAATTTAAACTATTTTATTTTATTAAATCAAAACCCAAAAATACAAAACAAGTCTGGCAAGGTCAGCTTCCATTCCTTGTGCATCTCTTAACCCTATTTATTCAAACCTATTTATTCAAACCCAAGGAGATCTGTCCTACACAATTACTGATCTATCCTGATGATAAGCCACGGTGGATGGCTGGAAACGTCGATACAAACAATTATGGTTGCTAGAACTCCGGAAGAAAACAACACACAAAGCATTGATTGCAGAAGCCTCAAAACAATAATTTTAACCCTATATGGAAGGGAGAAATTACAGAAGGTTCGGGTATTCGAACATCTAAGATCTATGATAGCCAAGAACAAGGCAGATCTCACATTCCTCAAAAGATGTAGAGACAACTCAGTTATTCCTACATTCGCCAGCATCAAACACACCCTCAGAAACCCTAGAAATAATCACATCTTTATCAAAGCCAACCAGTCCCTATTCCGTTCATAAATTCCCAAAACTCATGCTTACCTTGACACATTAAATAAAAAAGCTTATGACTTACACCTAAATTTATCTAAGCAAATAGACCTAGAACTTTGGTCCAGAATAGACAGATGCTCAACTCTGAAAGCCCTCAAAAATGAAGAAAACAAATGCCTGAAACTAAACCTAAAATTCGAAAAACTATACAACAGCGCAAACCCTAAGAATAAACCTCTAGATAACTCAAACAAACTCCCTACACTCTCTAGAATCAACCCCACACAGGTCTCAATCCTTCACTCTTTAATCTTGAATTCTGTACATGAAAATAACCCCAGCCTTCCCACAATAAATCAGATTAACACTGCGCAAATAGCAAAAACCAATAACCACAATATTGATTAGATATCATTTTTGGGATTCAACTGCGTTAAGTAAGTCATTCAAACGTATGACCATTTCCATGAGAGGTAGTCGTAACTGACTAATTTCTCATGATTTTTGAATAGTTCACTTAGCACTCATTGCATCGGGTGATGCTCACAGGGGTGAAGAAGTGGGATTGAAACTAGTGAAATGTGGAGAACGAATCACATAGCATCAATCATCACTTCCGGGGCTACTTGAAACAACAAATAAAAGCTCTTTGCATCTACCAGCATCCAAGAGAAGCTTGAAAGAGAACCACAACAAGTGTTATGCTATAGCGTTAAATGACGAACCTGTGCTGGTTATAACAGAGACCACACCAAATTACAATACCGTCTTAACTCAAACGTATTCAAAAGAACGACTAACGTAGCCTGAAACACATAAAGAAGGTTACGCAAATCTGCAATCCAAGGTAAAGGTGTATTCTACAGTGTTAAGAACAACAGATAAAAATACGCAGGTACCTACAGCGTCTACAAGCATATACAATGAAGATTATAGCAATAATGACAGGCAAAACAGCGTGAATCCAACAGTTACTGTAGCAGACTCCAACGTAACCTGCTCTAGAGAAACGGTTTTCTGCGACTATTTGGAATATGGAAACGACGAGGGCCTCAACAGCGCTGCAAGAATGACACAAGAACCCAAGCAGAATAGCGTGATCCCAACAAGTTTTGCAGCAAACAACATTTCCACCATAGCTGGCTCTAAAAAAATCCTTTTCGGTGATAGTTTCGATTGCAACACGCAGGAACATGAAGGCCTCAACAGCGCAGCAAAAACAACACAAGAACCCAGGTATGTTACTAATCCCAAAGAAATCTTAGTTAATTCATTAATAGTAAGGGAGGCTACACCAACATTCCAATTGATGAGGCCATGGAGGTGGTCCGTAAAATCGTAAACTTTGACACAGCCAAATTAATTGAGGTATGTCTCAAATCTACCTTCTTCAGTTTTAGAGATGAAATTTATGAATAGACGTGCATTGCAGCCATGGAATCCCCTCTATCTCCTATTATTGCTAATCTCTTTATGGAGGATTTTGAAAATAAGGCCATTGAATCTGCCCCATTAAAATCCAAACTTTGGAAAAGGTTTGTCGATGACACTTTCATCATTTTGCCTCATGGAAAAGAAAAATTAAAGGATTTCCTACAACACCTAAACAATCTATCCAATTCCATCCAATTTACCTTGGAAATAGAGGAGAACAACAACCTTCCTTTTCTTGACATCTTAATCAAAATAAACAAAGATGGATCCATATCACACCAGGTATATCGTAAGAAAACCCATACAGAACGTTACCTACATGCTAACTCTCACCACCATCCATCCCAAAAAACAGGTGTTCTCAACACTCTAGCAACCAGGGCCATTCATATTTCGGATAAAAATCACTTTGAAGATGAAAAGAACCATCTTATGAATGTATTCACAGAGAATGGAAATAAAAAACACCAAGTGATCAAAGCCTTTAAGAATGCTGAGAATCTTAAAAACAAACAACCACTAGATGATCATTTAGGCAAGGTACACCTCCCTTACATATTAGGCACAACAGATAAAATTGCACACATATTAAAAAAGAACAAAATTAGAACCACTTTCAAACCCATGAACACCATCAGCAGATGCCTAAACTCGGTCAAAGATCCTATTGATCCCAAATTCCACAAAGGAGTTTACATGGTTCCGTGTTCCTGCGGAAAAACATACATTGGAGAAATTGGTCAATCTATCCATACTAGAATTCAGGAACATGCTGCCGATATAAAACATAACCGCAGCTCTGTCTAAACATTCCAGTAAAACCAATCATCACATATGCATTGAAAACTCTAAAGTGGTAGCCAAAATTGATCATTATCACCATAGAAAACTGAGAGAAGCCATAGAAATAGGTAGAAACCCTAACAACCTCAATCGAGATGAAGGATGGAAAATAAGTGACAATTGGATTCCTACTTTAATGTCCTAGAACACCCTCTACTAACCTAACCCTTGCCCCATTAAAACTCGACCTCCCTCCCCTACATTCTCCACTCTTCTCACCAATACTAAACACCTACCCAAACTTCCAATTCTTAAAATTAAAAACATTAATTTACATCTTAAAACTATAAACTATAAATCTTAGATTACTAATATTAACATTAATATTCATTAACATTAAAATTATAGAAACAAGCAATAAAATTAAACTAGTGCTAATTAACATTAGATTATTACTAAAATCAAACTAATTGATTTACTCTAAATGATAAGAACAAAACTAAAATAAAATCGAGTATGAAACAAAGTAGTAACAAACATAATATAATTAATCATAAATAAATAAACAATAAATAAAAATAAAAATAAACTAAAAATTCATTTTAATATTAATATTGAAATAAATAAATAATCCTATCACATAATTTAAAATTTTCTATATAGCTCTAAACAACAAGAACAAAACTAAAATAAATTTAAGTATAAAATAAAATAATAACAAACATAATATAATTATTCATAAATAAATAATAAATAAAAACAAAAATAAATAAAAATAAAAATAAATAAGAATATATCTATATATATATATATATATATATATATATATATATATATATATATATATATATATATATATCATCATCATCATCATCATCATCATATATATATATATATATATATATATATATTAAAATATTAATTTACATTTTAACTAAAAAACAAGGGAATACCAAATTAAACAATTAAATTGTTACTGATATGAACAAAAATTAATAATTAAACAATTCAATTACATAATTAAATATTTCAAACTCAATTTAAACTATTTTATTTGATTAAATAGCATATAATTAAATCAAAACCCAAAAATACAAAACAAGGCTGGCAAGGTCGGCTTCCATTCCCTGTGCATCTCTTAACCCTATTTATTCAAACCCAAGGAGATCTGTCCTACGCAATTACTGATCTATCCTGATGATGAGCCATGGTTGATGGCTCAAAACGTCGATACAAACAATCATGGATGCGAGAACTCCAGAAGAAAACAACACACAAAGCACTAATCGCAAAAGCCTCAAAACAATAATTTTAACCCTATACAGAAGGGAGAAATTACAGAAGGTTCAGGTATTCGAACATCTAAGATCTATGATAGCCAAGAACAAGGCAGATCTCACATTCCTCAAAAGATGTAGAGACAGCTCAGTTATTCCTACATTCGCCAGCATCAAACACACCCTCAGAAACCCTAGAAATAATCACATCTTTAACAAAGCTAGCCAGTCCCTACTCCGTTCAGAAATTACCAGAACTCGTGCTTACCTTGACACATTAAATAAAAAAGCTTATGACTTACACCTAAATTTATCTAAGCAAATAGACCCAGAACTTTGGTCCAGAATAGACGGATGCTCAACTCTGAAAGCCCTCAAAAATGAAGAAAGCAAATGCCTGAAACTAAAACTAAAATTCGAAAAACTATACAACAGCTTAAACCCTAAGCATAAGCCTCTAGATATCTCAGACAACCTCCCTACACTCTCTAGAATCAACCCCACACAGGTCTCAATCCTTCACTCTTTAATCTTGAAGTTTGTACATGGAAACAACCCCAACCTTCCCACAATAAATCAGATTAACACTGTGCAAAGAGAAAAAACCAATAACAGCAATACTGATATTGATTCCGTAGTAAACCATGAGCAAAACACGCTACTTGAAACAACAAATAAAAGCTCTACGCATCTACCAACATCCAAGAGAAGCTTGAAAGAGAACCACAACAAGTGTTATGCTAGAGTGTTAAATGAAGGACCTGCACAATACCGTCTTAACTCAAACGTATTCAAAAGAACGACTAACGCAGCCTGAAACACATAAAGAAGGTTACACAAATCTGCAATCCAAGGTAAAGGTGTATTCTACAGTGTTAAGAACAACAAATAAAAATATGCAGGTACCTACAGCGTCTACAAGCATATACGATGAAGACTACAACAATAATGATAGGCAAAACAACATGAATCCAACAGTCACTGTAGCAGACTCCAACGTAACTTGCTCTAGAGAAACGGTTTTCTGCGACTGTTTGGAATATGGAAACAACGAGGGCCTCAACAGTGCTGTAGGAACAACACAAGAACCCAGGCAGAATAGCGTGATCCCAACAGGTTTTGCAGCAAACAACATTTCCAACGTAGCTGGCTCTAAAGAAATCCTTTTCAGTGATAGTTTCCATTGCAACACGCAGGAACATGAAGGCCTCAACAGTCAACAAAAATAGCACAAGAACCCAGGTACGTTACTAATCCCAAAGAAATCTTAGTTAATTCATTAACAGTAAGGGAGGCTACAACGCTGACCACTATCACTAAGGAACAAATGCAAGTAAATAAAAGATGTGGGTTAGAAAAATCTATGGAAAACAAGCAAAGCATCAACCTTATAACCACAACAACATATCCACCCACCTCTAGAAACAGACACATAGTAAACCTATCAAACAAGCAAATTGACCAAAACACCCTAGATCTCCTTGGAAAAGGATTAAATTTTTCCATTTCCCCCCGGACAATCCCCAAAGAAGACATTCTCTGCAACATAGAGTATGGGATCAGGGACTTACCGGACAACATCAAAGAAAATATCAGACAGGACTGTTCCATCATTCTGAGGAAATCCCACCCGCCCAAAAGCAACATTTCCAAACAAGAACATTTAGCCCTCAAAACCTTAAACCAAGACCCTGATATTGTAGTCCTAAAAGCTGATAAAGGTGGTGCAACTGTCATAATGAACACAATGGATTATAATGAAAAGATGATAGACCACCTCACCAACAGTGGGTGTTACACTAAATTAAATAAGAATCCCCTAAAAAAGATATCCAAAAACGTACACAATCTGATAAAATCAAGTAAAGAACACAACATTAAGAACCTATTAGAAAACAACCCATACACCCCTAGAATCTATGGAGCCCCAAAGATACACAAAGAAGGCGTCCCCATAAGACCCATTGTTAATACCATAGGAGGTCCAACTTATCAATTGGCAAAATACCTAGCTCAGAAGTTAAAACCTCTAGTGGGCAACACTAGTTCCTTTGTCAAAGACTCCACCCATTTCATGAATGAGATCAAAGATCTAAACCTAGATACCAATGACATATTAGTCAATTTTCATGTTAAATCTCTCTATACCAACTTTCCCATTGATGAGGCCATGGAAGTGGTCCATAAAATCGTAAACTCTAACACAGCCAAATTAATTGAGGTATGCCTCAAATCTACCTTCTTCAGTTTTAGAGATGAAATTTATGAACAGACATGCGGTGTAGCCATGGGATCCCCTCTATCTCCTATTATTGCTAATCTCTTTATGGAGGATTTTGAAAATAAGGCCATTGAATCTGCCCCATTAAAACCCAAACTTTGGAAAAGGTTTGTCGATGACACTTTCATCATTTGGCCTCATGGAAAAGAAAAATTAAAGGATTTCCTACAACACCTAAACAGCCTATCCAATTCCATCCAATTTACCATGGAAATAGAGGAGAATGACAACCTTCCTTTTCTTGACATCTTAATCAAAAGAAACAAAGATGAATCCATATCACACTAGGTATATCGTAAAAAAACCCATATAGAACATTACCTACATGCCAACTCTCACCACCATCCATCCCAAAAAAGCAGGTGTTCTCAACACTCTAGCAACCAGGGCCGTTCATATTTCAGATAAAAATCACTTTGAAGATGAAAAGAACCATCTTATGAATGTATTCACAGAGAATGGATACAAAAACACCAAGTGATCAAAGCCTTTAAGAATACTGAGAATCCTAAAAACAAACAACCACTAGATGATCATTTAGGCAAGGTACACCTCCCTTACATATTAGGCACAACAGATAAAACTGCACACATATTAAAAAAGAACAAAATTAGAACCACTTTCAAACCCATGAACACCATCAGCAGATGCCTAAAATCGGTCAAAGATCCTGTTGATCCCAAATTCCACAAAGGAGTTTACATGGTTCCGTGTTCCTGCGGAAAAACATAGATTGGAGAAATTGGTCGATCTATCTATACTAGAATTCATGAACATGCTGCCGATATAAAACATAACCGCTCAAAAACCTCAGCTCTTGCTGAACATTCCAGCGAAACCAATCATCACATCTGCATTGAAAACTCTAAAGTGGTAGCCAAAATTGATCATTATCACCATAGAAAACTGAGAGAAGCCATAGAAATAGGTAGAAACCCTAACAACCTCGATCGAGACGAAGGATGGAAAATAAGTGACAATTGGATTCCTACTTTAATATCCTAGAACACCCTCTACTAACCTAACCCTTCCCCTATTAAAACTCGACCTCAAACTAGTGCTAATTAACATTAGATTATTACTAAAATCAAACTAATTGATTTACTCTAAATTATAAGAACAAAACTAAAATAAAATCGAGTATGAAACAAAGTAGTAACAAACATAATATAATTAATCATAAATAAATAAACAATAAATAAAAATAAAAATAAACTAAAAATTCATTTTAATATTAATATTGAAATAAATAAATAATCCTATCACATAATTTAAAAATTTCTATATAGCTCTAAACAACAAGAACAAAACTAAAATAAATTGAAGTATAAAATAAAATAATAACAAACATAATATAATTATTCATAAATAAATAATAAATAAAAAGAAAAATAAATAAAAATAAAAAGAAATAAGAATAAATTAAAAACCCATTACATAAATTCTCATTAATTAATATATATATATATATATATATATATATATATATATATATATATATATTAATTTACATTTTAACTAAAAAACAAAGAATACCAAATTAAACAATTAAATTATTACTGATATGAACATAAAATTAAAAATTAATAATTAAACAATTCAATTACATAATTAAATATTTCAAACTCAATTTAAATTATTTTATTTTATTAAATAGCATATAATTAAATCAAAACCCAAAAATTACAAAACAAGTCTGGCAAGGTCGGCTTCCATTCCCTGTGCATCTCTTAACCCTATTTATTCAAACCCAAGGAGATCTGTCCTACACAATTACTGATCTATCCTGATGATGAGCCACGGTGGATGGCTCGAAACGTCGATACAAACAATCATGGATGCGAGAACTCCAGAAGAAAACAACACACAAAGCATTGATCGCAAAAGCCTCAAAACAATAAAGGAGTAGCTACTAAGAGCCTAGTGCTTGAAATTGTTATTCTTAACTTTCATATGATGTATGGGACTATTATTTTTTATTGATGAGAATTTTACCATTGATCTGCATCTGAGTTAGTTTTGGAGGGCTGAAACCCTTGGGTTTGGGCCCAACCCAAAGACTTTAGTCCCTCTCTTATATTTCCTTCTTGTTCTTGTTTCAGAGCATTGCAATCCTTATCTTGTTTCATTAGATATTATATCATAAAAACTTGTAATTGCAGGCTTGCATATGACCTCTCTTGTGGGAAGACTAATTGGAAATATCTACAATAACAACTCAAAAAAATTTGTTTATGATTTCTTGGAAATGGATAAATGTTAGTTTTCCTTCTCATCTCTACAATTTAGGAGTTAGTTTCATTAGCTTGAGTGATTAGAGTAGTGTTGTGGGATAGAATAGATCTTAATCAAATTCAACTCATCTTTTCCATGATAATTTGTCTCACTACATTATTGGTCAGTTGATGCATGTATCTGGATATCTGTAGGGACTGTACTGATCTGGAGGGGTGGACACACCTTTCCACATCCACCTAGAATTTTCCATCTTCCTCTTAGGTACCTCACATTGCTTCCAAATATTGTCTCTGAATTCACTTTGTTAAGGAAAATGAAGGACACTGTGGGCATCAACTTTGGTGCAAGATAGACCTCTAAGGAGTACCAGGCTGGGAAAAGGGGCTCACACACCATTCATTCATCAACTTCTACCTTCATCCATCTTTTTCCACCTCTAATACAACACTTCCATCCTTAAAATTCTCTCGTACCCTCTCCTGTAGCAAAACAGGCCCTCCTGTAGCAATACAAGCCCTCCTATAGTAGTGTTTTCTTCAACCAGTTATGCTCCCTACATTGATCCTAGCATGGTTAAGCTGAATAATTTCCCCCAAATTGTGATTTGATGATTAAGGAGGACTCTAAGACCACTCCAACCTCCTCCTTTTCCCACTGAAACCATAAGATAGCAAAACAAAGTTAGAATTAGTATTTTTATTCATAGGCATGTTAAAAATTAGATTACTTATTTTCAAGCAAGTGTGAGTAGATAAATGATGCACAAAAATAGGTTATTGATCTAATTAAATGTTCCAATGGAGTAGCATGAATTTCTTCTGCAAATATACTAGCATTTTCCTTTCGTGCAATGTTAATTAGCATTTACATTTAAATGAATGGCATTTTCACTTTTGTAGTTAAAATCCTATTCATTTATGCTTTCATGATAATTTTTCACTATAGTTAGTTGGAGGAGTGGTCTCTGAACACGTTGATTTGATTTCATGACTGAGGGTGGAATGAGTAGAACTTAACCTACTGTGGATATAGCATCATCACCTCTAAGTTTGTACAAACACCCAGTTGATAATTTTACTTGAGAAGCCCTTGGGAGTTGCAACATTCTTGGTGCAATACTAGGGCTCATCACACTCTACATATAACAATGTTCAAATTGCTCACATCTTTATGAAAGAGATATTTCGGTTGTATGGCATACCCAAATTGGTCATTTATGATAGAGATGTAAATTTTAATTTTGTTTTTTGGAAGGCCCTTTTTGAAGGATTGGGCACTCAGGTTCAGTTCAGTGCCACCTATCATCCACAGACAGATGTCTGGACTAAACGAGTGAACTAGGTACTAGACGATACGTAAAGAATGTATGTTATGCAACATCCAACTAAATGGGAGGAATACCTCCACCTGGTTGTATTCACATATAATAATAGTTATCATGACTCATTAAAAATGAGCCCTTTTTAAGTACTATATAGGAGGAGATGCATAACACCTACCAACTGGAATAACCTAGAGGATAAGCTAATCTTAGGACTAGATATGTTAGCTGAAATGGAGTAAATAGTAAGGAAAGTTCGACAAAATCTAAAAGATTCCCAAGATAGACAGAAGGCCTATGTGGATATGAGAAGAAATTATAGAGAATTTTAAGTTGGGGATCATGTATACATAAGGGTTAAACCCAAGAGAAACACTCTGAGATGGGTAGGCTGCACAAAATTAGCTCCATGTTATTGTGGTCCATTCCAAATTTTTGATAGGATAGGACCTGTATCTTATTGTCTTGCGCTACCGAGTTATATACAAGTTCATACATATTAAATGTATCATTGTTAAAAAAATATGTTTATGACCCTATACACATTATTAACTGGAAGAAAGTACAGGTAAGACTCTATGGAAAATTCAAGTCTATGAATATGTGTAATGGTTTTGTTTATATATATAGATATAGATATAGATATATATATACGAACTAAGGATTGTTGTATAAATGTATGAAAGGTCAAACTGGACGAAGATTCCTGGTAGAGCCTCTACTCATCCTCGATCGGAGAGGAACAATATTATGGAGGAGAGTTTTCACCCCGGTTAAAGTAAAACATAAGCACTTTATCCTGGAAGAAGCTACCTGGTAGGATGAAAAGTTTATAAGGGAGGCATATCCAGACTTATTCCTAAGAAGTGGATAAACACCGAGGATAATGTTTCAAAAACTTACCGTGGCCACTACAGGAGAGAAAAATAGGCATTGACAAGAATTTAGATGAAGTATACCTGGCATACAGATTCATAAACTCAAAGGCGATTGCAGAGCCGATTCCCACACTTGACATGATGCAAATGATAGATGCCCTGGGCGAATACTCTCAGTGGTTACCTTAACCATTTGGAGGAAAACTAAACTGTTGGATCTAGCCCTAGTCACATCAACAATGAAGAGGGTGTTACAAGTGTTCAAACTATGGATTCGAGATAGTAAGGTCGCCTATAGAGGAAACGAGAGTGATCTGTGACCCACTTCAACCTAGGATTGTGCCTTTAATGTTTGAAAAGAAATAAAAATAAACAATAGAATGTAACATATACAAGGTCGATTTAAACCAAATGTGTGTGTTGTCATATCTAATTAACCATGCAATGACTACTTTATGACCAGACATATCTACATAATTATGTAATGGATCTGTCTTTGACTATGGTAATTATAGTTAGTGATTTTTATTTTTTTGTGGGTAAGCATGTTAGACATAGCGGGTACAACATCACATATTTTGTATGTGGAATATATTGATACAATCATGCAAAATATGCTTATGTTGTCAAGATAACCCCAACTAACCATGTACTTATCAACATTTGTTTACAGAAGAATAATATTTTAATAAACACATTTTGTTATACTACTTTTCACTTAAAAAAATTATTATGTAACTTTTTTTATCTAGACAACAAATTATTGTTAATGAAATTGTTAGTTTTTTATAAATAAATATTATAATTTTACTACCACCATAAAAACAAGAATTTTTTTTAAACAATTTTAAATTCGATATAAAAAAAATGTTTCATTTTTGAAAACTTATATATATATATATATATATATATATATATATATATATATATTATTTATGAAAGTATTTAAATAAAATAAAATTATTATTCTTTTTTTTTCAAATGTAAACAATTAAATTATATATATATAATTTAATTGTTTACATTTGAAAAAAAAAGAATAATAATTTTATTTTATTTAAATACTTTTATAAATAAAATAAATTTATATATCTAATTATATTTTATAATATATTATAATAATTTAATAATATATGAAAATGACAAAATATTCAGATTCCCAACTAGTCACATCAATTCAAAATATCATTATTTTGGTAATCATTTTAAATAAAAATAATACTAGCTATCAAAATTCCTATCCCACCAAAGTAAGTGTGGATTTTCACACATTTAATCAAAATAGGTATGGAAACTCATGCAAATTTATGAGCAATTTAAACTTCATCTTTTTGAATTTGAACCACTAGAATTTCTATAATAACATATGTATGAGATATTCATATAAAATGTTTTTAAAATCAACACATTTAAGTTATTTAGAACTAAAAAATGTATTCTCATAATTTTTAGATTTAGAACTAAAAAATATATCTTAATAAATCACCTTATTACTAAATATTTTTTTTTTCATAAATAAACATTGATGTTATTTAAAAAAGAATTCATTTTCTATTTAATTTTTCACCTTTTTCTTAAGTCAATAGAGAATCATTATATTACGATATAAACACAAGTACAAACATGGCAAGTGGTTTACCAGATTGGAAATCAGACTAGTTGTAGAAAAAGATTGTCTTAATCACATACTTAACCAAGCATGCCATAAGGTTTTTCTGTCTCTGGTATCTCTTATATAGTTCAACAAAATTACCTTCCTTACTACTACTAATTATCAGTCTATCTACCTTACTGACTACACATTTTGGATCTACAGACTCGAATTTAACAAAATAACTACCATACTACCTATGAAACCATAAAGAAAAACTAAACAAAAAAGTGGCCAATGCCATAATCAACTAACAAGAGTTGCTTCCGTTGTTGTCCCCGGACCTTGCTTAGATGCAGGGGTTGCTACCTCGTTTAGTGCTACTGATGATGCCTCGCTTGCACCTGGAGTCATCTCTTGATGATCGCCTGCAGTTCTGACCTCCCGAACCTGATATTTTCTCAGATGGGCCAGATCCCCTTGCTTTTAACCTAGTTTGATGTCCAAATTATTGATGTACTTCAGGTAGATTGAGAATTTTTTTATTTATATTCCCAATCCTATCATTCTGCAAACATTCTATTCTTCCTACACATTTTAGAGCCTCGTTAATAGATTTCAGTCTCTAGTCTACCACCTTCAATTTGAGTTGTGACTCCATCTGTCCCCTGGCTCGCTCCTCTGCTGCCTCCGCTTGTAGCTTCCCAACTAGAGTTTTAACGTGCCAAGCCATCTCCAAGGTCTTATGGTACACCGTCATCCGAGTTATGGTATTCCCTATGTCAATGATCCAATCTACTTCCTCCTCAATTTGATCATCTGAGACAACCCTACATTGTCTTCTAACCTCCTTCTCCCAAGTTTCCACTATCTCCTTCCCTTTCTACGTGATAGTCGTTAGATAATTGATCGCATCCAACCTAGCCACAGCCTCCATTTGAGTCCTTTTACTGGGCTTAGAACCTTGAGCATTTTCGCGAGGTCTGGCCCTCGGCCTACCTCCAGTACTATAACCCTTAGCCATTACACTCCTCGAAACCTCAATTTACTATGCTAAAATTGCTAACTTACCCTCACTATTACACCACTTTCTAGCTCCTAGCCTTATCTCTACAATTCCTACTCCCTATCTCGACTCACATTTTAAAGGAAACAACCAAGACATGACTAGCCTCACTGATTTTTTAGTGTATTCCTTCTCTAATTCGGTAACTTCGTCATGCTAGTGGTGTTGCATTACAAACATGCGAGCTTTTGGACATCCTCCCTCTCATTCACCCCATCGATCAATCTATACAAATTCATAATTGCCCTTACATTTCTCCAGTATGCCATCCCTCACGATATCATACTTCTCCACTCCACTAACAACCTTCTCGAATTAATGAGGTGATTCGAAGGATAGTATGTTAAGGAGGAAGTCCCCTCTCTCCCATCATCAACCGTCACTACTTCTGTATACGGTGAACATGTACCCCTTCTTATTCCCCAAATAGCTGCTACTTGCCTTTCCATAATGAGTGTTATTCATTTTCCTCACCAGGTGGGTTGTTATCTGAATTGGGCCCACCTCTTCTTTATCAACCCACCTTCCTGATGTGGAGTAATCTCTCTCTGCCAGCCTTCGTCATTCCTCCTTTAATTTACACTCATAAATTTCCTCCCACACCATGTTAGTTAGCGATTGGTTGCTCTCAACCCCTACATTAGCCACCCTATCATCCAATGCACTTTTTAAGCGAAGTACTAAGGTGAGCTCCACAATTTTCAATACCTCAAAATGTTTCTAAATGCATTGGATTAACTCAGCTAGGAGCTAGTTCTTCGTTACTTTTCTCATTTGTACTCCAAATTACATTCGTCATGTTGCTTGGACGGATAACGCAGAGTGCCCTTTGACTATAACGTTCATCATTCCTTCACGGATCATTATTTATAGCCCATGCTCCAGGGCTTGGAATTTTGTTGCATTGTTTGAGGTCTGTCCTGTGTTTATGAAGTATAATATGCATATTTTACCTATCCAAGCCCGGATGACTCCTCCATCCCCTACGTTGCCCGGATTCCTTTTCGACGCCCCATCAAAATTCAGTTTCAGGAAATGGTTAGGGGGAGTCAGTCATACTGTAGAGCCAAGTTGGATATGGAATTTACTGGGTCAGTGGATCAGACCACTCAGGTATTCCATATCAAAATATTTCAGAATTCTCACTTCCTTGGGGGATGGTTGTTCCTCTAAGGATTGAGTGCCTCTGCTAATAATTGTCTCCCTAAGATGACGTCTTATTTCCTCCACCAGGTTTTTGACAGGAAGCTTCTTATCACGGAATATGCGTTGATTGTGCTCCTTCCAAGCTTCCCAGAGGGTGAACCCCGAAATTAAATTCTAGGTCATATTCACCACCTCATGTTTGGTACACTACTCCCACCATTTACTGTTTCCTATATGTTATCCCTATTTCTATCTGTTTTTCGAAAGATGTAGATCAACCAGTGCCAGAGTGTCTCCATATAGCTGCAAGTGTTAAGAAGATGATTAAGGTTTTTCTTTACATTTTCACAGAGACAACACCAAGATGCACATGTATATCCTCTCTTTATAAAATTGTTCTAGGTTAGAACTCTCCTATCTAAAATCAACCACATAAAAGTTTTAATTTTAGGCCAGTGTGGAGCCACCCATACTTTCTGCCATGATGGGTCCTTGAAATAAGTATGTCCCATACTGAGATATGCTTTGGCTTCCTTAAGGTAAAACTCCCCTCCTATTTTCCCCCACCTAAGCTGGTCCTGGTCGTTATTAAACAAAATTTTTCTCTCTCTTAGTTCCTCCATTATGTTCTGAGTGGCTAAGTCATTGAGGAATAGCTATCGAAAGATGTTCAAATTCCATCGTCTCTATTTTTTATTATCTAGTCTCTGTTCCTGGAATTGGTGGAATTTTCTATATCCATGGTTTTTTGTGCCTCGTTGGTAGGGATGCCATTCCTCTCCACTTAACTTTGGTTGTTTCTGCCAAGCATCGTCCTAGAACATAGCTTCTTTTCCATTTCTTATTTCCTGAAAAAATTGTTATTATATGATGCCTCTGTTATTCCATGCCAGATTCCAAATAGATGACCCCTAGATTGAAATCGAGAGCCTGAATAGTTTTTTGTTTGGAATTTAGGAGTATATGTTGATTTCCACAGATTTTCCCATGGTGTCGACCCCCCTTATAACCATCTCCACCACAATTTTTCTCCATTTTCTTTGTTGTTTATTTTGTGATCTTGAAGACCAAGCCCTCCTACATATTTTAGTTTTCATATAGTATTCCAAGCCACTAACGCCCATCTATGGTTTTCCTCTGCCCCTCGCCACAGGAAGTTCCTTTCAACTTACTTGATATTTTGGAGCACTCCCTTAGGAGCAGGAAGGATATATAACATGTAACCTAGGATAGCCTGAAGCACTTTCTTTATTAGGACAATCGACCAACTAAGTTCAAGGCTCTTACTTGTCCATCATTTAACCCTATCCTCAAGGTTTGAGATAACTTTCACCCAATTGGAATTATTTCAGGCTTGCACCATTAGAGGGACCCCTAGGCACTTTGATGGGAGGTATTTACTTTGGAAACCTACGATAGTCATTAAATTCCTCTGGATAGAAATATGAGTGTTAAAGAAAAAAATCATGGATTGATTGATCTCCATACCTGAAGAAGAAGTAAAGGTATCTAGGATGAATTTGAATGAACGAGACTCCTTCACAGTGGGAATACCATGTAACATGGTATCATCAATGAACTGTTGGTGCATTGTTGCTTGAACTTCCTCATGTAGCTTGAGGCCCTTTATATTTTCTTCTCTTCTTTCCACAATGATCACCCTACCTAGGCCTTCCATAATCATCATAAATAGAAAGGGAGACATGGGGCCCCCTTTCCGTATTCCTCTATATGGAAAGAAAGGTTTCACCAAGGATCCATTGACCAAGATTAAAAAACTGGGGGATGACACCAAGTCCATAATCCAACTGATCCATCGCTTATCAAAACCAAAGGCCCCTAATACCGCTTTCATATAATCCCAGCAAATCTTGTCACACAACTTTGTTAAATCTAGTTAAATAATATTACTTGCCTTTTTTGGGTCTTCAACTAGTGAGCTATCTCATGTGAAAGAATATAATTATCCAAAATCTGTCTCCCCTAAACAAAACTAGACTGTTATGGTGAGATCAAACATGGAATAATCATTTTCATTTTATTTTCCACTACTTTGGATATGATATTGTATAGAAAATTACATAGGGCTATTGGCCTGAATTTATTGGGAGTGTTAGCCCTTTCTTCCTTTGGAATGAGGGTAATAAGAGTTGAATTTAAGTCTTTCAGAATAGTTGATAAATCTTGTGAATCTACTAATACCTCATGAATATCTTGTTTAACTACATCCCAACACGCTTTAAAGAAATCAATAGTAAATCCATCTGGCGTAGGGGCTTTTCCATTGGGCATTTCATTCACGACCTGGGCCACTTTTTCCATGGAGACCGACTTAATCAAACTCTTATTATATTCCTCCATAATCAACTTAGGGATATGCCTAACAATTATTTGGATATTCTCTCATCTATCCACTTGAGGATATTCTGCTATATTTTGGAAGTGTTGAACCAAGACTTTCTCAATATCCTGATGTGCTTCGTAAGTGTGCCCCCTCTCATCCTTAATTCTGAGAATCCAATGGGAATTTATCTATTCAATCATTGAGCAGTGAAAGAACTTCATGTTATTCTCACCCTCCCTAATCCATAACACTCAAGACTTCTGTCTCCATAGAATTTACTCTTGTATGCACCTGTCTTCCCATTGTTTTAGTAGTTCCATCTCCTCTTTTCTAATTCCATCCGAGTAGGCTTCAGTGATCAAATCATGTTGTAATGTTTCCATATTTTGTTCCAATTCCTTTTTTGTTTGGAAGATGTTACCAAATTCTAACTTTTTTCCATTGCTTTAATTTCAATTTGATATATTTTAATCTTGCTTGTAAGATATAAATATTAGAGCCCCTAACTGGGATTTTTTCACCCCACCATATTTTAATATTCTCCATAAATGAAGGGTGATCCAACCAGAAGGGCTAAAATTTGAAAGGTCTATTTTTTGGAGTACCTAACATTGCGATCATTAATACCACCGACCAGTGATCTGATCCTCCACAGGGGAGGATATTTGCTTTCGCGTCTATCCCTTGCATTAGTAGATCCTCTGAAATTAAAAACCTATCAAGCATAGAAAAACTTGATGTTTCCCCCCATAATTATTACTCCATGTAAAGAAGCCATTGGCAGTTTCCACGTCAATAAGATTGACCTCCTCAATGAATTCCTTAAAGGCTTCAACATCTCTATCTATACGTCTTTGGCCCCCATTTTTCTCCGATAGAGAGGTAATCATATTGAAGTCCCCCGCAATACCCAACGGAGGTTTCCTTTTGATCCAGGTGGCTCCAGACATGCTCAAAATTCAACAGTGGTTATCGAAAAACTCAAAAATCAAAATTTTTATATTGAAGTGAAACTGGGACCAGATCATAGTGCTCGTCGCCCTGATTCCAACGGTGTGAATGACACCCAAATCTGAGTTCTTATAGTCAATTTATAGTTGGTCAAATTTTCGGAAACTTGGCTAAGTGGCAGGCTTAACAAGGAAACAATTTGGCAGCGACCCAATGCATGGAATCCAGCCACCGTAATGGGCAAATTTGTTTCCTACTTAATTTTCCCATTGACCCTTATTTTTTGATGGATTAAAAAAGATCATATTTTTTATAAAACAAAAAAAAATATTGTAATAGGGATGGCAAGCTGCCATCCCCACCACTCCTGCAAGTGGTTATTATATTAAGTGGGGTGGGTGGGCCACCCATGACGAACCCGCCCAACCCCGGAACACACATTATATATAACACAAAAAAAGGGGTCGGGGCCATGTGGACCGCAAACCCTGCCCATACCATGTGATATCGTTGTCAGGGCCGACATGGTTTGAACTCGCCTGACCCACGTGGGTCAGCGCCCAACGAGGGCCCTACAATCTAACACCAACTATGACCATCCAATACATAACAGCTACGTCGCTCCCATTTACTACACTTTGCCAAACCATGCCATAACCTTTGATCAAAATGATGTAACCATCAGACTAACCATGCAACAAACTTAACCTTCAATGCAAAAAATATAATGTGCCCTTCCATATAGGGGGGTCGGTGGGGTTGGAACCCCCAACCTACCCACTCCAACCTAAGCGCTTTACCAACGGGCCAACGACCGCACATTGTATTTTCTGCCCAAGAAATCATTAAAGAACTCAATTTCATTGCTCAACGACCCGGCA
This sequence comes from Pinus tabuliformis, assembly GCA_031772625.1. Lineage (NCBI taxonomy): Eukaryota > Viridiplantae > Streptophyta > Pinopsida > Pinales > Pinaceae > Pinus > Pinus tabuliformis. Next base: position 2,063,524,473 of record CM062818.1, read on the forward strand.
AAGGAAAGTAGAGCCAAGCCTGGATAGAACCATGAGCGAATCAGAGTTGTGGAACCCTAAGCGAGGGTATCATTAAGATGCTGAAAAGATTCCTTTAAAGGGCTAGAGGTGCCAGTGTTAGAATTTGACAAGTGTATAGTCAGTTTTGCACGTTTTCTCACCAGGAGTCCAACCGTGCAGTCAGAATCTTCATCTCAGTAGTAGCAATTCAGATGTCCAATAGTAAGGAATCTTGGTAAAAAATTTTGGAATCTAAAAGATTCCCTTGGAGGCTAATTTTTTACCGAGGCAGAATGATGCCAACTTTATAGTCATTTTTCATATAATTTTTCAAGGTGCGTAGTGTTGTGCTTAGAATCTTCATCCAAGACGCTGATGTTTTGGCCATCTTTAGGAAGGAATCTTTGGGGGAATATTCAAGCTACCTGAGGGTCCAGAATTTGATGGTGTGAGAAAGGGGAAAATTTTATAGTCATTTGAACGATTTCGCGCCCTGAATTCAGCGGTGATATCTGTTTCAGCGGCTGAACTTTGCACTTTCTGGAAAACCCCAAAATTGGAAGTATATGATATAGTTATGTCATGCTTTTCTTCTGATTTGCTGAGATTAAGTTTTTGTTGTTGAGATCCCTGTTTACCATTATGTTGAGGAATACTTGTATGCCACATCATGTGATATTTTATTAGCTTGTCATAGTGAAGGAATTTTCTCATATGAGTGAGAGTTCCTAAGAACGTCTCGTGGAGAGACATGCCACTCTAATTGAGGGAATAATCCTTGTAATGAAAAAGAACATACCATGTACATCATCATCTTGCAACATTAATGAAGCAACCTCCCCACTCTTGAGACTAGGGCCTAGAGACGTAACCCACACTAGGTGAACTCCTTTATCAATGTATTTGTGTTCTTTGATTTAATGGTCATCGTTATGTTTCATATTATTTAAAGTATGCACATGTGGTTTTTATACACTCTTTCATATGCAATTTTGCTAACATCACATAAGTAAAAGATCTTTTTTAATTCTAGTAGTTGAAGAGATCTTGATCAAGTTTGGTATCAGAGAGGTCTTCTCATTGGTGTGACTTGCGAGTGTGAACAATTGAACATGCAACAAGAAAGAAAATGGAGGATTACAAAGATCTGTATGAGGCCTTCTATAGGATGTCAAAAATGGTAGACATAATGTATGCAGATTATGAGGAAGAGATGGAAAGAACGGAACTAGAGAAAGAAAGAGCAGAGGGTGATGATCCATCTACCCTCTCGAGTGAACATTCATCTTATTCATCGTATTCTCATCATTTAGATGAGGTGATCAATCAGAGCCTTCAAGCAGAAAACACTAAATTGAGGAGACTTCTACGAGAACAAAAAGAGGAGAAGCAGAGATTGTAGCTT